>JAJJWW010012390.1:0-419610 GCA_023531295.1 Papaver armeniacum | reverse complement strand
CTCGTTGCACCATTATGGCTTCGTACTTGCACCTCTGACACTTTGGCCAATCCACTGGTAATGCGCCACAGTTGCGCATCATCACTTGGCCACTTGACATCACTGTTATAGTTGGCCGATGGTAGCCTCCCTAACGTCTTCGCCTTATCTGCAGGATCTCATTCCACCGTGATTCCCCGCGTCTCCTCTATGGATGTCTTTCAAGATGATATGTCCCTACGATCGAGAGGACGGGCGACGAAGTGGCCCGGAATGATTTTCTGTATAAGGTTCCGTCTCTTAGCTCGTACATCCTCCTTTCTGGATTGTACCTTCCTAGCTTGTTTGGTATCTGGGGAGTTTCCCCTCTTTTAGGAAAGAGTGGATTTCGGTTCTCCAATCTGCTTCTTGATCATAATCGTCGTCCTCATCGACTTGTCGCGTGATGTCATCGTTACGAGTCGTCGAAGATGTGCTCTCCGACATCATCATCGAAAATATCTTCCTCCTTAGACTTGCGTTGGTTAGCGCACATGTTCTTGGGGCTTGATGGATGGTTCGTACACTCTTGTTATCTTGATTGCTTGACATCCTCATTTTTAAGCATGGCTGATATATATGCCGAGGCATCTGCGTGTCGAGCTCCTTCCTACGCGAGATGTCGAAATTTGATTTTTGGTATTTGGGAGACCAACGTTTGTACAGATCCATGTATGCCATCGGTGTCTGCGTCATACACATTGTATTCGTAGCCTATCTCTGTAGTATGATTAGTTGTGAGTCACTTGTCAACCGTACTTCTTGTATCCCTAATTCAATTATCAAGCGGAGGGCATGGACCACCCCTTCGTACTCTACGATGTTATTTGTATGGCCTTCAAATTCCAATCTGAATGCATGCACGATCCTATCCCCGTGGGCGTGGTGATGACGATGCCCATCCCCGCGCGCCCTCTCTATTTTTGGAGCCGTCGACAAAGACCTCCCATTGTCGTGGGTTCATTGGTTCAAGAATGTTATTTGGCTCCTTTTTTTTCTATTTCAGGGGCACCCGCGGCCCTCCATCCTTGTATGCGCACCTCTTCTTCGTTGTCCAAAGGTAGGTTGGCTAGAAAGTCCGCTAACACTTGCGATTTCTGAGAGTGTTGAAGCTCATAGTGGATATTGAATTGGTCGAGGTATGTGCTCCATTTCGCTATCGTCCTACCTTTCCTTCCCCTTTGAGGATGGCTTCTAAGGGCGCTCGGCATGGGATACGTATGTCATGCGTTAAAGTACGTCCTCGGTTTTAATGTAGACCATACGATGGCTAAGATGAGTTGTTCGATTCTTGTGTAGTTTCTTTCTGCATGAATTCATAGTCTTGTTGACATAATAGATCGGCTACTCCTCCTTTGTGTGGGTCCCGACAAGTCTGCGCTTACTTGCATCGTCTTGCTGCGCAATGTATAGTGCCAAAACTTCGTCGGTGGGTTTCGAAGGATAGGGATCTCTGCTGTATCTTGTTTGACGCCTAGGAAAGCTTCTTCGCATTCTCCGTCCACTCAAATTTCGTCCCCTTTTTTAGTATGTTAAAAAGAGTTTGCACTATCCGGGATCTTGAGATGAATCTTCCCGGCTGCTAGGGATCCATTGAGCTTTTGTACTTCCTTTAGGTTCTTTGGGGATGGCATGTCTACTATGGCTCGGATTTTTGCGGGATCTACTTCAATGCCCCTTTTTGTCACTAGGTACCCAAGGAATTTTCCGATGTTACTCGAACGTGCATTTTCCTGGTTGACCTTCATATTGTGTTCTCTCATAGCTTCGAAGATGTCCCTCGAGTCCTGGTGGTGGTTCTTCCTCAATCACTCTTACGAGCATATCACAACATAGACCTCTAGGGTCCTGCCAATCCACGACTTGAAAATAGCATCGATCATTCTTTGGCACGTTGCTCCCGCATTCCGGAGTCCGAAAGGCATCCTTACATAGCAATAGAGTCCGTGGGGTGTGTAAAATGCTTTGTATGTTGCTTGATCTTCTTCTCGCTAAAAATAGTTGGTTATACCCAGTATCCGTCCATGAATGATAACTCTTCGTATCCTTCTACTACTTCGACTAGCTGATCGATGCTGGGTAACGGATAACTATCCTTGGGGCATGCTTTGTTCAAGTTGGTGAAGTCGATGCAGATTCTGACCCCTCCATTCTTCTTTGGTACTATTACCATGTTAGATATCCAAGTAGGATATTTGACTTCTTTTATAAAACCGCCTCCAACGGCTTTCGCCGATTCGTTTCTCTTGCTTTGTGATACTCTATAGCCACCTTTCGTATCTTTTGTCGTACAGGGGTGTGCCGGGTTTAATGCGCAGCTCATGTTGCACTGTCTTCGGTCTATTCGGGCATATCGTATAGTTTCCATGCGAAGATGTCCGCGTATTCCTTTAATTTTTGATTAGTGAGGCTTCGCGTTCTCCGCCCATTAGAGTTCTATCTTGATCTTTCTTGGGTTACGCTTCGTCCCTATGTTAACTTCCTTCACCCTCCAAGGATGTAAACGTGGGCTTCGGTTCCCAAGGTGGGGGACTTTCTTTAATTGCTATTTGGTAGGCTCGGATTCTTTGTTTGAGAGCGCCTGGTTAGCATTTGATGTTGATGCTCCGTGTTCCCTACGGAGTTCCTTAGACAAGTTTTTCTGAGATCTCTTCCAAGTATTCGCCGATGGCTTTGTCCTTGGATATTGCTTTGTTAGGGCCTGCGGGTTCTTCTTTTCATCTTCTTCATTGTTGAGTCGTATTTGCATTGCTGGCATTCCTTTGCGGAAACTTGATCACCCTTGATTTCCATTACCCCTAAAGGAGTAGGAAACCTAAGGTATTGATGGTAGGTGGATGCGACTCCCTTAAGTTTGTGGACCCATTTTCGTCCAATAATGGCATTGTAGGGTGAAGGCGTGTTCACCACATCTGGCGGGCGTTAACTTTCATGGGTCCTGCGTCTACTTGCAAAATAATATCCCCCGATAGGCTTCAAGTGGCCGTGCCATTGAACCCGTAGATGGTGTAGTGCGAGGTCAAGAGTTGCTCGTCATTAAGCTCCATACGCTTGAAGGTATCATGAAAAGCAGACGTTTACGGAGCTCCCTCCATCAATGAGTATTTTCTTTATGTTGCATCCTGCGATTGGCGGAGTGAGGATCAAAGGGTCGTCAGTGATCTTCCATGTCATCCTCAATGTCCTCGGCCTCGAAGGTTAGGGTGCGTTCATCCATTCTTCGTACTCTTCCACTTCTTTCCGTCTAAGTTGTAGAGCTCACAATAGTCTTCAAATTGCTTCCTCGGTCTTTTCCCTATCTCATGCGGTTAGGGTTGGTTCTTTGTTTTCCGAAAGGGGATATAGTGTTCGGTGTCACGGTTACCACTATGGCAATTGGACCTCGTTTGCTGCGTTTAGTTAAATCCTCCGTTCCACCTTTTCTATATACTTTTGAGATCCCCGATCGATCGGCTTTTGTATCGCTATCTTAAGATTTTTGCACTTCTCGGTTGGGTGCCCGTAGAAGCGGTGGAAATCGCAATACTCTTTGGATTCTCGCCGAGGCGGTGGTTGTTTCCCCTTAGACCAAGGCCAGTCTAAGTCTTCACGATCCTTGATCTCCTTTAAAATGCGTGAGTAGCTGGCATTGAGCTTTGTGTAGACTCGGTCTTCAAATTTTCTTCCACCCCTTTTGTGGTCATCTTTCCGATCCTTTTGGCGTTTGCTTGATCTGCTCGCTAGTTCCGCGGAATTGGTCCGTGGGGGTCGTTGAGCCTTGTGCTCTCGGGTTCTCTCTTTGAATTTCTTCCAACCTTGCATGTTTTTCGATGATTATCCTCAAATCTCCCTCGCGGGTTGGAGAGGTACCGTGGTTTCGACAAACAAAGGGCTCATCCTGTCAAGTCCCCATTTGTAACAATTAATACTCACCACGGGATCCACATGTCCTATGGCTTGACATATCTTGTGCCACCTATCCGTGTATTCTCGAATGGACTCATTGTATTTGATTGCAAGTGAGAAGAGCTTGTCCATCCCTGTGTTTACAACCTTGTTGTACATGTAGGTAGCCAAGAATTTTTCCGTAAGTTGATCATACGAATTGATGCATCCAGGCTTGAGGTTATCAAACCAAGATAGCGGATCCTTTCAGGCTTGAAGGGAAGTATCTGCAAAGTATAGCTTCGTCGTGGTCCCATCCTAGCCATTACCATTCTGTTGTAATATAAGTAGGTGAGCGGCGGGATCGGTGGATCCGTCGTAACACTCAAAGGATGGGACCGGGCACTTCCTGCGGTATGATAGCGGTGGCCAAGTTGTGCGAGTGGGGTGGTGTTGGCTTCCTTCATAACTTTGTTCTAGTCTTCCACCTCCTCGTCTCGGTTTTGATTTGATTGATCTCTGCTAACATCTCTCACGGAGACTCTCCGTTGCCAAACAAGTGTTCTTCTTGAATGGAAGGCCGTGCCTTCCTTGTAGGTTTTGACGTCGTGGCCTCCTCCTCATCATAGTAGTCTAGACGTGTCCGGGTGATAGTCCGGGTCGGGCCTTCTATTATTCCGCGCACCTCTTTGGTTGACTACTCGGTGTGTTCTCGAGGATCATCCTCCGGTCTCTATTCTCACATCCAGTTAGCCTCGTCCTGCTGATTCTCTAGCTCCGCGCTTTGGAGGATCTTCTCTCTTAATTTTGGTTCTCTTGGGCTAATAAGGCCACTGCGTCCGCGTATGTCTCGCTGATTCCGTTTTAGTTCTTCTAATTGCGCCAAAATCACTTGACCGGTTTGATGCTTGATTTGTTCCTATCCGAACTGAGCTTGTCCCTCGGGGGCCGCAGTGTTGATTTCCACCGCTATCTGTCTACCCGGCTCTATCATTTCGTAGGATCCTGCGTGCAGTTGTTCGTTTTGCTCGTTAGTCTGCGGCATCCCATAGGGGGTTACGGATTGCGGATTAACATCACATTTCTCGAGGTTCCGTAGGCCTGGTTGTAGCTGTCACTTTGGAGGCGACCATTTGAGAAGTTCCTTCGGTAGGTGTAGCGACCTTTGCCGCCGCGCCTTCCTTGCTTCCATTGCGATGATGCCGCATCTGAAAGGAATGTGCTTTAAAACTCCATTCTCCGTCTTGTCCCCATTTGTGAGTCCAGCGCCCTTTTGTTTGATCCTTGTTACTCACCGGCGTAGTCCTATGTGCCTCTTTTGAAGGTACCTTTGTCTTTCCTAGCATCTTTGTTCCTTTCCATTGCAATATTCTCACAGAGAACATGGAGGTGGCAACCGAGACAAAAAGTCCACGGGTTAGCTGTTAGTTCAAACTTGATTTCATAAGCTCGATTTCTAGTGGTAATGAGTGTACTCGGTGTTAGTTTGGCGAACAATACGAAAAACATAGACGGATGCGGATTTAACTTAGATAAGGTCCATGGGTTGTTGTTTGCAAAAAGTCTAAATCTCTTGGTGGAAATTATGTTCGAAATATCGATTAAAACCCAGATCTGTTGGTTTAAAAGGTTACGCAATGCCCAGTTGGTTGGTAGAAAATACAATAGACGTAAATATATGCGAAAAAATAGCCCCAAACTCGGATCTGCTAGTTAAAAGTTCGTAAACGCCCCCGGATCGGTTGTTAGATAGCACAAAGAATACGCATACATGTGAAAAGTGAGTTTAAACAGAGATCCGCCTACGTTAAAACAAAAATTTGAGTTACCATAAGGTCACGGGGGAAAGATAAATCTTTTTTACGGGACAAGGTCCCTGTTTAGCGCCAAATTGTGAACACGGAAATCGAGTGTAGTCCAGCGTGATCACAAACAATCTTAACATGAATTGAATACATGCATTAAAGTGCGAGTAAAGTTTAGTATGCCTAGGTAGATGATGATTCATGGATTCCAAACCCACGAGTTTATCATGATCTCGTCATCATCCCCAAAGTGATAGATTCGAGACATGAACACGTAAATGAAACTATCACGAGTACTAAAGGTAAAGGAGACGATGGTTTACGTGGTTCGGCACTAAGGCCTACGTCCACGGATCCTGAGATATTCACTATAACGTAAACGGTTACAAAAGTAAAGGAGACGATGATTTACGTGGTTTATGGAGAGATTCTCCATAAACGCATACTTACTTCTCACTATTCTCTCTCCTATTCCTTAGTTCTACTCTCCTATTCCTTAGTTCTACTCTCGACCCCCTTTTCTGTGGAAGGGGTATTCATATATATAGCTAAATCAAGTGGGTCCACTGACAAGGAGCTGTGGAGACCTTATCTTCTTGTGCTCTGTGCATGGTCCGCGGACTTCCTTGTCACTCGCGGCTTCATAATACCCACGCTCGTTACTCGACCTATCCTCGCTTTCTTCGTGGGTCGTCGACACGTGCCCTCGAGCGACATTAAATACGAGTGGTTGGGGCTATCCAATCCGTGCCCGGCGGTGTCGGTCCTCCTTGTCACGTACGTGTCGGTTGGACCATCCCAACCGCTGATTACATCTTACCTCGTGATGGGGTAGAGTAACTCATTGGTGTTGCGTGGGATCATCTACTTTGGATGCTCCTCATCTTTGGTATTGGTCTTGACAGATGGCACGTTGTCTAGACGCCATGGATGCCCCTATGTGTCATCCCACTTTAGGACATGGCCTCCACGTGGGCTCTGCTAGTACACGTGGCGATGGAGATAAATAAGTGTACTTACATAATGTGTAGATTAAAAAACGACTCTTAATAAGGTGAGATTTTCGAATTCCTTTTGTGCAATAATTACAACCAGAACCGTCTTATAATTTTTGGGTGCTCTAGGCGAACACGATATATGGAGTTTTTTTATGGTTACTAAATCAAATGTATTGGAATTTTAGTTTCGAGGGAGACAAATTTATGTATTTAAAACTCTAACTTGGCTCAATTTTTTTCCATGGTTAAATTTTGGGGTGTAAACTTGTTATTTGGCATAAAATAAGCCTCCAAACAATTTGGGGCCCTATGCTGCCGCCTTGCTCGTCTTGCCTTAAGACGGCCTTGATTGCAACGTCTATACGAGATTTTAAAATGTAAGCAAACATATAAAAGAAGGTGTATAAAATTTACACTTTTACTAATGTACAGTAAAATTTTGATAAATTAATAACCTTGCCATTTTATCGGAATTACTAATTTATAGAATTTTTATTGGGACTTTCATAATTTCATCCAAATTCATATGGTAGCCAGTCGGAAAATGTACTCTTCGAATGGATGATATTGGTCAAATATACAAAGCTCCATTGTGGTTGCAAGTTAAACGAAGTTTGAAGAAATATCTGACATGTCTGTCGGAATCACCTCCTTCGTTGGCCAACTTTTCCCCTTCACAATTGAATTGCATGATGAATCTCATTGAGAACTTTTAACATAAATAGTTTCATATTTCTGCAGTTTCCTGGGATTATATACACATTAGTATTTTTCAGTCTCCTTCCAAATTGATTGTATCTTAGATTCATTTGCAGTGACGGGCCGATAAATCCTTATATATTTTACGGGGTAGTCCTGAGATTTTTTGGAATGATTAATTGGGGTATACCGGAAATAATTGAAGGATATTTTAATGTTCATATCGGCATGGTTTTTCAGTGTCGGCAATCAAAATCGACATGGTTTTTCCATGCCGGCATGAACAGTAAAATACCCAAATTATTTCCGGTATACCCCAATTAATCCTTCTTTTTTTGGCCCCTCTAAAAGAAATTATTACACCAACATTAACAATAAAAAGGTATGCAAAAGTGGGTGCATCTATGTGCACCCCCACTAAACCATGGGTGCACATTCCTCCCATTATTACTGGCTCAAATTTAACTCTAGTTATCTATTATTTTATTTGTAATTTTGTTATAATTGAAAATACCTTCATGGGAATTGGAGAAATAAAAGCATAATCAAATTAATACCGTTAATATCTCCCTGGTTCATCCGTTCACGGTTTAACACTTTTCTTCTGAATTAGACCTTCATCAAATCAAGATCTTTTATTCTCCAGAAATTTTAGTCTGCTGCTCCGTTGTTTTTGTGACTGTCAATTCAGTTGGAATATCTCCTGTCTCGGTGTCTCCACTTAAGTTTCCAAATAAATAACCGTAAAATCTATACATATTTCTTACTGCAGATGCTGAGGAAATGTTAAGCCCTTGATCTTTTCATTACGAGTTATCAGTATAGGTACCTAGAGCTATAACAGCTTAGCTTATAGTAGTGCTGATTAGTTTACATTGATAAGTCCCAACTAGTCCAACAACTTCCTGTAGAATAGGAATTATTGGTTGACATAACCGACGAATAGCTTATGTACGTATCATTCATCTTTACGTATGTAATTGGTCTTCACAGACGAATAGTCCAACAAAAAGACCAGCTTATTCCAACAAAAAACTTATGTATCATTTATCAAATCCAACCACGAAGACTGAACCTGGTCTTTTTTCCATCTTCAATCTTCATTAGAAATAGAGATAGAAGCGGCAACCGAAGGACTAGTAGAGAAGACACAATCCTTATTGAATTTGTTGATAACCCGTTGTCATCTCCAGTATCGTTTCCTTTCCATTTCCTTAATTTTAAGAAAAGAAGTCTTCAGACTTCAAAAATAAAAACTAGTCTATAATCAAGGATCAATAGATAACGATTTTTGTTTTGTAATTGATGATTATCGAAAAAAAATTGTATATCTAAGATTTGTAGACTTTTTTTTTTTCTTGATCTATTTAGACTTTTTTTTTCTTGATCTATTTAGACTTTTTTTTCTTGATCTATTTAGACTTGTATTGCCTAAAAAACAAGATCCCGTAACCGGAGGTGTAACCTCTCACTGCTTCAATGTCAGATTTGCTATCTATACTCCGATAGAGTAGATACAAAATTAATGTGTAATTACGCTCCAATTTCCCATTTACTATTTTTATAATATTCTTTATATAAAAATAGAGTTTTTTCGAGTGACGTGGTTAATCGGAGCTTCTGGTTGATTCTGGCCCCACTAAATTTTTTGAAAGGAAACTTACTTGACGTTGCCTAATGCAGAAAGTGGAAAATATATTCTGATTCCATGAGATTTTTCTTAATAGAAAAAATATTTTTTCTTTCCTAAAGCAATTATCTCGAAAAATAAAATGTTGCCAAAAATGCATTAAATTAACAAACAATCACATTTCACAGTAAAAATAAATAAATAATCAACCATGCATCAATCACATAATCAATCAAATAAATAATCAATCATGCATCAATCACATAATCTATCGATAACTAATGAAGAAAAAAAATGAAGAAAAATGCCCAATGTCCAATGTCCGCTTACATTCTCATAATCATTCATTTCCTAATTACAACTCTATTCTATCAATTAGAACTAGAATATAATTTCTTGATTACATCCTACTTCTATGAAGAATATTACGATTCTAATGAGAATTGGAAAAAAATAATCAAGATGGTCGCAGTACTAACCTTGAATCCGTCGTTTATCGTTTTTCTTACAAGTAAATGTTTGAAAGTGATCTATCAAACGGTAGAACAATACATAATTGTTAAATCAAGAATTGAAATCTAAATCGAACCACAACAAAAACATGCATACAAAAATTCAAGCAATAACAAAAAAATAAACCTCATTTTCGTATTATTTTTCTTAAATTTTGTTCATACCATAATTGAAAATAAAATACGTCTAAAATGGAAATAAATTAATTATGGTTGATTTCTAAGTTAGTGATATCTTTATATGCAATATATTTGTGGAATGTGGATATCTATATTATAAGGGACAATGGTGTTTTCCCACATCGACGGCCATTTACAGTTCGGACATATAAAGAACGGTCTAGATAGATCAACTAATATGATTTTAAGATACTCCATACAGTTTGGTCACATAAAGGATGGTCACGATCTCGGCTATACTGATTTAGGGTATAATGACGTTGGAGATCAACCCAATTCATCACTGTTTTGTAATTTTAATAAACTTTACACATACCCATTATCGGACAGTTTACAAACTCAATAAATTTATGGCATATATTTTGTTCTCCTAATATTCTCCCATGTTATTATCTTCTTTCATTACAATTTTGATCTTCTCTTCTTATGTCGCTCCTCTCTAATCTTTTCTAAGGAAACAAAAGAGATTTTTTTTTAAAACCCGGTAATAAGTTCCTCATACGTTAAATGCAACATCATCCCTTTCAAATTTTCCACTACATAAACCCTAGACAAGGTCATCATTTTACCATGTTTCAGTCGCGTACTCTCTCAATTAGTGATACCCTAGGTAATGGCCAGTTATTTTTAATTTAATTCTTTCAGTGATAGTTCGATTTTTCAATCTTAGCTCTTAATAAGTTTATTTATTGTTCTATTATTGTATTTAGAAAATCATCAGACTTCATCTTAGCTTAGGTAATTCTTTTCAATCAGTTATAACTGTGTTCAATTGATTTTCTTTTTGTGTTTCTAGACTTCGTTGATTCGGTGTTCAATTGATTTTTTTTCTTGACTTTGTTGATTCCTGACTAGATTTGCAAATTTGCACATGAGTTTACAAATGGGTTGATTGTTGGTTCCCGTCTAGATTTTGTAATGTTGCTGCATTTTAGTCACCTTTTCATTTTTTTTTTTTTTTTTGTATATTGATCAATCGTTTGGGAATAACATGTAGATGAGCAATTCACAGTTCTTGAAAAAACCTAGGGTCTATTATCAAATTAGGGCTAAGATGACTTGAAAGAGAACAAAACATTCTGCCCTCAGACCTCTTAATCTCATACTAGAGCATATAACAAAATATGTAGTTTTATTAGTTCTAAAACTAATCTTCTTGTTGATTTCCTTGATACTATTTTCCCTTGAAGGTTTTCCCATTGGTTGTACCCATAACTCTCTAATAAGTCCGTGTCTATTTTTTTTTGTTCCGATGGCACATCATTTTTATAGGTGGAAGAGTGAAATGGATCATGGATCTTCGATCAACCTTGCAATAAGAGGTTGGTGCTAATAATAAAAATTTAAAATTTGGTTGTACAAAATTTTGGATATATGACATATAGCTTGACTTGATATTTTAGTCATTGTCAATTAATTATACATTTATGGTTGGGTTGCAGAGGAGAGGATGAAGGAGTGACGGGTGCCTTACCATCTTTATCCAACTGTGTTTTCCAATATTAGACTTGAGGTATGGTTTGTAGGGAATGATGGTAATTTCCAAATCCAACGGCTTGAAAAACACAAGGTGCTTCAAAAATAGTTCGCAAAATTCATTTATTTTTCTTAGCTTTCGTAGTTGTCGAGTAAATCCACCTCCATAAGTGCACTGCATCACGGGTCAACATTTGGTCACTTTGCATAGACACATTCACTTTAAGCACCATGTCCGTAGGTGATCGCAACACATTTTGTGACGGTGTAGCAAAAAAAGGATAAGAATAAAAGCTTTTAGAATCGCTAAACACACCTACTTTAAGCTTAGATCTATGGAACAATCCTAGCGTGTCTAACACAAGTAGAAAATTTGCGTGTTTGATTCATTGGAGATTCACTCCCAACCAATTTTGAAACTTTATTGATAGCATGTGTAGCTAATAAGAAGAGATGAGTTTTAAGTCCAAGGCTAATATCATACTCTTTGCATATTCATCCATAATACATCTTAAAGTGTACTATTATCTTCTATGTGCTTTAGCAAGCATAAATATGTACGATACCATGGATTATTAGAACGGTTACAAACTCAATATATTTGGTAGAAAAATTCGTTCATACCCGTTACAAATTCCCAAGATTTGCTTAAAATCCTTTTACCCTATATATATATGGAAAATTCCCATTTATTACTCTTACTCTAAGTTTGGAGTGTATAAAGCTCACAATAGTATCCCTTCTTATTACATTCTACTCTCAAATTCGATTCACAAACTAAAAAATACGGTACCACCTCTTTGCTCATCTCTTACATCTCTTGCTCGAACACCGGTATTATTTGCAAGCCCTACTTTATGCTTATCCACTTTGTTTTATTCGGCGGTTTTGGTTTAACTATGGAAAAACTATGTCTTAATAATCTTTTGTTTTCCGTGTTCTAGAAACATCTATCTTATGGGTAAGCACTTTGAAACATCACCTTACAACGTAGCATTATTGTTGTCCCTAATTTTTTAATTATTTTTACGGGTGGAGCAGATGTAATCAGTGTTCTAAGTCTTCAGAACTTGAGGTATTAGTGTGCTAAAATGTTCATCAGAATTTCTCTTACATGCAAGAAGTTCAATTCGAAAATTTAGAAAGTCACTGATCTTGAGCTTTTATTTTTATGTCTTTGCGGTGTAAATGCGAAGATTACTTCATGGGGTGATGCCATGAAGCGAGCCTAAACCTGAAACTTGGACCCGCGTGGCATTGATTTTTTTTTTTTGAAATCGGTACCAGCATGGCATTGATCATGCACCAGCTGTAGTTGTTAAATGTAAAAAATGTAAATGAAACATCAAGATGAATTAGGCTATCACTTATAATTAAACCACACTTCATGAAAAATAATTCTTCTTGGTTCTATTTACTACACGGAGACATTATGCGAAAATTACGTCACAAAAACATCGTCCATCTATGGAGCGGAAAATCCACAAAGGAGATACATTAAGGAGTTATAGAAATTAAATGGGAGCAAGTGGGAGATTGAAATATACGGATCTGTGACGAGCGATAATAAGGAAATTCGAAGACGGGTTACGCCACACTTTGTGTTATATGTGGCTCGGAGTTCGATACATGGTTGCCGATCAAAATACGCTACCAATTGAGAGGTAATATGAACTAAAGGAACCCCATATCATCGAAGTTAGCATTAAAATTATCGGCCATGCGGAGTATTTAGTCCATCGGACTTGAAACAATACCCAAAATAAAGCAGGTAATTGTTAAACATTAGCTTATACAATTTTTGTTAGGCTCTTATGGAAATGTGTATTACAAACTAATCATTGATTCGTTGATAAAATGCAGGAGGGAGCAATATCAAAGATATATGAGATGCTTTACCGATTACTAGACATAGAGATGGACTTCCATATTAAGCTTTCCCAAAAACAATGATTTCCCACATAGGATGTACACGGTAAAGAAAGTTAACAGGTCCTTGATTGGTTGGTCTAGACAAGATGTGGCAGAAAACATAATAGTGGTAAACAACCTTAACTAAATAGAGAAACAATTTTTATTGAGCAAATATTAGTAAGTAATTTAAAATTATGCAGACCCACGATCCTATTGAAAATGATTGGGAAACTGATTTTCAAAACATGTGTGACTATAACAAAATCTCTTCTTTGATCACTGTTTTTGTGAGTGGGTTCGTTTGATATTCCATTCATTAACTTATTTTTACAATCTTACGGAGAATCCAACGATACATAAATTTGCGGTGTCTATTATTAAGTTATAGGTTTATGATCTTGATTCTTGAACCAAATATACGGAGTGAGTATCTTGAAGCATTATAGAAACATCGAACAAAGTCACACTTCGCAAGAACAATAACAATCCCGTGCCCTGACGGCACGGGCCATATCCTAGTCAAAATAACATGAAAGAAAATATTCTTAGGCTTGATATTTTCCTAAATAAGTCTTTTAATGCTATTTTTCATGATATTATTTACTCCACAAAAAAAGAAAAAACATTAATTGTATTAGCAAACCGTGCCAAAAGATATACTCCATATTTTTTTGTCCAAAATATATTACAACAAGTAAATTCGCCGATCCATGAATATGAAACTTTATAGAAATATATAGATATTGATTAATATTGTTCCAAAAACAAAGTTGTTATTTACGGAATGTATGAGTTTGGTGTCTCTCTATATAAAGCATCCGTGCAAAAGCCAAAACCCATTGTTTTCCAGGTTGCTTCTCTCTTCTACGATTTTGTGGAATGACCGGTTGTCAGCCGACACAAATATAATTACACTTTCTTACTACTCAAAATATAAATATAGCAAGGGCAAGAAAGGATCGATCCTACGAGAGGTCTAGGTTGTCAAATTGTTTCGGTTCCCTATAAATAACACCGGTAGTTTTGTGATTATAATAAACTAAATAAAAGAAATAAAGAAATAAGTAAACAAATAAAATCAAGGATAAGAAAGTATTGGTCATGGATTTCGTCTTCAATCACAAACATGGTTTCACCACAATAACTAGAATTGATATTTTAATCTCAACTTTTATCAAAGACCTAGAATACCTTGATCGCAAGTATATCCATAAAATCTCCTCATGCCATCAACAAACACGTTAAAAGATGCGAATATGAATTCTACCTAAAGGAACAACCTAACGTGTAAAAGCACTAATCAAGTTTAATTCCCTAGATGCATTAGGTTCTATGAAATCAGACCAATCAAGCAATCGAACGTGGAAAGCGCACTAATCCGATTTAACAAAGGTTATGACTCACATATGATCATAAGAATATATCACTACAAACTATAATCATATTTATGCTACTTGCAATCCGAATTACCACTTTTGCGTATAATAACCCTAATCTAGCAATAAAGATGAAAGCAAACTCAATCGATTCGCGACTCAACTAAACAAGCATTCAAATCATGTAACAATATTCATGGTGAATCATAAACGATAATATGAGAGAAAACTAATTTATTGAATTAAAACCCATATTTGGAAATTCAACTTATTCCATAACCAATAATAAAATCTAGCTCATATTCATGGAGTTCATAACAAGAAGGAGGAGAAATTTCATGTTTCTAAACCCTAGAATAAAGTAGAGGCAAAAGAATAATAGATTCAAAAGATAATAGATGTATGTTTTGAGAAAAGTCTTCTCTTTTATAGCTCCACTCCTTCCAAAACTAGGTTTTGTCTTCAAAGTCCATTAGTTGGAAATTCACCCGGCCCACGAGAGAGAAACCCCATGTAAAATTCTGTCCCAAAAACGTTCGCGGAAAAATGGGATTATGGCCGGAATCCCAGGAAAGATCGCCGGAAAGTAGCTCGGGTGACCGGCAAAGTCAAACCGGTCCAACGGTCAACGGGTCGAACTGTCGAGTCAACTCGGGTCAAAGGCGGTGAGTCAAACTGCCGATCATTGAGTCGAGGTGATTGGGATTAGTTGTCGGCATGAGCCAATTACCTTTGGCACGAGTTATCTTTGCACAATGATTGTGCTTCAAAGCTCCATCCAGCCATGATGGCTATTCATCTTATACTCTGGCCTGCAATTAAGCTCAAATTCCTCCATACATCAAAACTACTTTAAACCACCAGCAACTACATCTTCTTGAGCCCTCTCGATGCAACCCCAACTTCACAGCACATCCAAACTCTCTAGTTCAAGCCAAACTCAGTTCCAGAACATCCCTGCCATTCTCCATTTGTTGTCTTGCAACAGCACACGATCTCAAGCACAGAATAAGTACCCATTCCTCCAATTCAGTTCAAGATCCTACATTCAAACCAGCTTGCACCTTCTTGTTCAGCTTCCTTGCATACCTGTCATCTCTATTTCAAATGACCCCGCAACACTACTTCGCACCACCGGTTCCATCTAGCGACATAACTCATCACTAACACCACCTTCCATGACACCGCAATCTATATCTACGCTTTATCCACCTGCCATCTTCCACCACATCCGCACCCATCTCGGCTGCTCCATTGCAGTCTGCACCCACAACTTCAGGCCAACTTCTCTTGCAACCATTTGTTCAGCCATGATGGCTGTGCTTCCTGCCCAGCAACTCAGCTCAATCTCCAGTCATACTTCAATATCAGTTCCACCTTCACTGCCATACCTCCCAAGCTCGTAGCCGACAAACCCTAAGCGCAACACACTGCCACTCTCTCCCTGACATCTCGGCATCACCACAACCTGACAACCCCACGACAACCATGGCTGCTCATTCTGATTTCAACTGCCATTTGTCATTGCCAACTTCTCCGGTTTGAGTGCCAAACATCTCATGAGCTGCGGACTTCTTTACTATCATACCTCTTTCTCGATTCACCCGCAACTCAAATCCTTGAACCACCTTTGACACAACCTCCGCCATTTGCTTAATACCTTCACCTAGTTCTGCAAACACACAAACATCAACAACACTTCTAGTTCCATGGCAACAACTCAGCTCCTAGGTCTAGCATTCAACCATTGCTCTTCTGTCAAGAAGCACCAACACCAGCTGTAGCTTGCGCACAACCAATGTACTTCAGTTCAGTTCCTGCAAAATATGAATCTACACAAACCCATTCATTCATAGATACAAACCAGCTTTGAATCCTCTTGTTCATCATCAAATATCAATGGAAGTCACTGCATTCTACTGCATTCTCTGGCCTGTTTTACAGCTACAGATTCGAGCCCACTCTTCCTTGACTTAGCTTCTACTTCTAAACCACCAGCCATCTCAATTCCTTGTAACTCAAACCCTGAAAACTCATGGCCAGACCCTCTTTCTGCACCACCTTGCATCATCAAACCCCTACAGCAACCACCTTCACCGATTCATATCCAATCATTCACGACTCATAATCTCCTTCTTTCACCATGAAACCCTTGAAATTCAACTCACAAAGAAAGAAAGAACAATCTTAAAATTCTCCTCTTCTCATAGATCAAATCCATTTCAATCGAACCCTAATTTCCTTGTTCTTCCAGATTCAAACCCTCAAATCCATCTTCTTGATTTTCGAATAAAACCCAGCTATAATTCATCTCCAAAAACCCATTTTAACTGATTGATTATTCTCTCATCCAAACTCAACCACTGCAATTCTGTCACTCAAATTTTCACTTCAAGCAAACCCTAGATTTCATTTCTAATCCTTGAGCAGAAAGAACAATTCTTTTTCTCGATCCAACCTCACAAAGAACGGAACCACCGTCTTCTTTCTCCTTTTCGATCTCGGTTCTTCATCTTCTCGATTCGGTTTCTTCATATGGAGCGCCATAGTTCTTACTCTCGAGTTTGAAACGACATTGAGAGAAATGACTGGAGAGAGTCTCACCCCAAGTTTTGGTAAGAATGAAGCATCCTTCGATCAATCACGTGGCACCCACCGGGATGGATACGGGCTACTGATGGCAGCCCCTTAACTTTAGCTATCTGTCCATAGTGCCCCTCCAAAAGAGTTGGCCCTTAACCTTGATGGGCTCAGATAGTATTTGCCTCACGAAATGACAATTTTGTCCTTTTCGCTCAATTTTGGTGATTTCTCCTTCTTTTCGTCCGTGCGACTCCAGAGTACCTAATAACTCAAAAGCACACATAAGATACATAATTCACAAGAAAAATAGCAAAGAAAGCGTAACTACTAGATAGTAAATTAGGTGTTTTAGACACCTATCATGGAACTCTCTTCATGCGATTCAGGGGTTTTTCATTCGGATCATTCGTCTGTTCTGGCTGTTGAAACCGCGCATACGTGATACACGTAACAATATCAAGGTATAAACTCATTTTTGCAAATATTTTAGATCGTCGCTAATTCACCTCTTGCTAAATTAAGAATTAATGGTTTGTTCAATTTCTTATTACTGATCAATGATCATGTTCATGTGATAGTTCTTTGTTTAAGGCTTGGTACAACCTTTTTCTGTAGGGAGTCGAGACTGATCAATATGGATTAACTGAATTTACTCTTAATCGAGAGTTTTTTTGCTATGACATAACTCTAGAGTTTAGGGACTGATTACGTGTTATAACTGAAATAATATCAATTTGTTTCAATATTTGCATCTCAGTCATTCACCCTATTCAACATATGCCAATGGTAAAGAAAGGAAGAACAATTACAGTTGAAGAAAACCGTGTGTCCAAGCTTAAGGAGCGTACACTTTGGTGATCACTCTAATAACTCTTTGATTGATCTCCTTCTCTTGGATGTGCACTAATTAATTCAAGCCTTGCTACATAAAGGTAAATCATCTTATTATAAAGTTAATTGACTTGAACCTTTGATGCTAGGTTTTATTTTATTTGAGTTTTAATATGTTTTGGTGGTTCTCCTACTGCTACTCTCTGGGTGAAGAAGCACTTTTATACTGGGTTTCACAGGTTTATGCTATGGCAGGCCACCCGTGTATTTATAATCCACGTGATTAATTATTAGTTATTTGATTGACTTTATTTGAAAAACTTTATATAGTTTCTTTTTTTTTTGTATGACTACGCAAGATGGGTGAGTATTTATCAATGAGATGCATGTTAGGTTGTTTTCGTGACTAATTAATGACTGCGTTCATAATCGCACTTTTTTTTTTGGTTATATAGATTTTGGGTTTTGAATCATTAGGTCAAATAAAACTAACATACCGTGCTTTTTGTTTTCGCCTTTATACCTTCATTGATAAGCTACTACACTGATGAGCTGATCGTGTTTTCTCAATCGCGATGAGTTGATCGGTGAAGACTCCGACATTGCGATGAACAATTGGTGGTTCCATCAATTTGCCATTTAAGACCATTTTTTCGTGGATTTATAGTAATTTTATACTTTTATTTCCAATGCATGGGCAGCATGGCGTGCGCTTGATTATGATGTACTTTTGATGGTAGGCAAACGACCAGATAAGGAAAAAAACATGTCCGAGGAAGACTCTATTTTTATAATGTATATTAATTTGCAGTTGCTGCCCTCATGGTGATACAATCGCAATACTTAAATGTAACGTAACAACGAAAACCTTCCTTTTCTTTCTTTCTTTTTTCTAGGGTTTTTGTTTGACTTCAATTATCCCATATACTTTAAATGTCTACGAAATAGTTCTTTAGTTTTCAAGGTCTCAAGATGTTTTCAACCTTTAAATGACTTAAATTACTTCTAACATTCAGAGCTATCTTTTGGTTTTGGTTTATGTCCCATAGTATTGATGCAGCCATCAATTGAGCTATATTAATTCAAGAATACAACTTCGTTTGGTTTTAATATAATTCATAAACGAAATTATCTTTGCATCAAATAAATTTCTAAATTTCTTAACTTGGTGTGCTTTTTCGTTTGTATTGCAGTGTTGAAGCCACTAACTTTTGATGTCCGTTGCAGATTCACCTATGCAAGCTTAAGGAGCGAGGTTGGGTTTGTTGTGCAGTAAATTCATGGTATTCGGGTTGGTAAAGAAGCATATTCACCATGATATGCTCAGGACGGGGATCAGGGTCTATTACTTCTGTCTATCATCATTGAGGATTCAAAATTTAGTCTATCATCATTGAGGATTCAAAATTTAACTTTTAGTAGGCTCTATTTTATTCCTTTCAGAACTACGATCTACGATGCTATTGATAGCTGGAGGAAGACAAACAGGGATATGGGATGTAAGAAGAACGATCAATGCATACTAAAAATCTTAATCCTCATCAACAAAAATGCAAGTCTTTATATTTAATGATTGTTAGTATTGGGTTTCTCTATTCGTAATTTTCTCTGCATTTGGTGATGGTTTGTTTATTAGGTCATCCGCTGCTAGGCGGAAGTAAATAGGCCGGTGCACTTTAATTGGAGTTTATTATCTAGGATCATATCTTGAGATCTCACTCTATTTAACAGTACTATGCGATGAAATTATGACACCTCTAAACAATAAGATGACTGGGATGTCATGCCAGAACAATAGGTTCATGTGGTTATTTTAAACCTTGTACGGAGGAGGTCCGGGGTTGTGTTCCCGGACAATTTTTTCTATTTGGTACTATGTTCGTTTGTCTTTAAGATTGTGATCTGTTTTCTTAAATAGGAACACAATTGGAATGTAATGTTTTACAAATACCAACAAAACTTGAGTGGAACAAAATATGCAATTGGAATGTAACGTTTGTCTTTAAGATTGTGATCTGTTTTCTTGAAAAATTACATACAGTAGCACTAGAGAACCATTTGTTCTCAGAACATAAAAGTCTGAGTAAACATAAATAAAGATGGTAAAAGGCCCCGACTTTTGAGAATTTGACACGTGATTCTGTTTCAATTTAGAAATAGAAATAATAGTGATAAGTTTTCAAGGAGATTTAGATTGCCGATTGAATAAAATTAAAATTGATCGAGCTGTAGAGGAAAGATAGTTTTGAGTGTTCTACCTGAACATTTAATTTGGAATTTTTTATTTATTTGATGCCTTTGTAGAGCCATCAATGTCCCCATCCTTAACAAGAATAGTAGTAAGAAAATGGATGCACTTGAAAGATGTGGAACAAGAGTAAACAATAGGCAACACTATTGGAAGTATCCAGAAAGAAATTAATTTTTTTTCTTCCTGTTATTTAGTTCAATGGTATTTTGTTTTGTTCCGAAAAAAGTTACAGTTGATAATTGGTTTCAGTATCTAACCAATAATCATGGTCCTAGCTTAAACATCTGACAGAGAACAACCACCTGCTTGATAACAATAATGATATAGTTAGAACTTGATATTTTGATATAGTTAGACTTTAATTCTATGATATTACCTTACGAGTTTTTTTGTATCACATACAGTTTTTGTATATCGACATCTCCAGTTTGCAATAGAGTTTGTCATACTAATGCTAATAAGTGATCAATGGGTGTTTTTTTATAGCACCCTTGAAGCCATTTGTATGAACATGGATGAATGTATTTCATAGGCGGCCTTGAGATTACAAATTCAAACATAAATGAAAAAAGTTTGGTACTTGAGAACAAAAGTCAAGAAATTAGCACACCAGTAGGTCCGATGCTACAAATAGAAAAGCGTATTGTTATATTGAACTTAACGAACAAGGTGAATCAATTAGAATCAATGCACTTTGTGGTATAGACGAAACAAGGTGAATCAATTAGAAATCCCGCTTTGCTCATTCAATTACTAAAAGGAATGTATGTGTATACGAATCGCAGCCAATGCAACCAAGCGTATGTTTATTCATTTTTCGAGACTCAATCATTAAAATTCTAATTTCATTTGGATTCCAAATAACGTAACCAAGAGTCCAAACAAGTCTCACATAAGTCTAACTTGTGGTGGTGAGCCTAATCCCATGTAACTTTGTGAAGTGAACAAAAAGTATAGTTATATAGAAACCAACGACCACCGTTTAAGGGTGACCAACATTTTTTTTCCGAGAAGGTAGAGATCCAGTTTTTATTAAGATATCACTACAAATATCAAATTATGTAAAACTAATCCGTTTTTAAAGTACGACAACAAGATGGATACTTGGTGCAAGGTCTGTAATCTCAAATTTCAATTTATAAACCATGCTAATAAGACTGCAAAGACATGACTAACATTTATGTTTTACCCACCCAATAAGTTCAAAATGATCCATGTGCTTAATGTGCGAGACAAGTACATAGACATGCACTCATTCCGTTCCACATATGGGAAAAAAGTCAATGTACATGTCTTTATCTGACAAATCTACAAGTTCGGGATATTAAATTTTGAACCCATATTTGGGATAAATCTACAAGTTCGGGATACTAAAACAAAAGGAAAAAAAGGATCTTATGAAGTAAAATAAAGAACCCACAGTAATGACTAAACTGGCTTTATTTAATTGGTTGTTAGGTTATATTAATTATTAGATTAGATGAAGAAAAAAAACAAATTCAAGAATCGTGATAGTCTTCATCAATATCCATATAATGATATAAAGATTTTAACAAAGAACAAAAAAAATGAACTAAAAGATGCTTGGCATGCCATGCCGACTTAAGCTTCCATTTTGGTTGTTAAATTATTTCTTGCATTTGGTGGATTAATTCCATTCGTTCCCCTTTATTACCTCCATTTAAACCGTGCATATGCTATTATGTAACTTTTGGTTTTACTTTAGACTTATATTATCTGACTTGGACGTCAAAGATGACGAATGCTCTTGATCCTTGACGAGTGTCTATGTTTTTGATGTTGATCCAGTAAAAATGGCTAATCAACCAATCGATGTGCGCTTCAATCCTTGACGAGTGTATCTGATTTGGACGTCAAAGAAGAATAATTTCATCTTTTTAATCTTCTTAGACGCACCCTATCAGCATACCTATGGGTGGGATTTGGGTTGGGTCAACCCAACAACCCATGCCCAACAAGACCGTAGGGCGAGCATGGACCATGCATTTTAACAAAATTGGCAAATTTAGGCAAAAAAATTTATAAATCCGAGTTAAATTTGGACAAACATGAGCATAACTATCTCTAAGTAGGAACAACCACACCAAAAACTATAATATAATTATATACAACTATTTTTATAATTGGTATTTTGTCTATTTAGAGTAATTTTATTGATTATCTTCAAATCTAATATAGAATATATAAATTATACTTTATTAATAATTCAATATTAAAACACATAATACCATTGTAAATAATCTTAAGTTATTTGGAAATTTAAGATAAAATATAGTAATTAAAAGTTATTATTGCAAAAATTCATTATTATCATACTAAATTAAAATAAATTGTAAGATATCAGGGTTTAAATTCAAACTTGGGCGGGCTTGAGAAGTATCTACGGTTTCCACGGGTTTGATGGGAAATCTGGGCAAAGGAATTCTAGCTCAGGTCTCGCTAAATGAAGCCTTCTAACTTGACCAACCAACCCAAATCCCACCCCTAATCATACCTAGCATTATTTAGCTTAGAGTATTCCCAAATGTGGGTTCTAAATTTACTAAATGTGGAGTAATAAATAAATTATAGCCATTTACTCACCACTAAATATCCAACATTATTTTGATTAATCTATCACAATTATACTAAAAACTAAATTTCTTAATTACCGTTATTTTACGTATAATTACAACACAATTTTATTATTTATTTTAGTTTATAAGGATATTTAGTCCATGAATTTTTCCTATTACATTGGGTTTTTATTAGTTTATTCCATGTTTTGTTAGTTTTTACTCTGAAAAATGTGAACTTACTGGAATTTTATTAATTTTTTAATATTATTATTAGTTTTATATAAAACTAATTTGAAAGCATAGATTCAATATTTTATAGCGAGACATTGACCCGTGCATCGCACGGGTGACAAACTAGTAAAATTAAAAATAAAGTAAGTAACTAGAGTTAAACATAAGCCAGTAAAAATGGGAGGAATGTGCACCCATGGTTTAGTGGGGGTGCACATAGATGCACTCCGCAAAAGTTTTTATTTAATAAAAGCTAAATAAATTTTCAAAAATTACTTAAAATATCTTCGCTCATGGTTTCTTCTAAGACGCAAACTCTCTTATAGTAGTCTTATAATTTATACTGGCTACTAAGTTTTGTATTTTATTTTATTATTTAATAAATTAGTGATTTTATTTCACTAGTGTAGATTGAAATTTTTTAACGTCGAAACATTTTGGAAAACGAGTCACAACATGTCATATATAGATGTACTCAAGTCAATCGGACTATCTCAAAGTCTAGAGCTAAACTAGTTCACCTCTCTTGGAGGTCGTCTAGTTTAGTTTATCTCTAGAGCTCGACCAGTTCGGTTCTAGTTTACTAGAGTGCAACTCACTCTCTAGCATACATATTAGAACTAGGATTTATAACCCAACGATGCAAAACAATGGGAGCCTCACCCATATGAGACTCACTCATGCAATTATTATGAGTGACTCCTAATACTTCCCATCTAACTTATTGGTCATGTTCGATACTCAACCTCGTACAAACACACGACATACTCAGGCACACTTAAGCCTTATACTCAGAGGTACTAACAAGCCTCATTCTCAGCCACATGGCGGGCATGTCCACGTCTGACTCCTTGAACCTGAGCTATGTAAGTTCATTCAAAATATATAGTTATGTCATGATGTTTCCTTAATTATCATGTCCTTTTCAAAAGGGACCCACAAAAATAAAATTTGGTTTTTCTTATTTTATAGTCCAGCACAACAGGTTGACTCTCAACCTCAGTTCATCTCGTGTCTCACACGTGATCCATGACATTGTCCTATGTTTTCTCATGCTCTCCACATGACATAAACTAGTTACAACGCACGAATAGAGAATATGCAATTACGAAGAGTATTGTTACCCTGACAACTCATCATACACCAAGAATGAATAAGCCACATACATGGGAAGATAACTTTAGGTTTTTGGTCTGGAGGTACGCGACACATGTGGGAATTACTTAGCTATATTTCTCACCGCTAAAGAGAACTTTCGATCGAGGAGATTACGCGAATTAAGGGATAAAATCGACACATCCTTAGTTATTCTTGTGATCATGGATGATAGGCTTACAACAATCCATCATCATTATATCACCGACTTGATACCAGAGGGATCTACTATAATTAAATAAATCATTAATTGACCATGTTAACCACATATGACATAGCATTGTTCTAAAGAATTATTCGGATCTTTCAATTTCTTTTTGCTTTCCTCCATGAGACCGGGCATGATTCCTCCATCCATGTGGTCAAGCAATCTTCGAACGCTCATAAACACGTCTTGGGCGAGGATTGTTCTTTATCAACCTTCTGTAACTCATCGAGGACTGTGTCAGAGCTTGAATCTTGCGTTCTTTTTGTATCAAGTCTGTTGAAAAGTTTGGTTATCAAAATTATTACTTTATGTAGTCTACTATAAAGTCAGCTTCGGTTTAGAATAGATTAGGCAGTAGAGTCTTAGGATTTTCCAAGTTACTTAAGAAGATTGAAGATTTGAAGATTACGCGACGATATCAATTCGGAGAACTTCATCAAGATAGATAACGAAGACTGGTATTTTATTTCACACTCTTTTCTTTTATCCATATATCGTTGCAAAGTATAGGAATTTAGTAAATGATTTTATTCAAAGAAGATTTTTTTCACGGATTATCTTTTGTTAAGTCTAGTGATTTTTTGGTTCCAGCTTTTGCTTGTCGAGAACTCGAAATTGAGTTTGAGAGAAAACACAAATGTTTCAATAAACATTTAATACTTGCAAATTCAATATTGAATGTGTAAAAGTTTTGTTTAATAGTTTACTACTAATGATTTTCAATCACATGAGATTGCGAACCTAAAGTTTGAGTTTGTGAACCTAAAGCTTCTAAAACTCAAAAAATAAGTGTTAGAACAAATACTTGATTAAATATACGTACATAACTTGGTATGTCAAGTATGTTGTGAAATTTAAATGTTAAACCTATTTCTTAATTTATCCTACGAAAGTCAACTTCCGTAAACGTGTTACAAATTTTGTTTAAAATCTCTAGTATTCTTGAATTTTTATCCATATGACTTTATTATTATTAGCATTTGAATAAAGATTGAAAACTTGATTGTTGATTTTATTTTTATGTGATTATTCACCTATTCTTATATTTTTAGAACATTAAAATTTTAAATTACTTTTTGGATAATTATAAATTTGTATTAAAGATATAACCAAGAAAATGGGTAACTAAATTGAATCGAATCTTAAACTTAATGTGCCTGAATATTTAATGCTTATGCTTGTTAATTAAGTTTTAAAAGATAGTCATGATCAAAATATATGTTTTTGATGAGTATCAGAACGCGTTTCTTGATAAATCAAAAAAAAAAAAAAAAAAAAAAAACTCAATGTGCAATTCCTAATGAATAGCTCATCAATTTTGAATTTCAAAATCTTTGATGCGTAGTCTTGTAAACAATTGAGTTAATTTCCATTTATTTTTGTTAATAGTTATTGCAGAACGCACATCGATATAAGTTACCTTATACTTAATTAGTTGGTATCAAAGGATTGTTTATTCAAGTTGTGATCGATAAACCATAATTAAGTATTATTCATTCATAGTTTCATTCATGATTATCTTTTATTGCTAGAGTGTGCGGGAAAAAAAAATAATAAGGCAAAAAGAAATATGTTCGTTTCGGGCCAAAAAGGTTTCGGGAACAACCCTGTAAGAACATATATGAAAGCTATATGCACCAATCGATGGTGGTTTTGAAAACTTAACAACCTTGGTGAATATTCGTCATGAGTTTGATGTTCCTAATACACCCCTTAATGATATGATGATCGTTGTACTAAATGAAGATGAAGAAGAACATGTCTTTAGAATTATAAACAACAAGTCTTTTAATCTCTACTTTTCTCCATACTATATCTTCTCTTGTTTACTTATCATCACCATGGAATGAGAAAATGTACGAATATCGTATAAATCATAACCAATGGTCAGAAAGATGACTTCAAATCCTTAGTTAAGGACCTTAAGGTTAATATTGAATTTAGTATCGATACTATACTACACCCCTGAGTGATAGTATGAAGTAAAAACTTCAAACCAATTGGATTTAAAGGAGCTAACATTGAATCAACATTTGTTTACATGAGGCACATTCGATTTTTCATGATGGATGATAAAAGATTTGCATTCACTTGACCCGTTGTTCCTGCTATTGAGGTAAGTGGGAGTGATGATGATGATTCAGAAGAAAAAACAATCATTGTATATCTTAAGGAAGCCGATGTGCGTAAAAAGGCCATCGGGCGATCTCTGATACCTATTGATCACCAACAATTAGAAGTTGATGGAGGTTTCAAAATCGATTACATTCGATTCAGGGACCAAGCCTCATTTATGACGTTTCAAAACTTGAGCTAAACAAAAATCAAGGTTTTAAACTAAATCAATCAAGAAAAATAGTAAAATAACTTTAGAGTAACATTCGTTGGTTATTTTAAACTTCGATTGAAGTTTAGTTATGCTCCTGATTTAATGGTAGAGTTTGATGACCTAATTGCGTGTCTTAAAATTACAACCCACTATGTTTATGTTTGGTTGTTTCTTTATCAAACCATTAATTTTTTTCCCCTTTTCTTACATCTTTGTTGGATTCATTGTTCATCGAACTTCAAAAGAATTCTCCCAAAAATAATGATTTGTTTTATTATCAGCAGCAGCATAAAGCTGGGTTTATGGACTTCAATTATGATTTTTTTTCCAACACACGTAAATAAAGTATGTTTGTATTGTTATGTAAAGATCTAAATGTGAGATTTTTTTAAACTTTACCAAAGAGAAAATATCCATTCTCTATGAAGAATAAGAAGAGTAAAGACAAAAGTTTTATCGATATTTTAGAGAACAAAACAATTATGTTAGGTCAATTTAATCATGTCGTGAATTAGAGGTAGGCTACATATATATAATGGAACACAGATGACAATTTCTCATTGACAATTTATCTACAAGAGATTTAGTCCCTTTCATAGATTTTTATTTATCTTATAATAGATATTGCAAATGTTCTTTATAATACATATATGAGAAATCAAAGCCAAGTGCGAATCACAATACACCTTGTATGATTGTATATGGATACAAGATCGGGACAAGTGTATTTATTGTGTAAAGTAAAAGTAAATGATACAACAATTTTGTTAACATTCTTTATCACACTCAAGAAGCTAATGAACACTTGGTATAATCAAGGGAATAGACAACGATTTCTCGGGAGAATGTTGAATCATGGGTCTCCACTAGAGTAAGCCTAAGTATTACCATTCTTTATTCGACATTGTCAAATTATGGCTCAGTCCAACAACCTCATCACATGATCATTGTAATGGAGCTTGCGTACAGGAAAAACTAATAATTTAGAGACATCTAGTAGTAGCAGTAGGCTAAGCTGTTGTACTTTGTACTAAACTAGATGTGCTTCATATTTTCATAGAAAAAAAGAGGGGTATTGACTCTTGACTAGGGGTTTGAGGTTTAAGGTTAATCCAATGATGATACTTCGCTTCAGAAAAAAATCCTTTGTTTTTTTAATATTCACCGATCATAATTATTTAACTTAGTGAAAATATTGGTATTAAAACTATATATACTAGCGCTTGATATTTACTCATTGCTGACATATTAACTAGAAAAGTAGAAATTTGATGGTTGATGAAAAATTAAGTAGGGAAAGATGGCATATTTAAAGATTTTTTTTTTTGTGCTCCCACCACAAATTTAATTAATTTAGCCAATCATTGATTTAAAACTTTATCCGAATTGATACTTTGGTAGTGATAAGAAAAAAAAAATGTATTATATTAAAAACACAATTAAAAAACAGTTGAAACAGTTTAAATTAATCAAGCGTTAGTTTAAGTCTTAATGAGTCGATAGAGTCTAAGGGTTACGATGCATCCACGTGTAGGGCTGAGGGTAACTCATTAGGGTTTTGTTGTAAGAAACTTTGTTCAACCAATAAATTGAAAAAAGAAGAAACTGCACTCTGAAGAGTCACATAAGTTATCAAAATAATCAATCATCTCTCTGGTTACGATGGATCACTTCAAATCACAACACCATCTTTGATTTTCTCCTACTTGATTCATAACAATAGAAGGAGAAATTTTAGGTATGATGTATCAATCAACAAATGGAAACAAAGATAACTTGAAATCTTTAGTGAAGGTTGATCTTGTGTTTAATGGAGATCTGCTTTGCACCCTTTACATAATATGAGCTTAGAACAACGTGTATTTGGAGAAAGAGTTGTTGAACCAAAATTTTTGTACACGAGGCACTGTGATTTTTCATGATGGATCATAAAACCTTAGCATTCACCAAGCCAGTTATCCCTCCTATGGTAGTAAGTGGGAGTGATGAAGATGATGAAGGAGGAGCAGTTCCTCCACATCTCATGAATGCCGATGCGCGTTAGAGGGTTGTTGATCGATATTCGTTACTTCTTAATCACTAGCAGTTAGAAGTTAATCACTAGCAGTTAGAAGCCGACGACGGTTTCAAAATCGGTTATATCTGATTCAGAAACCAAGCGGAATTTATTGCGACATGGTGAGTCATGCATATCATATTTTTTTATATCTGTAAATTAAGACTATCATATTTTTTAGACACTCTTGCAGTTTTCTATTTATTTCCAACTAAATCTTCTTCATTATTTGCGATATGTATTGTTATATTTTGAATCTGGATCATTCATATACTCAAATCTCTCTGATGAGCATATGATTGAATCTTATACTCAACATGTTTGAAGTATTTTAATGTTTATGCTTGTTAAGTCTTAAGAGATGGTCGTGATCCAATATATGTTTTTGTTGAGTATCAGAAAGTTAAATGTGTTTCTCAATAGATCTCTTTTATGCTCTAATAACAATATACATGTATAAAAAAAGTGCCATTGTATGTTGTTTAGGTTAACCCCTGTAACATATGTTCCTTGTTTGGGTTTGCCTCTTGATTTTAAAATTGTGATCTAGCTTTATTAAGAACAATTGTTCTTGCACACATTTTACCCTTGAATTGATCTTACACACACCCTTGTGAATTTGTTGAAGAAGAATCAAGGTGTTAGGATCACAAGATCCGTCAAGGGAATCACATCTTTGTATTTTGCACACATTCTCCTTCATACGTTTGAACATACAAGGACGAACAAGTTTGGGAGTTCCAAGGGAGTTGCCAATGGGAGCAATAGAATGTGCATAGCGAATTTGCTCAATCAAGTAAGGAAAGCCTAACTTCTTGTTGAATGATGTCATCGAGACCATTTGAAGAATGATGAATCCACAAATATCGAGACTTGGAGTACCCAATTCAAGGAAATAGACCAACTCCGCAAACTCACGACTCCACCGAGAATTCTCAATTGTGGAGGGACAAAGATTAGACATACCAAGTTTTCCGAAAGACATCAAAGCAAGACTTAGATAATTAGTGGGAACTTTTCCTTCATTCCTATCAACACTCTTGCCGCAAAGACCATTCAAGATGGTTTCATATGATGGTCTTCTATACTTGGTCTAGGAAGGCGAAAATTACCCAATGTAATTTTGGTAATCTTTGAAATCAACTCTCTACTAACAAGAATCCTTTCCCTATTTATCATGGTATTGAATTCCATGTCATCAAGATTAACATCATGTTATCCTTGAGGATCAGTCAAACACAAACTTATTAGGTTTATCGTGTTTGCCTGCTCTGATACCAATTGAAAAAGCGGGGGTCTAACAACCACACCCAATATTTCGCTTAGCAATCTGTATGGACTAACTCCAATATAATTCTGAGAGCACCAACTAACAAATTGAGCTCAATCAAGAAATATATAAAAGAGTTATATCTTTGTTTCTTAATGTAATCAGCAAATCAAACGGATAGAAATCCGTGAGCCTGATTATTATAAGAAATAACTTAAACGGTATCAAAAACCATCATTTTTTGAGGTTTGAGGATCTTTACTAGTAGAAAACATGATCTTTTTTATTTAGTTGCTCCTTCCCGATACACAATTTATCATCTAGACTACAACCTGCAATAGTCTCCGTAGTATGCATATCCTTTTGTCAGTCATACTCTTCAGCCTGTTTGCTAGGGTTATCCTTATCCTATTAGAATTCCGCCTCTTGATTACCATATTATTTTTCATATTATATCTTGCACTTCGTCAATCTTACTATTTGATTAAAATCAAATCTAGAGTGAAATTTAATGGGATCGGAAATTGGTATTTTACTCCAATCATGTTGACCTTTAATCCCAACAGAGGGTTTTAGATTAAACACACTCTTCTTGCCCAAATAACGTCTCTGCCCATTTTGGTTAACTTTCCTGATCGGACGAGCCCCATAATTATGATTATTACCTTGGATATTTTTCTTTTTTCTACTATTTTTAACAAGCATCCAGGTTCAAAACTCATCAGTACCTGAGTGTTGAATTTTACTATTAGTTTTACCAAGCCTATTAGTAGCATAATTCGTATGAGTCAACTGTTCAGATTGTTTATGCTTATGAGAAATTTTTCCACATCTAAAACACATATGCCCTCATACTCAACTGGCCGAATATACCTTCCTAATCTAATTCCAAGAACTAGAGGCTTAGCCACATCAATTTCTAAAAAAGCAGGGGTCTAACAACCTCACCCAATATTTCGTTTAGCAATCTATATAGACAAACTTCAATATAATTCCAAGAGAATCAACTATAAAGTCAGACTCAATCGATGGAAATATTTCCAAGAGTTGTATCTCTATTTCACAATGTAATCAGCAAATCAAATAGATGGAAATCCGCGAGCCTGATTATTATGTGAAACAACTTGAACGGTACAAAAGACCAATATTCAAGTGTCAATCAATTTATATCAACAACTAAAGGTTGGATTATCTAATTGATTGAACTATGCACAACCTGTGATATTTCAATTATATAGAAAATATAATGCGGAAAAGAAATAACACAGACACCAGAAATTTTGTTAACGAGGAAACCACAAATGCAGAAAAACCTCGGGACCTAGTCCAGATTGAACACCACACTGTAATAAGCCGCTACAGACACTAGCCTACTCCAACCAATCTCGCACTGATCAAGGTACAGTTGCGTTCCTTATGCCTCTTGAACCACGCCGGATTCTACGCACTTGATTCCCTTAGCTGATCTCACCCACAACTAGGAGTTGCTACGATCCAAAGTCGAAGACTTAATAAACAAATCTGTATCACATAGAAAAGTCTAATGAATAAATAAATCTGTCTCCCACAGATATACCTACGAGTTTTGTTCCGTATTTTGATAAATCAAGGTGAACATGAACCAATTGATGAACTGGACTTATATTCCCGAAGAACAGCCTAGTAATATCAATCACCTCACAATAATCTTAATCAATTAACGAAACAAGATATTGTGGAATCACAAACGATGAGACGAAGATGTTTGTGACTACTTTTATATCTTGCCTATCGGAGAATAAATCTCGAGCAAATCTTAAAGAAGATAGTACTCAATCACAATAGAAACATCAAGATCAGAACACACAACTACAGAGAAAATAGTTGGGTCTGGCTTCACAATCCCAATGAAGTCTTTAAGTCGTTAACTAACTGGGTTATAGAAAAACATAAGGTTAAAGGAGAATCGACTCTAGTAGCAACTAGTATCACATAGGAGGTGTGGGTATTAGGTTTCCCAGTTGCTAGAGTTCTCCTTTATATATATAGTCTCCAAATCAATCAATGCTACCTTGGTAACAAAGCTTTCAATATGCACCGTTAGATGAAAACTTGATTAGATTCAAGCTAATATCTTTCAACCGTTAGATCGAACTTAGCTTGTCATACACGAATGAAATGTACCAACATTTAGATAAGGGTAACCGTACCTAAACATGTACACTTAGTTGGTTCAATAATAGTTGATCGAGGTTAGCCATATGAACACTTTCGTATCAACCTTATTCATCTTCATCACAACTAGTTCAAATGACTAAAATGAAACTAGTTAGAGAGTTGTTCAATTGTTTATATTCTCATAGAAGTATACAAGACACAATTGAAGCAAAATCAATTTTGATTCACTCAAATCGTTTCATGAACATTATAGCCACGGTTTGAAAAAGATTGCATTCCTTAATTTATAAATGTATTACTTCATGAACAAACCGATTTTAGAACATAACCTACTCAAGTACGCAAACGTGTACGCATACTTAAGTAGTCGGACTGAGTTTGGTTTCGCCAGTACGCAAACGGGTACGCATACTTACAACCTCAGTTGAATTCCGGAACTTAGACTTACGCAAGTACGCGTACGGGCACACATACTTAGTTCCCGTACTTCCATTCACCAACCAGTATACGCACGCGTACGCATACCATGGTTTCCGGACTTGGACCTTACACAAATGTGAATACACACACTATGTTTATATCCAATCATGGTTACATGTTATAAACTCTCATTTCAATCATTAAAACATTCTTAGAAGACGACAATAGATGTCTCACACAACTATTGGCTCCAAAGCAATTTTAAAGTGATCGAATGATCAATACGAAACATTCCGAGTCTACACCAAATGATTGCATCACACAGATCGTGTAAGATGTTACAAGGCGATTTTCACATGATCATCTTTTGACTTACGTCAAGAATAAAAGATGAACTTGGTTAAAGCGAAAGCTTACCAACACATATTTCGAGAAATAGATAAGCGAGATAAACTCAGCTCGAAATATCAAATGTGTACAAATGAAGTCTTTATAGCAATACGACTTTTGTCTCAAATAGGAGATAGAGTAGATAGACTTTTGTGTGATAGATGAGTTCAAGTCTCCACATACCTTTTGTTGATGAAGTTCCACAAGTTCCCTTGAGTAGTTCTTCGTCTTCATTCGATGAACACCGTGAAGTCTAAAGCTCAACTACACTTTCTACCCTAATTCGAGACTTAGCTATAAGTAGACTAGAAATCAAGACTTATAGTTTTGGAAACTAAACTTGACAAACAAGCTTGAGATAGCAACGCTTGCGAGTTCGACCGAGCAGTGCTCTAACAAGGACCATAGAAAAATATACAGTGAAAATTACGTACTAAAAACAAGTAGACCATAGACGACAATAGAGTCGTCCCATAAAATAGGAAGACTAAATGAAAAGTTTGATTGACCCAAATAACGAACCATTGTAGTTGATCAGTAGATAGATAACCCTAGAGCCATAGACCCGGCCCAAATGAGCCAGTGTCATCAACATACTATCCACTCCTGACCCACTATAAAGGCACCCTACTCCCCCACATTTTACATGTAACATACGAGACTTGTGGTGCATAAATATTTTGAACTTGATTTCGTTACATTTGAGATAGATAAAAGTTGTGGAGTGTTTTAGGATGATCAAGTTTTAACAAGCATGCAAGTGCTACTTTCATTAACGACATGTCTGTAATTTACTTGAGTCGATAATAATGTGCGGATTAGAAAATACACTGTTAATAAGGTGAAATTTTCTAATTTCGCCCATACAATGATTACAACATTATGTACAAGATTTCAAAATGTAAATACACAAATACAAAAGGTATATAAACTTTACACTTTTACTACAGTCCAACCTCAACAAATGAATAACCTCGCCAAATGAATAATTTTCTTCGGTCCCGATTTGGGCAAAGGGGATATATGAATAACCTCGCTAAATGCATTACTGAATAAAAAATATTGAGTCTTTAAAGGCCCTATGTAAATATAAATTAATAATTACTAAATTTCATATATATATATATATATATATATAAACAAACCAAAATACCTCATCAAATCAACAATGTTCTTATAAGAAGTCATTTCTTCTAACAAAAATGCATATAAAGTTGATTGTTATTTCCTTCCACCTAAAGTAAGATGCCCCACATCCTTTTTTTTTCAAAGCGTGCATAACTTTTCAAGGATATTTTTCTCGTGTTGTAGCAAAATCTGTTTTATGATAATCATTGCTCGAGATGCCTCTTTTGACGACATATTTGGTATGACACTACTATCATCTAATTCAAAATCATTCTCATAATTTATTAGTGACGTGATAGTTTCTTCGTCCGTTGAAGATTTCCTGAATGCATCATTCTCATTAAACTAGTTCAAATAATGTTCGACATCCATTACAATTTTATAGAGCAAGTTAAAAATGACATCAGTTAATTCTTAAATATCTTTCTATAATTGACGAACTTCTGGTTTATAAGTTAACAACTAAAAATACTTTTTAAATAAATAAATATTTATTTATGGATAAATGAAAATAACCTCGCTAAACGAATATATTTTTCAGGTCTCACGTATATTCATTTATCGAGGTTAGACTGTAGTGTACAATTAAACTTTCATAAATTAAAAAAAAAATTAGTGTATTTCTTAAATTAGTGAGTTACAATTTAGCTTATGCAAGTTCACATGAGACCGTAAATTTTTATTATAGCGGAGTTATTAATTTGTCGAGGTTTTACTGGAAATTTGATAATTTTATCCAAATTTATCTGCCAGCGGGTGGACTCTTCGAGTGAATAATACTGGTCGGTGGTACTAAGCTCCATTAATTGCAAGTTAAATGAAAAGTTTGAAGAAAATATCTGACAAGTCATCGGAATCACATCCTCCGTTGGCCAAGTAAGAGTGTCGATTTTAGGGACTATAGTGTCACACTTGATAATTGTTGCAATTGCTCATTTTCTTGGCGTTTTTTATAAGCCGGCGACATTCACCGATTTTTGCTAATATGTCGAAACCGAGCATGAGAGAAAACGTAATATCTGAAAGTCTTTTTGTCCGTGATAATGCGACGAATGTAAAACCGACTCTCTGTCGATCATATATCCTGCATGGTCAAGTGCTAATTCCAGGCTTTTGTGAGGTACGAGCGCGCAACACAAAACGAGCAGTAACCGAGTCAGCTGGCCTATTACCGCGAAATTTAATTAATATGATATGGCTAAAGATTCTAACACATAATTATATTATGTAGATGATTTTATGTTTCCTTTTTTTGGTAACCGAAAATCTATTAACAAAAACTAGAGCTTAACAAACCTAGGGTAAGTTCTCCATATTAAGTCATCTTTTAATGGATTTACAACATAGAAGGTGGAGTATATATCCAAATCTGTAATACGATGATATTCGGCGGTGGTTGGCCAAATGGAATATAAGTAATGGTTTGTCCTTTCCTAACACCGAGGCATATTCAGCACAATTGGCTCCAAAGTTGGCAGAAAACTCTGCAGTTAAGCGTGCTCGGGCGGGAGTAATCCAAGGATGGGTGACCTCCCGGGAAGTTGCTGCTGGATAATCGCAGCGATGTCCGTTGAAAACCCTACACTGTCGTATAACCGCAGTGGCTAAGTGGGGACAGTACCGGTGGAGGGACGGGTCGTGACCTCCCGGGAAGTTGCTGCTGGATAACCGCAGCGATGCCCGTTGAAAACCCCACACTGCCGGATAACCGCAATGGCTAAGTGGGGACAATATCAATGGAGGGATAGGTCATTACAAATGGTAACAGAGCCGACGGCGGTTCAACTGCCGAGGGTGGGAAGGTACGCTGGACGGGGTTGCTCCGGGTGCTTGTCTCATGAGGGGTAGGGAACGTCGGAGATATGGGATTGTATATATTCTGGAGCCGAGGACGGCTCCAATTTAAGGTGGTGGTATTTTAATACCCCAATATTCGGCAGTTCTTGGCCGAATTAAATATAAGTAATGGTTTGTCCTTTCTTAACACCGATACCTTTTCAGCACAATTGGCTCCACAGTTGGCAGAAAACTCTGCAGTTAAGCGTGCTCGGGCGGGAGTAATCCGGGGATGGGTGACCTCTCAGAAAGTTGTTGCTGGATAACCGAAGCGATGTCCGTTGAAAACCACACACTGTTGGACCTCAATGGCTAAGTGGGGACAATATCGGTGGAGGGACGGGTCATTTCTAAATCCCTTTCACAAACAGTTATAACAACTATAGCAAAATAATCAACCACAAAGTTTGATTATATGAATCCATGACTAAACTGCACATCATCAAAAAAACTTAAAAAGAGATTTAATATCTAAAACAATGGACTTTAAGTACCAACAAGGTACTGCTTCACCAGTAAAATATTGAATAACATACTCTGAGTCACTGTCAACTTCCACTCCACGCAACTTAAGATCTCTGGATAATATAAGACCTTCTCTTGCTCTGAGCTCTGTCATATTGTTTCTATTGCAGTACAGATGTTTATCAAAAGCAACTTCAAATCTTCTCAATTTATCTCTGATAACTCCTCTCATTTCTGCCAGACCATAATCGTTAGAAGCTCCACAACTATTGATTTTAATATAGCCAGGTATAGGCACATTCCATCTAACATAAATTTCTTTCTTTATGTTCTTATCTCATATCCTCCTACTCTTATCAACCATCATAAACTGTCTAGTATATTTTGCAGCTAAATTAATAATATTCTTACAACACACATTCTTTTGTTTAAAATAAAACATTTCTAGCGAGCCAAATATGCCACAGAATATGAATAAAAAGGCATTGTCATTCTATGCTGGGATTTTTTAGTTTTTGGATGCGATTTTCTATAAGCCAAGCAGGACTATAAGGTCCAAGTTGAACATTTAACACTCCCAATAGTCATAAACTAAGCTCCAAACCTGTAAAAAGATATGGCAGTTGAAAAATAGATGAAAGTTGTACTCTAAATCTTGACCACATAAACAACAGAAAGGATCATCACCATTATGTCTTCTATAAAGTCTCTTGTTGACATTCATCGAATTTCTCACAAAAAGCCAGATAAAATTCATAATTTTTGGGGGGAAATGGAGGTTCAAGATGAATCTCCAATCCTTGTCATAGATAAGGGATTGATGTTGTGAGGTGGATAAATTATAATAGGCACTCTTAACAGTCACCTCTCCGGACTTGTGAAGCTTTAAGAAGTTCAGCCATAAGTATAGGTCTTGAAAGGATATCTTGAGTAACATCTCTCGGCACAACATTTATGAATTTCCTGCAGATTCCAGTATTTATTAGTTTGATCAATAATATCTTTAACTTTAAGATCACTATCCACAATTTGATCATGTGAGATCAAATTAGTTAGAGGAATATTCCTAACCCAGGGTTCGTTCCAGAAGTTTATCTTTTATCCATTACCTAAACACCATTTCTCACTCTGATTGATTAAGTCTATACCTTTCAGAATACTCCTCCAGATGAAAAAGATCTTAGTTTAAACTTGACAATTCCACCAATCTTGGTCTTTAAAATACTTATCTTTAAGCATACGATAAACAACAAATTTATCTTGGTGTCCAATTCTCCAAGCCATCTTACAGAGTAAAGCTAAGTTATGTTTACTAAGATATTTTATGCCTAAACCTTCATACTCAATAGGCCTACAAATTTTGTACCAAGTCACAAAATGGTTTCTTTTTTTCCCCTTAGGATTTCTCCAGAGAAAATCTCTTTGAAACTTATCCATTTTCTTTATAAGACCCACAACTAATTTTATGGAAGAAATAATATGATTTAAAATAGGATCTATGACACTTTTTAAAATCCTAATCCTACCTGCAAAATTTAGCACATTGCATTTCCAACCTTGCAGTCTGATAGAATTTTTTTCAAGTAAGCTACTGAAAGTAGTGCAATTCATTATACCCCATTGCATAGGAATTATAAGGTACTTACTTGGATCTGGGCCATACTTCATGCCCACCGTATTTGTGAGATGTTTACCCATTTTATTTCCAATTTTGGTAGAAGCTATAAGAACAAAATTTTCATTATTATATTTCTGCCAAGACTAATTACAATTTTTCTCTAAAATGCAATTAAGCTTCCAAGCATTAAAATGGTTAGCTTTGAGGAATACCATGTTATCATCTGCATACAAGCAATGAGAAATAACAAGAACACCTCTAGCAATTATAAAAAAGGTAAGAATATTATCATCAATGCATTTGTTTATCATTCTGGACATAACCTCTAGGGCAAGAATGAACAAATATAGAGACAAGGAATCTCCCAATCTAAGGCCTCTAGAAGGATAAATCTCATTGCTAGGAGAGCCATCAATAAGAACTCTAAAAACGGGATCGGATATGCAAGCATACACTAGTTTAATTCAACGGTATCTAAAACCTAATGTTGTACGATTTTAGATAAAAAGGTACAACTAACTTTATCATAGGTTTTATCAAAATCAAGCTTCAAATCCATCCAACCTTTTTTTACCAATCTTACTTTTGAAAGAATGAAATATTTCATTGGTAATGGTAATATCATCGAAAATATACTTCGCAGCAACAAATGCATGTTGAGAATCAGAATTTGTCAAAGTTAGTTAAGGCCTAAGCCTATTAGCCAAAACTTTCGAAATAATTTTATAAATAAAGTTACATAAACTGATGGGTCTAAGTTCTTTCAAAGATTTTGGAAAGATGACTTTGGGAATCAACATAATATACGTTTTACTCAACTCTCTTTTCAGAGTTCAGAAGAAGAAAACTCCTTAATCATAGCAACAACACTAGGACCAACTATATGCTAATATTTGGAGTAATAAAGGCCTTGAAAACCATCAAACCCGGGAGCTTTAAGAGGCTCCATCTCAGTTACCATCATGGTAAGCTCCACATTTACATCATCAGAAATACAAATAGGCATTAAATTTCTAAAAATCGTTATCGTTCCTAGGATTCCAACCAGTATCCTTGAGAAATTTTTCGAGATAGCTCACAATGTGATTTTCGATATCCTCGCCCTTTTCAAGCCACTGGCCATTCTCATTTTAATCATATTAATTTTGTTTCTAATTCTTCTAACAAGAGTGGCTCAATGAAAAAAATCTAGTATTTAGGTTACCTGCAGTGAACCATTGACTCTCGACTTCTGTTTCCAACTCTTCCATATGAAGCAAATTAAGATAATCGTGTAAACAATTTATCATGCAAGCTATGTTTTCATGGAAAGGATATTATCAAAAACAAATTGAGCATTAAATAACATATTTCTAGATTCAGAAATCTGATTTTGTAAATGGCCAAAAGTCATTTGTTCCAATGAAGACAAACATTCTTCATATTGGATGTATTGAGGATAACATTATCACTTTTACTCAATTCAGGCCTAGTTTTATAATTATCAGCCAAAGTTTCATTGAACCTAGAATTTTATATCCGAATTTCCTCACACCTGAAAGGTCCATCTTTATAATTTTTCCAAAGAATGAGATCAACTAGGATAGCTTGATGATCAGATGATAAATAGTAAATATATTTTACCTAAGCCTCGGGATAGAGGTTTATCAAGCTTCCATTGATCAACACCCCGTCAAGTCTCTCGTTGATGTTGTCTCTGCAAATTCTTTTGTTATTCCAAGTGAACGTAAGACCATTTGCATCAACATCCATGAGACCACATTCATTTTTGATATCTACAAGTCAATATAGAAGTCTTAACTTTTATAGAACTCTCCTTGCCCTTTTCTGTAGTACATGCATTCTGTCTAGTTCCACAGTGTGCACCATTTGAGTAACTAACTCCATAATTTCTTCTTATAATCTCTGCAACTCCCATGTCAATTGTATCCATTGATCTGTTGTTGCTCTGTGCTCCACTACTGACGGTTTCCCACATTTCTTGTAAAACCATCAGTTTTTGAGGTTTGAGGATCTTTACTAGTAGAAAACATGATCTTTTTTATTTAGTTGCTCCTTCCCGATACATAATTTATAATCTAGACTACAACCTGCAATAGTCTCCGTAGTATGCATATCCTTTTGTCAGTCATACTCTTTAGCCTGTTTGCTAGGGTTATCCTTATCCCATTAGAATTCCGGATCTTGATTACCATATTATTCTTCATATTATATCTTGCACTTCGTCAATCTTACTATTTGATTAAAATCAAATCCAGAGTTAAATTTAATGGGATCGGAAATTGGTATTTTACTCCAACCATGTTGACCTTTAACCCCAACATAGGGTTTTAGATTAAACACACTCTTCTTGCCCAAATAACGTCTCTGCCCATTTTGGTTAACTTTCCTGACCGGACGAGCCCCATAATTATGATTATTACATTGGATATTTTTCTTTTTTCTACTATTTTTAACAAGCATCCAGGTTCAAACTCATCGGTACCTAAGTGTTGAATTTTACTATTAGTTTTACCAAGCCTATTACTAGCATAATTCGTCTGGGTCAACTGTTCAGATTGTTTATGCTTAAGAGAAATTTTTCCACATCTAAAACACAGATGCCCTCATACTCAACTGGCTGAATATACCTTTCTAATTATCTAATTCCAAGAACTAGAGGCTTAGCCATATCAATTTCTGAAAAAGCAGGGGTCTAACAACCTCACCCAATATTTCGTTTAGCAATCTATATAGACAAACTTCAATATAATTCCAAGAGAATCAACTATAAAGTTAGACTCAATCGATGGAAATATATCCAAGAGTTGTATCTCTATTTCACAATGTAATCAGCAAATCAAATAGATGAAAATCCGCGAGCTTGATTATTATGTGAAACAACTTGAACGGTACCAAAGACCAATGTTCAAGTGTCAATCAATTTATATCAACAACTAAAGTTTGGATTATCTAATTGATTGAACTATGCACAACCTGTGATATTTCAATTATATAGAAAATATAATGCGGAAAAGAAATAATACAGACACCAGAAATTTTGTTAACGAGGAAACCACAAATGCATAAAAACCCCGGGACCTAGTCCAGATTGAACACCACACTGTAATAAGTCGCTACAGACACTAGCTTACTCCAACCAATCTCACACTGATCAAGGTACAGTTGTGTTCCTTACTCCTCTTGAACCACACCGGATTCTGCGCACTTGATTCCCTTAGCTGACCTCACCCACAACTAGGAGTTGCTACGACCCAAAGTCGAAGACTTAATAAACAAATCTGTATCACACAGAAAAGTATAATGAATAGATAAATTTGTCTCCCACAGATATACCTACGAGTTTTGTTCCGTCTTTTGATAAATCAAGGTGAACATGAACCAATTGATGAACCGGACTTATATTCCCGAAGGACAGCCTAGTAATATCAATCACCTCACAATAATCTTAATCGATTAACGAAACAAGATATTGTGGAATCACAAACGATGAGACGAAGATGTTTGTAAATACTTTTCTATCTTGCCTATCGGAGAATAAATCTCGAGCAAATCGTAAAGAAGATAGTACTCAATCACAATAGAAAACAGCAAGATCAGAACACACAACTACAGAGAAAATAGTTGGGTCTGGCTTCACAATCCCAATGAAGTCTTTAAGTCGTTAACCAACTGGGTTATAGAAAAACATAAGTTTAAAGGAGAATCGACTCTAGTAGCAATTAGTATCACATAGGAGGTGTGGGGATTAGGTTTCCCAGTTGCTAGAGTTCTCCTTTATATATATAGTCTCCAAATCAATCAATGCTACCTTGGTAACAAAGCATTCAATATTCACCGTTAGATGAAAACTTGATTAGATTCAAGCTAATATCTTCTAACCGTTAGATCGAACTTAGCTTGTCATAAACGAATGAAATGTACCAACATTTAGATAAAGATTACCGTACCTAAACATGTACACTTAGTTGGTTCAATAATAGTTGACCAAGGTTAGCCATATGAACACTTTCATATCAACCTTATTCACCTTAATCACAACTAGTTCAAATGACTAAAATGAAACTAGTTAGAGAGTTGTTCAATTGTTTATATTCTCATAGAAGTATACAAGACACAATTGAAGCAAAATCAATTTTGATTCATTCAAATCATTTCATGAACATTATAGCCACGGTTTGCAAAAGATTGCATTCCTTAATTTATAAATGTATTACTTCATGAACAAACCGATTTTAGAACATAACCTACTCAAGTACGCAAACGTGTACGCATACTTAAGTAGTCGGACTGAGTTTGGTTTTGCCAGTACGCATACTTACAATCTTAGTTGAATTCCGGAACTTATACTTATGCCAGTACGCGTACGGGCACACATACTTAGTTCCCGGACTTCCATTCACCAACCAGTACACGTACGGGTACGCATACCATGGTTTCCGGACTTGGACCTTACACAAATGTGAATACACACACTATGTTTATATCCAATCATGGTTACATGGTATAAACTCTCATTTCAATTATTAAAACATTCTTAGAAGACGACAATAGATGTCTCACACAACTATTGGCTCCAAAGCAATTTTAAAGTGATCGAATGATCAATACGAAACATTCCGAGTCTACACCAAATGATTGCATCACACAAATCATGTAAGATGTTACAAGGCGATTTTCACATGATCATCTTTTGACTTACGTCAAGAATAAAAGATGAACTTGGTTAAAGCGAAAGCTTACCAACACATATTTCAAGAAATAGATAAGCGAGATAAACTCAGCTCGAAATATCAAATGTGTACAAATGAAGTCTTTATAGCAATACGACTTTTGTCTCAAATAGGAGATAGAGTAGATAGACTTTTGTGTGATAGATGAGTTCAAGTCTCCACATACCTTTTGTTGATGAAGTTCCACAAGTTCCCTTGAGTAGTTCTTCGTCTTCATTCGATGAACACCGTGAAGTCTAAAGCTCAACTACACTTTCTACCCTAATCCGAGACTTAGCTATAAGTAGACTAGAAATCAAGACTTATAGTTTTGGCAACTAAACTTTACAAACAAGCTTGAGATAGCAACGCTTGCGAGTTCGACCGAGCAGTGCTTTAACAAGGACCAATAAGAAAATATACAGTGAAAATTACGTACTAAAAACAAGTAGACCATAGACGACAATAGAGTCGTCCCATAAAATAGGAAGACTAAATGAAAAGTTTGATTGACCCAAATAACGAACCATTGTAGTTGATCAGTAGATAGATAACCCTAGAGCCATAGACCCAGCAGCAGAGCCAGTGTCATCAACATACTATCCACTCCTGACCCACTATAAAGGCACCCTACTCCCCCACATTTTACATGTAACATACGAGACTTGTGGCGCATAAATATTTTGAACTTGATTTCGTTTCATTTGAGATAGATAAAAGTTGTGGAGTGTTTTAGGACAATCGGGTTTTAACAAGCATGCAAGTGCTACTTTCATTAACGACATGTCTGTAATTTACTTGAGTCGATAATAATGTGCGGATTAGAAAATACACTGTTAATAAGGTGAAATTTTCTAATTTCGCCCATACAATGATTACAACATTATGTACAAGATTTCAAAATGTAAATACACAAATACAAATGGTATATAAATTTTACACTTTTACTACAGTCTAACCTCAACAAATGAATAACCTCGCCAAATGAATAATTTTCGTCGGTCTCGATTTGGGCAAAGGGGATAAATGAATAACCTCGCTAAATGCATTGCTGAATAAAAGATATTGAGTCCTTAAAGGCCCTATGTAAATATAAATTAATAATTACTAAATTTCATTTATATATATATATATAAACAAACCAAAATAAATCAACAATGTTCTTAGAAGAAGTCATTTCTTCTAATAAAAATGCATATAAAGTTGATTGTTATTTCGTTCCACCTAAAGTAAGATGCCCCACATCCTTTTTTTTTCAATGCGTGCATAACTTCAAGGATATTTTTCTCGTATTGTAGCAAAAACTGTTTTATGATAATCACTGCTCGAGATGCCTCTTTTGAAGACATATTTGGTATGACACTACTATCATCTAATTCAAAATCATTCTCATAATTTATTAGTGACGTGATAGTTTATTCGTCCGTTGAAGATTTCCTGAATGCATCATTCTCATTAAACTAGTTCAAATAATGTTCGACATCCATTACAATTTTATAGAGTAAGTTAAAAATGACATCAGTTAATTCTTAAATATCTTTCTCTAATTGACGAACTTCTGGTTTATAAGTTAACAGCTAAAAATACTTTCTAAATAAATAAATATTTATTTATGGATAAATGAAAACAACCTCGCTAAACGAGATATTTTTTCTGGTCCCACGTGTATTCATTTATCGAGGTTAGACTGTAGTGTACAATTAAACTTTCATAAATTAAAAAAAAAAATTAGTGTATTTCTTAAATTAGTGAGTTACAATTTAGCTTATGCAAGTTCACATGAGACCGTAAATTTTTATTATTATAGCGGAGTTATTAATTTGTCGAGGTTTTACTGGAAATTTGATAATTTTATCCAAATTTATCTGCCAGCGGGTGGACTCTTCGAGTGAATAATACTGGTCGGTGTTACTAAGCTCCATTAATCGCAAGTTAAATGAAAAGTTTGAAGAAAATATCTGACAAGTCATCGGAATCACATCCTCCGTTGGCCAAGTAAGAGTGTCAATTTTAGGGACTATAGTGTCACACTTGATAATTGTTGCAATTTCTCATTTTCTTGGCGTTTTTTTATAAGCCGACGACATTCACCGATTTTTGCAACAATAGTTAACCGAGGTTAGCCATATGAACACTTTCGTATCAACTATATTCATCATTATCACAACTAGTTCAAATGACTCAAATGAAACTAGTTAGAGAGTTGTTCAATTGTTTATATTCTCGTAGAAGTATACAAGACACAATTGAAGCAAAATCGATTTTGATTCACTCGAATCATTTCATGAACATTATAGCCACGGTTTGCAAAAGATTGCATTCCTTAATATATAAATGTATTAGTTCATGAACAAACCGATTTTAGAACATAACCTACTCAAGTATGCAAACTCGTACGCATACTTAAGTGGCCGGACTTAGTTTGGGTTCGCCAGTATGCGAACGTGTACGCATTCCTCCAGACTCAGTTGAATTCCGGAACTTGAACTTACGCCAGTACGCATACGGGTATGCATACTAAGTTCCCGGACTTCCATTAACCAACCCGTACGCATACGTGTACACATACTATGGTTCCAGGACTTGGACCTACACATATGCAAGTACGCACACTGTGTTTATATCCAATCATGGTTACTTGTTCTAAACTCTCATTTCAATCATTGAAACATTCTTAGAAGACGACAATAGATGTCTCACACAACTATTAGATTCAAAGAAATTTTATAGTGATCAAATGATCAATACGAAACATTCTGAGTCTATACCAAATGATTGCATCACAAAAATCATGTAAGATGTTACTAGGCGATTTTCACATGATCATCTTTTGATTTTTGTCAAGAATAAAAAATGAACTTGGTTAAAACGAAATCTTACCAACACATATTTCGAGAAATTGATAAGCGAGATAAACTCGGCTCGAAATATCAAATGTGTATAATGAAGTCTATATAGCAATACGACTTTTGTCTCAATAGGAGATGTAATAGAAATAGACTTTACAAGTGATAGATGAGTTCAAGCCTCCACATACCTTTTGTTGATGAAGTTCCACAAGTTCCCTTGAGTAGTTATTCGTCTTCAAACGATGAACGCCGTGAAGTCTAAAGATCAACTACACATTCTACCCTAATCCGAGACTTAGCTATAAGTAGACTAGAAATCAAGACTTATAGTTTTGGCAACTAAACTTGACAAACAAGCTTGAGATAGCAACGCTTGCGAGTTCGACCGAGCAGTGCTCTAACAATCTCCCCACTTGTTAATTTTAGTGACAAAACTATCAGTACATATGGATTACAAAATAAATAAACTTTGTAGCTTCTCATCCAAATGCTTGATCTCTTTGGTTCTTCAACATTACTCGAAATCTTCGTTATTTCCAAGTACTCCAGTGATTCTGAACGTGTTCAACTTAGTATCATAGTTTTTGAAGATCCGCAACTATAACAATGAGAAAACAATGGCTCTCAATCATTGTTATACAGTGTCATAATATTATTACACAACATCAAAGTTCAATTGTATTACAACTTTGACAATAATACTATGGTGATATGTATCACTCCCCCTTAGTGAATACTTCATCCCACGATGAAAACCACTCCCCCTTACATAATGATCCGAAAACTATATGTATTTGTAGAGTGAACTACACAATAATTCTCCCCCTTTTTGTCAATATAAATTGGCAAAGGTACGAAAACTAGTGGGATCATAATGAAATTCTCATAGAGATACTTCATGACTAAAAAAGAAAACATATCAACTTTGTTTCGATGATTTCACATAGTCGAAACTTAGTGTATTCATCAAGAAGTTTATAAAGATACAAGATAACTCCTACAATATTCCACAGCCGCACTCCCCACAAAGATTTGGCAACTAAGCACAAGTTCAATTAAGAACTCTCCATCATAAAATGTCATTCCCAAAGGAACAACAAGAGCGACCTTAATTTTACAAGAAAAGAAGGAATTTCTTTGGACATTAACAAATTACATGAAACATGAATTTGTATCCAGAAAACTCAATTAAATTAACCACAAGAGAACCTATGATTAATTTAATCGTAAATGCTCAACATAAGAGAACTTACGGAGCTACACAGTACTTTCACATAAAGTGGATCAGGGAAAGATCAATACTGCATAATATTCAAAGATTCATTCTATTTTTTTTTATCAATATTTGCATAATGATATCATAGACTTAATCTTTGTTATCAAAAGTTCATTCTATTTTCCATCAATATTTGCATAAAGACATATAATTGACTTAAGTTTTGACGTATTTTTGGCTAAACTTCTCATGGATTTAACACATTCAGCAATTTAATCGAAAGATTAAATCATTCAAGGCTAACGTATTAAAGTTATTACAACCTTTAAAATAACAGTTTTAACAAGTTCGACATAAGAAGTTTAACGGAAAACACCATAAGCAGATACAAGACAATTAAACAAAGTTTGACCAATCATATCATAATAGTCCCTAGAAATTTCATTGAACTTCTCAATCAGTTCTGGATAAGCAAATTTAGCATAGTTCAGTTGCTCTTCTAAGCATTCAACTTCTTGCTAGAGTCGGATAACCTAAGGATTAGGAGTGGCTGGAGTTCTGGATGAAGTTCTAACTGGAATTCTGCAAATCTTTTCGATGTTTTTCATGGACAAGACTTTTGGTCCACCAAGATTGGTTCCAACAAAAATCATTCCATAATGACTGCAAATCCTTAAGATAAGACAAGGAAAGCCAGGAGTCTTGTTTGAAGTCTGTCTTACACTTATCATCTGAGGAATAATAAGCCCACAGAAGTCAATGTTCCTCCCTTCAACAATGTAATAGACAAATTCCGCAAGAGATCTGGTCCACAACAGTCCGTCAATAGTGCCGGGCATCAAATTTGCCACCAGTAGTTTCCTAACAACTTTTATAAACAGTGCAACATCGTGAACATCAATCTTCCCATCCTTCCAGGTTACATCCTTTGCAAGGAGAAAGTTTGAGTTCTCATTTGCAGAATGTCTCAAATGCTCAGGTTGTGGAACTTGAAATTCACTGACCCGAGACAAATTTAGAATCTCAGAGATTACGTGACGATTCATAACAAAAATTTATTCCGAACTATGGATTGAAGGTGCAGTTGACGGTGTCAGCTTCATGCAAGTTAGCATAGAATTGAGCAGTCATTTCTATATGAGTTGTTCACTTGTTCCCATGGGATGAAGAATTATACCCCACTTATGGTTTTTGAAAAAATTAGAAAGACCATCTACACTAAATTTGGAAGGATCATAAATCCTCTCCATAATAGGTCTCTTTGTTCTATGTTTCACATAATAATCACGAGCCTCTAAGTCCACGAACCTAATTTGTAAGCTTGGATCATATAAAGTGTCACGATTTTGACTACCCGAACTTTCACCATGACTAAGTCTCTTTCTAGATGCCATAGTGGAGCAAAAACAACAAGGAGATTATGAGAAACTTACTTGGTACATGAACTGTTGTTAATGGTGGAGCTCCGGAACTGCAGAGAGAAGAGAAACATGGACCAACCCGTAGAGTAGTTTCTTGTTGTAATTCCAATGATACCAAGAACACTCAAAAAGATTGAGAATTGAGGTTATGGTGATAGACGGTACACGAACTGTTTGAGTTTTCTTTTTGCACTCGAACTAAAGAAGAAGAAGATGAGGCGAGGTGAACGAGGATAATTCTTTTTCTCATTTAAGTGACAGACGGTGGAACCTGAACCAGTTAGGTTCGTTCTGTAACGTGGTTCAAATACACCAAGGATACGAGTTCAGGGTATGTGAACCGTACATGTGTGGCAGGGGTTCATTTGATTTATGACCTTATTAAACAGGTTATAAAGAAGATTGGAGCAGAGCTCAACAATTTTTTACCAAGTAATTCACAAAAACAAAACCTTGCACACCATGACACCAAGAGAGAGTTTCTTTCCAACAGCTCTTACAACTTCCATTATTGAGAGAAATCCAAGGGACTGTTTTTATAAGTTTTTTAAAGAACTTAAAAAGAGCACACAAAAAATTATGTTCCGGATTTCTACATTTACAACTTATAAAACACAGTCTCTGTAGATAATTTTTAGTACTGCAAAGGGAAACTCTTTTGATAAAAAGAGACGCCCTAACTTCTTCATAATGGAAGAAAATACTATTATCTTGATAGGATGTATCAAGAATTAACCAATGAACAGATTCATGCTTTGAGGATATACAGTCAGAAGTATGAGATTTGAACTCCTCTTGGAAATAATTTAGTTTACTACAACTTATTGGATTATGCAGAGGAGGAGCATTGCTCTCACTGATTAGTAAATCAAGATCAACCTCAATATGAATATTATTCATCATAACTTGATTTAGCTTTTCACGAGATTCTTGTTCTTTCTGGAGATATAACTCAACATCAAGAGATAAGCTTTCAAGTTTCTTTTCAATTTCTAAAAACATTTCAAGGGATATTAAACCTGGTGGAGGTTTAAACAAAATTTCTTGTACAAATTTTATTGAATCAGTCATGGAAGAAAATTATGGAATCCCTGGATCTGGTGATAGGTGTCTAAAACACCTAATTTACTATCTAGTAGTTACGCTTTCTTTGCTATTTTTCTTGTGAATTATGTACTTTACGCGTGTTTTTGAGTTGTTAGGTACTCTGGAGTCGCACGGAGGAAAAGAAGCGAAATCATTCAAATTGAGCAAAAAGGGCTAAATTGTCATTTCAAAGCAATAACGAACACTATCTGGAACTGATCCACGGTTAAGGGGCATCTTTATGTGCAAAAACATCATTTCAAGGGCAAATGCTGCGCGGAGTCAACCCAAGGAATTAGGGGCTGCCATTTTAGTGGCCTATATCAACTTATGGGGTGCCTAGAATCATTCTGCTTAACCCTTATCTAGCTCACCTGGGTGGCTATATCCACTTCTATTCTCCTACAGAAGACCTAAAAATCATATTAACATTTATTGCATTTGTTCCTCTTTACCTGAAACTGAGAAAATAGCCATGGAGGCTTCACTATTCTGAGAGGGAGAAATGGGCTGTTGCGACCGCTGTAAGAGAGGAAACAGATCGAGAGTCAGAAATCGAGTGAGAAGAAGATGCTGCTGTGTGTCTGAGATGAGGTTATTGTTGCTGTTCGAATCAGAGAGAAGAAGATGTTGCTGCTTCTGAGATCGAGAAAGAAAGTGATGCTGCTGATGAGTAGATGAAATTCAGTTGAGAACGTCACAAAGAGGATGAGTGAGTAAATTGATATGGGTTTTTGCTGGAATCGATTGGGATCGAGAAATAATGAAGAACTTGGGGTCTCAATTGGTCTGCCATGAATTAAATTGGTGATTGTGGGCTCTGGATTCGATTTTTGAGATTGAAATTTGGGGTGAAGAACAAAGAAATTGGTGAAGAACTGATGGGGTTTTACTATAGATTTACGGGATTCTTAGAAATCAGGGTCTTAGGATGGAGTTTGATCTGGAATTGAAGATGGGTTTTGAGTTATTGGTGTTGTGCAAGTCAGGGATGAAGAGATAAGTGAAATGGAGTTAGGGTTTTACAGGAAATGTTGTTGCTGAGATTATGGATTATGTGAGAAGAAGAATGAATGGATCTGTGAGATTTTGAAAGCAAACAGATGAGAGGAAATAGGTGATTTGAAATTGCTGCAAAGATGGGTTTGAGTCTGATTTTGTCTGATGTCACAAGAGAAGGGGCTTACCAGGAATGAGGCAAATATTGCAGGTGGAGTTTGTATGCTTAGGTTCAGATGGGTTATGTTTGATTTTGAGTTCGATTGTGAACTGCAGGAGAAGAATGGAGAGTATGTGAAGAGATGAAGTTGGTGTTGCTGCCATTGTGACTGGTAGAACCAGGCTTGGATAGGCAAGGTAATAGATATGGAGGTTTGTATGTTGTTGATATTTTGAGCTGAGACTGTGATTCTGGTGGTGCTTCGCAGTGGAAGGAACTGAGTTGCAGTTGCAGCTCAGATGGTGATTTTGTTGGTGCAAGAGGCAGCTGAAAGTGGAGTTGCAGCCGTGTAAGCTAAGAAGCAATGGGTGATGCAAATCGTTCACTCAAGGAGTTAGCTTCTCATAGGCTTGATACACAACAGGGGTGTATTCAAAAGAACTCTACTTTTGAGATAAAACCGGGGTTGCTTAGAGAATTACCAAAGTTCCATGGCATGGTGAATGAAGACCCAAACAAACATCTTATGGACTTTCACACCATTGTCACGGCCATGCTTCCAGCGGATGTTGCGGCGGATGGTGCAATGTTGAAAGTTTTCCGTTTCTCTTTGATGGATAGTGCTAAGGATTGGTTGTACTATTTACCTCCCGGAAGTGTCACAACATGGAATGGGCTGAAGAAACTCTTTTTAGAGAGATATTTTCCTGCATCAAAGGATACTCAAATTCGCAAGGAGATTTGTGGGATGAAGCAAAATGTGGGAGAATACCTATATGAATGTTGGGAACGCTACAAGAGATTGGTGGCAAGCTGCCCTCACCATCAATTCAGTGACGCTATGATCATTCAATATTTCTATGAAGGACTTCAATCAAGTGATATGAATCTTCTTGACGCTGCGGGTGGTGGTGCACTAGTTAACAAGACGATGGCACAAGCTAGAGAGTTGATTGAAAACATGGCAGCGAACTCACAACAATTCTTGAGTCGTGGGTCGGATGTGATTCTAAGAAAGGTGAATGAGGTGAGCGAGGTTGAGGAACTTCGTCAACAAATGGGTAACATGAACGCAATGCTTCAACAAGTTGCATCCGCGGTGATACCAAGTTCCTCTCAAGCTTATGAGGACGAACAAGCTAATGCGATCTTTCCAAATCAACAAAGACGGTATGATCCCTACTCTAACATTTACAATCCGGGATGGAGAGATCACCCCAATTTTAGCTATGCCAATAAGCAAGGAGCGATTCAACAACCTAATTTCAACAACCCGAGTGGATTTCAATCTCAACAACAGCAATTCCAGCCGAGACAACAATTTCAACAACAACAACAACCTCAAAATATGGGGTCTAATATGGAAGAGTTGCTGAAATCTTTTATGCAAAGAACGAGAGTACGGTTAAGGATTTGCAAACTCAAGTTGGTTCTATGGCTATTGAGTTGAATCAATTGAAGGCACAAAATGGTGGGAAACTCCCTTCTCAACCCATCAACCCAAAAGAGGGTGTCAATGCAATTACGTTGAGAAGTGGTACACAACTTGTGCAACCCGAAGTTGCTGATTCGGGCACGGTGGAAACACCAAAGGAACCTGTTTTGGATGAGAAAATCGAGGATTCTCCTAAAACTTCTGAGGTACCTATTTCTAACTCTAAAACTCCGGTTTCTACTTATGTTCCTCCTTTACCTTTCCCTCGCAGATTTGCAAGTTCTAAGAAGGCGGAACTAGAAAAGGAGATTTTAGACGTTCTTAAAAAGATCCATGTGAACATACCACTCATAGATGCAATCAAGCAAGTTCCAAAGTATGCAAAGGTGTTGAAGGACTTGTGTACCAATAAACAAAGGCTCAAAGGTAATGAAGTGCTTAGTGTGGGGGAGAATGCTTCGGCAATCTTACAACACAAACTCCCACTTAAGTGCAAGGATCCCGGTAGTTTTGACATTCCCGTCACAATTGGTAACACAATATTTAACAAAGCTATGTTGGATTTAGGTGCATCCGTTAATGTTATGCCTGCGTCAATGTGTAATTCACTTGATCTTGATCCTCTTAAAAAAGGCTGAAATTGTATTGCAATTAGCCGATCGCTCTAATGTCTACCCAATGGGTATTGTTGAGGATGTTCTTGTGCAGGTTAATCAACTTGTATTTCCAGCTGACTTTTGCGTGTTAGAGATGGATGAAGGTTTACCGGACTCGTCTCTTCCATTGCTACTTGGGCGTCCCTTCATGAAAACGGCAAAAACCATTATTGATGTGGACAAGGGAACGCTAACTATGGAGTTCGATGGAGAAATAATATGTTTCAACATTTTCGAGACGATGAGATAACCTAGTGATGTCCACTCTTGTTTCTCCATTGATGTGATGGATACATTGGCGCAACAAATATTTGAGTTGAATGGTGTTGATACTTTGGAAACCGTGCTCACTACACCTATTGACGATGGTTATGCATATAGTGATGAGATTAAAGAAACCATTGGTTCTCTTGACTCATTACCGGAAAAATCAGCAATTAAGAATATTTCATATGCTTCTTTACCTTGCAATAATGAAAAACTTGTGCCATCTATTGTTAAATCTGCAAGTTTAGAATTGAAACCTCTTCCAAGTCACTTAAAGTACTTGTACTTGGGTGACAATGAAGACTTACCCGTGATTGTTTCTAACGAGCTTAATGAATTACAGGAGCAAAAACTTCTAAGGGTGCTAAGGAAGTACAAGACGGCCATAGGATGGACAATCGCCGATATCAAGGGTATAAGCCCCGCCGTTTGTATGCATAAGATTCGTGTGGAGGATGATACAAAAGCCTACAAGGGAAGCGCAACGCCGTTTGAATCCTCCCATGATGGAGGTTGTGAAAAAGGAGATACTCAAGCTTTTGGACGTGGGTGTTATCTACCCCATATCCGATAGCAAGTGGGTAAGCCCGGTACAAGTAGTGCCAAAGAAATCAGGTGTGACGGTGGTAGAAAATGATAAGAATGAACTTGTCCCAACTCGTGTGCAAACCGGTTGGAGGGTTTGTATTGATTATAGAAAATTGAATGCCACTACTAGAAAAGATCACTTTTCATTGCCTTTTATTGATCAAATGCTTGAACGTTTAGCTGGACACTCTTATTATTGCTTCCTTGATGGATATTCAGGTTATAATCAGATTGTGATAGCACCGGAGGACCAAGAGAAAACCACTTTCACTTGTCCTTTCGGTACTTTTGCTTATAGAAGGATGCCTTTTGGCTTATGCAATGCTCCAGCTACTTTTCAAAGGTGTATGGTAAGTATCTTTTCAGAATATGTTGAAAACATAATTGAAGTGTTCATGGATGACTTTAGTGTCTTTGGTGATTCATTTGACCTTTGCTTGAACAATTTGTCTCTAATCCTTGAACGATGTGTTGAAACAAATCTTGTGCTAAATTGGGAGAAGTGCCATTTCATGGTAACTCATGGCATAGTTTTAGGCCATATAATATCTTATAAAGGCTTGGAAGTCGATAAATCTAAGATAGACCTTATTCGTGCTCTAACCCCTCCCACTACGGTGAGGGAGATACGTTCTTTTCTTGGTCATGCAGGTTTCTATCGTAGATTCATCAAGGACTTTTCCAAGATAGCATCACCACTTTGTAACTTATTGCAAAAAGATGTGGTTTTTAACTTTGATGAGAAGTGTGTGGCGGCATTCAATCGTTTGAAAGAACTTTTGATTTCAGCCCCTATCATTAAACCACCGGATTGGAGCAAGCCTTTTGAGCTCATGTGTGATGCAAGTGACTATGCGGTTGGTGCGGTGCTTGGGCAGCGTGTGGGGAAGATACCTCATGCCATTTATTATGCTTCTAGAACGTTAAATGAGGCTCAACAAAACTACACAACCACTGAAAAAGAGTTATTAGCCATTGTTTTTGCTTTAGAAAAGTTTCGATCTTATCTAATTGGTACAAAAGTTGTTGTCTTTTCTGATCATGCAACACTTAGATACTTGCTTACGAAGAAAGAGGCGAAACCGAGGCTCATACGATGGATTTTACTCTTGTAAGAGTTTGATATTGATATCAAAGACAAGAAAGGAATTGAGAACACCGTTGCGGATCACTTGAGCCGTCTTGCTGTGGACAAGGAGATTATTCCGTTGCGTGAAAGTTTCCCGGATGAGCAACTATTCTCAATTGCTTTTGGAGAACCATGGTACGCTGATATTGTTAATTACTTAGTGTCTAAACAAATCCCAAAGAACTTGTCTCGTCTTTGAGAGGGACAAACTTAAGAAGTTAGGAAACCAATACATATGGGATGATCCATACTTATGGAAACATTGTAGTGACCAAGTAATACGTAGGTGTGTTCCCGAAATTGAATTTAATTCTATCTTGTCTTTTTTCCACTCATATGCTTGTGGAGGACACTTTGGGAGTAAGAGAACCGCTCTCAAGGTACTAGAATGTGGTTTCTTTTGGCCAACTTTGTTTAAGGATGCACATGCATTTTGTATCACATGTGATAGGTGCCAAAGAACAGGCAATCTAGGTGCTCGAAATCAAATGCCACAAACTATTATTCAATTTGTCAAGGTTTTTGATGTATGGGGAATTGATTTTATGGGCCCTTTTGTCAACTCTAATGGGAATTATTATATCTTGCTTGTTGTGGATTATGTCTCGAAATAGGTGGAAGCTAAGACCATCCCAACTAATGATTCTAAAGTTGTTTCAGATTTTGTGCAAGCTAATATATTTGCAAGGTTTGGCATTCCAAGGGCTATAATTAGCGATGGAGGTTCACACTTCAAAAACAGGTTTTTGCAAAGCTTGTTAAAGAAGTACAATGTGTCGCATAGGATTGCAACACCATACCATCCACAAACAAATGGACAAGCCGAGGTTTCCAACCGAGAGGTGAAATCCATTCTTGAAGAGACGGTGAATCCAACAAGAAAGGATTGGAGTTCGCGACTTAATGATGCTTTGTGGGCATATAGAACCGCATATAAAACACCTATTGGGATGTCTCCTTTTAGGCTTGTTTACGGTAAACCTTGTCACTTACCCGTTGAAATTGAGCATAAGGCGTTTTGGGCTATTAAGCAATGCAATATGGAGTTGGATGGTGCTGGAAGGCAAATAAAGTTACAACTTCAAGAGTTAGAGGAGATTCGCAATGATGCATTTGAAAGCTCACGGATTTATAAGGAAAAGACGAAAGCTTTTCATGATAATATGATTACAAAGAAACAATTTTGCATTGGGCAGAAAGTGCTTTTGTTTAATTCTCGCTTGCAATTATTTCCGGGTAAATTAAGGTCACGTTGGATTGGACCTTTTATTGTGACTAATGTGTTTTCTCATGGTGCAGTGGAAATTCGTAGTTTAGCTACAAGAAATGAACTTAAAGTGAATGGGCACCGGTTGAAACCATATTATGATAACTTCTATTCGGATGTCGTGGAAGGAGTTAATCTTGTGGAAGTACTCCCTCTGGAGGAGTCATAGAACGCAAGGAGATAGTCGGGCTGACGACTTTAAACCAAGCGCTAAATGGGAGGCAACCCATCGGTTTTGTATCTCTTATCTTTTATTTTCTTTTCTTGTCATGTTTTTACTTTTTCTGATTTTTTGTCACTTTTCCGTTAGGATTACCCACCTTGACTTTCTTTGGACGATTAAATTACATTGAGGACAATGTAAAGTTTAAGTGTGGGGGAGTGGTTTGCATTGTAAATTTTTCAAATTTTTCAACTTTTGTGTACATTAATGAATAAGAAAACTCCAACTTGTAGTTAGTTTAGAGTCACATAGTATACATGTCGCTAAGATTACATCGAGAATCTCATAAGAGTGACCGAACTTAGAGATGACAGAGAACATGATCGGGTTTCTTAATTGTATGAGAGTTAAAGTTGGATTTAACCATGCCAAAGGCAAATAAGGTGCAGAGGCGAATTCGGTATTAGAGTAGTGATCCCCTATAGTGGAGACTACCCATGTTACATAATGTGAGGCACCGACCTTCAATTCTTTGTACCTGTCTAAATTTGTGCTTTTAGAGTGTGTGTCACCGTACGTAAATTCCGGGCAGAATGGTGAGTTGTTCAACCTCCCACCATAGAAGCACTACTTTGATCTCTTGAGTGCTATTTTTTATCAATCATGTTGGTGACATCGAATTGCTAACTTACATACCACTTGCAATCTTGTTCGCAGTTAGCACCATCCACCTTATCTCTCTCTACACCAACAGGTCATGGAAACACCATCATCATCAACAAGAGGAGCATCACAAATTTGAAGGAAAGTTGAAGACGTTCAAGGTTTACAAGCAACGATGATGCAAAAATGAGCAGATTTCAGATTCAAGTAAAGCAACAAGATAAGGAGCAGAATTTTTATAAGTTGAAGACTATTGTACAAGAGTGAAAATTATCAAGGATGAGAGTTCGAGAAGTTTATGATATCAAGACATATAAGTTGTGAAGATTCAAGCGGTAAAGTACTTACACCATGGCCTTTGTACTTACGTTTTTATTTATCTTATTTGTATTTTATTTCTCTCTTGTCTCAGAAAAAAAAACGAAAAAAAAAAGAGAGACAAGAGAAAATCTTTAGGTTCATTACTAGTTTTATTGTTTTATTTCGTTTTTATTTTGTATTTGTTTTATGTAAAAAAAAAAAAAAAAAAAAATTGGGTTTGTATGTTCGTTTTTAGTTTTGTATTATTTCAATAAAGCCAATGGAAAGAAGGAATATCTATAATGAAGTTTCAAGCAACAAGGAATTTGAGGAAAGAATCATATTGTCGAGATTCTACGAAGTTCAAGAGTTATCATCAAGAGTTGAAGACCGAAGACGAAGATGAAGACACCGATAGAAGACCGAAGACGTTTCTATGGATGCTGTGAGAGTGGTGCTAGCTGCACGCCGAACGGATAACGAGGTGAGTAAGCATATTCCCACCTTCGTTAAATGGTTGATTTCCTTTCGAAGAGATCGTCAGAAAAATGGGTTTTCAAAAATTATAAAAGATGTGGGTTTTCAAAATACTTCGGAGGGTTTTTACCTTCCTACCATTCAACGTGTCGCAGGATTCTCTCTTCATTCCAACCTGGACACATGTGCGACCCATAAAAAGCTATTTATATTGAGAGCAACTTCATAAAACCCTTTCTTGTGAGGCAGAGTCGAGACTTTCGATCACTCCGAACACGAATTTTTGTCGAGAAGGGATGGTTATTTCTCTCTCAACTTTTAAGAATGAGATTTTGTTCATTTATGTGTCTAACTTCTTATGACTAGTGTGCAGAATTTCTATGTCTTCTTAGCGCGTTGGATGCTATCATTACGGAGAACTAGTAAGTTGGAAAAGTAGGTTTTGTGGGTATATCTCTAGTAAACCCTCACGAGACTATAACTCGTCCACTAGGGACACCTAGGGGTTCAAAGGCTTGTTATTTATGCTAAAAGTGACCGTAGCCTCGACGACACGGAGTTGTATGTATCTTTTTGAATTGTTTTGTTTGATTTGCTCGAGGACTAGCAAAGTCTAAGTGTGGGGAATACGATAGGTGTCTAAAACACCTAATTTACTATCTAGTAGTTACGCTTTCTTTGCTATTTTTCTTGTGAATTATGTACTTTACGCGTGTTTTTGAGTTGTTAGGTACTCTGGAGTCGCACGGAGGAAAAGAAGCGGAAATCATTCAAATTGAGCAAAAAGGGCTAAATTATCATTTCAAAGCAATAACGAACACTATCTGGAACTGAGCCACGGTTAAGGGACATCTCTATGTGCAAAAACATCATTTCAAGGGCGAATGATGCGCGGAGTCAACCCAAGGAATTAGGGGCTGTCATTTTAGTGGCCTATATCAACTTATGGGGTGCCTAGAATCATTCTGGTTGACCCTTATCTAGCTCACCTGGGTGGCTATATCCACTTCTATTCTCATACAGAAGACCTAAAAATCATATTAACATTTATTGCATTTGTTCCTCTTTACCTGAAACTGAGAAAATAGCCATGGAGGCTTCACTATTCTGAGAGGGAGAAATGGGCTGTTGCGACTGCTGTAAGAGAGGAAACAGATCGAGAGTCAGAAATCGAGTGAGAAGAAGATGCTGCTGTGTGTCTGAGATGAGGTTATTGTTGCTGTTCGAATCAGAGAGAAGAAGATGTTCTTCTTACGAGATCGAGAAAGAAAGTGATGCTGCTGATGAGTAGATGAAATTCAGTTGAGAACGTCACAAAGAGGATGAGTGAGTAAATTGATATGGGTTTTTGCTGGAATCGATTGGGATCGAGAAATAATGAAGAACTTGGGGTCTCAATTGGTCTGCCATGAATTAAATTGGTGATTGTGGGCTCTGGATTCGATTTTGAGATTGAAATTTGGGGTGAAGAACAAAGAAATTGGTGAAGAACTGATGGGGTTTTACTGTTTATTTACGGGATTCTTAGAAATCAGGGTCTTCGGATGGAGTTTGATCTGGAATTGAAGATGGGTTTTGAGTTATTGGTGTTGTGCAAGTCAGGGATGAAGAGATAAGTGAAATGGAGTTAGGGTTTTACAGGAAATGTTGTTGCTGAGATTGGGGATTATGTGAGAAGAAGAATGAATGGATCTGTGAGATTTTGAAAGCAAACAGATGAGAGGAAATATGTGATTTGAAATTGCTGCAAAGATGGGTTTGAGTCTGATTTTGGTCTGATGTCACAGGAGAAGGGGCTTACCAGGAATGAGGCAAATATTGCAGGTGGAGTTTGTATGCTTAGGTTCAGATGGGTTATGTTTGATTTTGAGTTCGATTGTGAACTGCAGGAGAAGAATGGAGAGTATGTGAAGAGATGAAGTTGGTGTTGTCACCATTGTGACTGGTAGAACCAGGCTTGGAGAGGCAAGGTAATAGATATGGAGGTCTCAGTATCTTTGTTGATATTTTGAGCCGAGACCGTGATTGGTGGTGCTTCAGCGATGGAAGGAACTGAGTTGCGATTGCGGCTCGGATGGTGATTTTGTTGGTGCAAGAGGCAACTGAAAGTGGAGTTGCGGTCGTGTAAGCTAAGATGCAATGTTGATCCGAGATAATGAAAGCTGCATATAGTTAGGTGAAATGATTGTCAGCATTGTGGCGATCCGTGACGGGGGTGTTGTGAGAAGTCGAGATACAAAGGAGATGGAACCGAGCATGGAGGAATGATGTGAGTTCTTGAAGGAAGCTACACTACAGGCTTGCATGGGTGTTGGATGGCAGAGTGTGTGATATTGCAGCTGTAGAAGATGGGTTCTGGTGCTGATATTCGAGATCTCCTGGTGTTATGCAATAACTAGGCAAGATGGTCGCAATGCAACTGAAATTGGTGGTGCTATTGAGCTAAGCAGGGATAGATGTATGTTAGAACAGGTACAAGCTGCAGGGAGTTGATTGAAGCAATTCAGGTGGTGCAGTGTACACAAAAACAACAAGGAATTGGAAATGAGCTGAGCTGTAGAAGTGACTATGGTGATATGGGACTGAAATTGCTGCAATTGAGAAACAAGAACATGAAGTTGATGTTGTCTGAGATGGTGGTTTTGCAGTTATGTTGTGATTTGATAGTGTCGAGTGGTTGCCAGAGAGAAGCTACAAGAGGAGTATGAAATTTGGTTGAAGCAATAGGATGAGCATTGCAGATGGGAATGGAGGCTTTTCTGCTGCTATTGTAGTGGGCCTTGGAATAGAGGAGCTATTATAACCTACACAGGAAATGCTTGGTGCAAGATGGCTGTCCAAGGAGCTGTGAAGCACAATGATTGTGCTGTACATTTGTTCAGGCCGTGCAATGGGTTACCAGTTCAGTCAGCTCTGACTCAGGTCTGACTAGCCAGATGACTCGCATCTGAGTCATGATCTGACTTGGTTTAACTCAGCTGACTCGGTATGACTCAGTGAATTGACTCGTTGACCTGGCCGAGTCGACTCGATGACCATGACCAAGGCGGACTTTGCCGGTCACCAAACCGCTTTTCCGCCACCTCTCCTACCGAATTCGGACATAATACCAGTTTTCCTAGCGATATATTTTTGGACATATTTTCTACATGGGTTTCTCTCTCTTATGGGCTTGGTGGATTTTCATCTAATGGACTTTGAAGGCTAGACCTAATTTTGGAACAAGAGAAGCTATAAAAGAGAAATCCTACAACTTTTGGAAAGACACGTTTTATTCTTGGGAACTGGGAGAGCCGCTTTTGTTTAAGCAACTAGGGTTTGCTTTTGTTCATCTTCTTCTTTTATTCAATTGATATTTTTGTGATGAACTCTATAACTATGAGTAGCTAAATTTTATATTATTGGTTAAGGATGTAGTCCTATTTCTAAAACTTGTGTTTGCTTTATGTATTAGTTTTCTCTCTTGATTATCGTTCACATCTCTACTGCTTTAAGAATCACATGATTGATGTATTGTGATAGGATTATGATGTTTGATTAGTTAAGTGGCCAATTAATTGAACTTGCATCCTAGTCCATAGCTATTTTAGGGTTTTTCATCGAGCGATAACCCTGAATACAAGTAGCATGATATGTTTACGGTTTGTAGTGATACACTCTCGTAATCATATGTAGAGTTTGACCATTGTCCGAATTGTTATGCGCAACGCATGACAATTGCATTGATTAGCCTATTTCTGAAACTTAATGCTCATAGGAATTGAACTTAATTAGCTCAAGGCATTAGGTTATTCTTTAGGTAGAATTCACATACGCAGCTCTAATGTGTGTGTTGATGAACTTAGGAAATTAATAGATTATCTTGCTCTCTTGATTCTCTAGTCTCTTGATAATATAAGAGATTAAATCGTAATTCTAATCATATATGCAAGCACATGTCTAAGATTGAAGATGAATTCCTTGACCAATATCTCTCTCTATTGATTACTTTCTACAATTTACTTTGCTTTTAATTTGCTTTTATTGCTTACATAAAAATCAAAAATCCCCCCCAATTGGTTACTTTAAGAAATTGAATACATAATAACTACAATCGCCTCTCTGTGGAAACGAACTCTTTCTTATCATATACTTTAGGAAAGTGAAATTATTTTTGACGCATACGACAGCGATCATCTGGTGGTGCGTTTATTCAGATATCACTTATGTCCATGGAATCAGATCGCTACAAACACAGACTTATGAGGTCTTAAACGTGTTTGCCTGCTCTGATACCAATTGAAAAAGCGGGGGTCTAACAACCTCACCCAATATTTCGTTTAGCAATCTATATGGACAAACCCCAATATAATTCCAAGAGAATCAACTAGACAGTCAGACTCAATCAATGAGAAATATATCCAAGAGTTGTATCTCTGTTTCACAATGTAATCAACAAATCAAACACATGGAAATCCGCAAGCCTGATTATTATGTAAAAAAACTTGAACGGTACCAAAGACCAGTGTTCAAGTGTTAATCAATTTATATCAACAACAAAAGGTTGGATTATCTAATTGATTGAACTACGCACAACCTGTGATATTTCAATTACTGAGAAAATATAATGCGGAAAAGAAATAAATACGAGACACCAAATTTTATTAACGAGGAAACCGCAAATGCGTAAAAACCCCGGGACCTAGTCCAGATTGAACACCTCCCTGTATTAAGCTGATACATACACTAGCCTACTCCAAGTTAACTTCGGACTGGAATGTAGTTGAGCCCTAAACAATATCACACTGATCAAGGTATAGTTGCGTTCCTTACGCCTCTAGAACCACGCCGGATTCTGCGTACTTGATTTCCTTAGATGATCTCACCCACAACTAAAAGTTGCTACGACCCAAAGTCGTAGACTTGATAAACAAATCTGTATCACACAGAAAAGTCTATTGAATAGATAAATCTGTCTCCCACAGATATACCTACGAGTTTTGTTCCGTATTTTAATAAATCAAGGTAAAAAGGAACCAATTGATAAACCAGACTTATATTACTGAAGAACAACCAAGTAATATCAATCACCTCACAATAATCTTAATCGATTAACAAAACAAGATATTATGGAATCACAAACGATGAGACGAAGATGTTTGTGACTACTTTTCTATCTTGCCTATCGGAGAATAAATCTCGACCAAATCTTAAAGAAGATAGTACTCAATCACAATAGAAAACAACAATATTAGAACATGCAACTACAAAGAAAATAGTTGGGCCTGGCTTCACAATCCCAATGAAGTCTTTAAGTCGTTAACCTACAGGGTTTTAGAAAAACCTAAGGTTAAAGGAGAATCGACTCTAGTCGCAACTAGTATCACACAGAGGGTGTGGGGATTAGGTTTCCCAGTTGTTAAAGTTCTCCCTTATATAGTCTCCAAATTAGGGTTTGCAATCAATGCTACCTTGGTAACAAAGCATTCAATATTCACCGTTAGATGAAAACCTGATTAGATTCAAGTAAATATCTTTCAACCGTTAGATCGAACTTAGCTTGTCATACACAAATGAAATGCACCTACATTTAGATAAGGGTAACCGTACCTAAATGTGTACACTTAGTAGGTTCAACAATAGTTAACCGAGGTTAGCTATATGAACACTTTCATATCAACCTTATTCATCTTTATCACAACTAGTTCAAATGACTCAAATGAAACTAGTGAGAGAGTTGTTCAATTGTTTATATTCTCATATAAGTATACAAGACACAATTGAAAAATCGATTTTGATTCACTCGAATCATTTCATGAACATTATAGCCACGGTTTGCAAAAGATTGCATTCCTTAATATAGAAATGTATTAGTTCATGAACAAACCGATTTTAAAACATAACCTACTCAAGTATGCAAACGTGTACGCATACTTAAGTGGCCGGACTTAGTTTGGGTTCGCCAGTATGCGAACATGTACGCATACCTCCAAACTCAGTTGAATTCCGGAACTTGAACTTACGCCAGTATGCGTACACATACGCATACTAAGTTCCCGGACTTACATTAACCAACCAGTACGCATACGGGTACACACACTATGGTTCCTGGACTTGGACCTACACATATGAAAGTACGCACTCTGTGTTTATATCCAATCCTGGTTACTTGTTCTAAACTCTCATTTCAATCATTAAAACATTCTTAGAAGACGACAATAGATGTCTCACACAACTATTAGCTTCAAAGCAATTTTCAAGTGATCAAATGATCAATACGAAACATTCCGAGTCTACACCAAATGATTGCATCACACAAATCATGTAAATGTTACCAGGCGATTTTCACATGATCATCTTTTGACTTTCGTCAAGAATAAAAGATTAACTTGGTTAAAACGAAAGCTTACCAACACATATTTTGAGAAATTGATAAGCGAGATAAACTCGGCTTCAAATAACAAATGTGTATAATGAAGTCTATATAGCAATACGACTTTTATCTCAATAGGAGATAGAATAGAAATAGACTTTCCAAGTGATAGATGAGTTCAAGTCTCCACATACCTTTTGTTGATGAAGTTCCACAAGTTCCCTTGAGTAGTTCTTCATCTTCAATCGATGAACGCCGTGAAGTCTAAAGCTCAACTGCACATTCTATCCTAATCCGAGACTTAGCTATAAGTAGACTAGAAATCAAGACTTATAGTTTTGGCAACTAAACTTGACAAACAAGCTTGAGATAGCATTGGTTGCGAGTTCGACCGAGCAGTGCTCTAACAATTTCAACACAAACACGCGCATACTTTCCTCTATAAATTTGTTAAACGATATTTTCCTAATAAATTCCCCAACTTGAACAACATGTCTTTATCAAAGTACTCCAAAGGAAGCTCTGGAAATCTAGCCCAAGTAAGTTTTTTAGTAATTGAAGCACATGAAGGCCGAAAGTCTGGTGTCCATCTTTGTAAAGCTAGATGATGTCTTAAGATGAACCAAGGACCATCAAATATTTATTTTTTAAAGTCCTGCAACTCCTCAAATTTAAACAGGAAAAATCATAACCTAAATCTAAAACATTCACCTTACCAATTATTTTCCATAGTTCATTAATTTTCTCCACCATAAACTTATATCCAACTGTTTCCCTTGGATTTTGCCGATGAGGCAATTTCTCAATTTCCTGTAAAGTATTTTCTTCGTCTCTGAATATATTTTGATTGATGGAAGATTAACTTGTTGATTTGCTTCACCTTCATCCTGATCTATATCAAGATCCTCAACTTCCTCGATTTTTTTTTTCGAATTATCACTATCAATAGATTTTCCAGAAATTGAGAATATAACAATTTCTATTTGAAACTAATTTGAGGGTTAATTTCCCCCAAATTTATCTCCTTATCTGTAGCCCTCTGGTGAAACGAAATCATCATCTAATTCCATCTCCAAATTTTCCGAGGCATAATCAATCATCATCAGAAATTTTGATTTCATCTCTTCCTGGTTCTCTAGGATTGTCTTTGTTGTGCTAATAGTCTGATTTAGTGGTTTTAACATTAGTCTAGGGCAAGTTAGAGCGTCTCCAATGGAATGTATGTAAAGATAAATGTCTAAATCCACTTAGGATAGATATCATTATCTCCAATCCCAACTTCTTAAAATCAATGTGAAGATGACATGGATTAATTTCTGTTAGACATCCACCTTGAGGATGTCTACTTATCCTAGTAAGCTTATGCTTAAATAAAATTGATCCAAATATATTAAATAACCATTTTTAGCTTTAATAAAAATTTAAAATTACTAAAAGTAAAATTTACATTTAATAAAAAAAAAAAACTCACAAACAACAAGATTGGAGATATCAGGTGAATGTCTTTTTTCCCTAAATTTAAAGTAAAATTAGAATGAGGATGCCTTATTTATGTTACTAGGAAACACACAACGTTGGAGAAGAACTATTAGGCCATCATCAGTTGTTTCAAAATACAAGTTGGGCCAATGGGCCATAAGACGTAAGAACAATTCCTTAATACAAACAAAAGAACAACTTTTCGGGGACGTACTCAAAAATGGAGGGGGACTACTCCTCAATTTTTTGGGTGATATTAGAAGTAATAATGAGTCACCCCTTATCTAAGTATTTTTTTAATACCAAACTTGCCCTTGATAATTAAATTAGTTAGTGTAATTATTAATTAGTGAGGTTAGTGTAATGATTAATAAGTGAGGTTAGATTAATTAGTTGGGTGTTTTTAAAAGAATAATTTTTTTAGAAGAAGGGTTTTTTTTATTTTTATTTTTTTTAAGATGGTTGATTTCGAAATGAGGGTTTTGGGTACTTAGGTATACTTCAAATTTAGTTAATGTAGCTTGAATTAGTAAAAACTTTCGAAAAAATGAAAATTCTATAAACTGATTTCGAACATGGAAATAAAGTTCGGCTACGACATCTGAAGAACAGGTAGCCGAACTCATCTGCAAGTGTAGTTCGGCTAATGGTTCCGAAGACACAGGTAGCCGAACTCAGCTTTAATGGAGTTTTTGCTTTCAGAGAAAAGTTCGGCTAGGAAAAAAAAGTTGCGACGTAACCGAATAAAAAGTTCGGCTGCGATTTTTTTTTCCGACGTAACCGAACTCAATATATAGGTTTTCAGAGAAAAGTTCGGTTAGGAGAAAAAAATTGCGACGTAACCGAACTAAAAGTTCGTCTGGGAAAAAAATTTGCGAGGTAACCAAACTTTTCTCTGAAAGAAAAAACTCCATTAAAGCTGAGTTCGGCTAGTTCGACAAACTGTTTCACATAATTCCCAGCCGAACTTCTCTCTGCAACTTCCATTTTGAACTCATTTTGATGATTACTACTCATTTTTTTTCCGAGTAATGGGTTCGTGGATTTTTTTTTTCAATCGAGACGATGAAGCGGAAAAAAGAGAAGAAAATGGACCCTCTAATAGCAACGAATTTGTGAAAAATTAAAAGTAATGGATTTGTTATAATTTTGATTTTGATTTTGATTTGTTAATGATGTAGATTAGGTTATATATATAACCTGGCTTGATTGGGGTATACCCCAAAAGACAAAATAGAGTCATTTTGAAGTAAAAGAGGCCACCCTTAACCATATATTTTCTAAATGGCTAATATACCCTTGTTTAATTAACACTAAAAAAATCTGATTAACTTAATTAATTGAGTTTAGATTGATTAATTGAGTAGATTAAAACTTATGAAATGAAATTTTGTTTTTGATTGAACTTATTTGGGAAGATTTTTGAGGAAAAAAATTGTTTTGAGAAAATCTTTTGCAATCTGAAATGAAAGCACACTACCCAAACACTTCTAAAAGGGGATTGCAAAGTCATTTGTATGAAATCATACTCAAAATTAGATCGTAAATCAACACTTTTAGTTCCGAAAGTATGAAAAGTCAGCGCAGGGTCGACGGATGAAGAACATGCCGATTATATCCTGGCAAAGAAGGTCTGCGGATGAAGAACATGCCGACAACTTATGGCCAGCAAGGTCGGTGAATGAAGAAGATGCCGACTTTATTATTTTTGACACACAAGAGTCTTTGTAAATGCTTCACTAGTCGGCATCTTATTGATTTCTTACCCTGCCGACTACCTTATAGTCGGCAAGGTCGATAAAAAAATACCTCTATGACTATAGGATTTTTGACATACGAGAGGTGTTACAATGCATGATTAGTCGGCAAGGTATTAATTTCATAACCTGCCGACTAAACTATAGTCGGCAAGGTATAAGGATGAATATCGTGCCGACTAAAATATAGTCGGCAAGGTATAAGGTTGAATACCGTGCCGACCATGTAACTACTGATTTCAGAGATGAAAAGTCGGCACGGTATTCAAGCTTATACCCTGCCGACTTTCGATCCGTTTTGATTCTTCGTTTTTTTTTTTTTTTTTGTTGATCTCATCATGTATGGTTAGAGTTTTGAAGAAAGATTTTGAAATTTTTTTTTAATATGTTTTAGTCGGCATGGTTTTTTAGTATGGGCAATTTGGTCTTTTAACACCTTTTAGACACCCCTTAGCACACTAGTTTGGATGGGAATAAAATGGGTATACCCCAATCTCGGCAGGATATATAAGTGTGTATATTTATTAGATTAGTTTTAATTTTTTAATTAGATTAAGGGTAGTTTAGTCATTTCCACACTTTAGGATACCCCTTATAAGCATAGGGTGGACATTTCTATCACAAAGTAGCCCCTCCATTTTTGAGTAGTCCCCAAAAAATGGTTCAAACAAAAGTCCTTGACAAATAATTTGCTTTTTGATCTCTTCAACTTCTTCTCCTGCTACTACCCCAGTTTTTTCTTCAGAAACACACCCAGCCTTTAGCTACATGATGGACAATTTTGAGAAGATGCAAGCAACTCCGTTAGTTGACAGATGAGAGTCCGGTACTCCGTTTGTTCCAGTGAAATTTGATTTTGTAAGCATCAAATCTGTACCTTTAGGAGGTCAATAAGCTTCTCAAAAATGTAAGAATTAGAGTTGTTTTTTATTTATTTTTGAATTAAGATTTCTATATTGAGTTGGGGTTTATCAGTAATTGATTATTGCATCGAAATTTTTGGTTTCTTCAGGAGGAAAAAAATTACCGTATTCATTTTACATATCAGATCAGGAGCACTAGGAGCCTATCTAGAGAAAAAAAAATGATTCACTTGTTGTTGCCAGTTTCCATTATGTACGTACGACTGTTTGGTTTATGTCGATACATTATTTACTTAGTCGAGTTCTTCGTAATTTCAGTTTCTTTGGAGAAGGTATTGAAGATAGTTTACCAACCTCAAGCTTTTCGTAGTCAATCGTTGTTCTGCCACAATTGCAGGTATTTGACATTATCTATTTCTGTTGTGATTTTGATTCTCGATGAGGAGACTGATTACCTTTGTTTGTCGTGTCCCCCTCTTGCCCCGCAGGTCCTAATGGCACACAACTGGTTACTGGGTCTGGTGATACTTGGGTGCGTTAATGGGTTCTCACTACTCAGACCCCATTGTACACTTGTCTAGGTACAACATTTCAACCCTTCTTAGGAGGATTAACTGTGTTAATTGTAATGGTATGTTTTGCCCATCTAATCTGAATTCCGATTCCATGAAATGGATGTGGTTTAGGTTAGGTGAATAATTTATATTAAGGCAATTGGATTGACCTGCAATATCTTAATAGGTCTAATTATGTGTCAAGCAGCCACTTTATTCACTTAAACACCTAACCTGTCTCCGTTATGGATTCAGCTCTACGAAAGTCTAGTGTATATGTAAAATCATTCTATTTAAGTTGTTAATAGAGTGCTATCTTTGGATGTCGTCGAAATATGTTGAGTACACTCTTTTACACCTGTAACAACTGTGAAAAATGACTTCTCTGGGTTACATCTCATTTCAGGTCATAGAAACCATGTTCTTTGTATTGCATGGTCACCTGATGGTAAGCATCTTGTTAGTGGTAGCTTGTCTGGGGAAATTCTAAGCTGGGACCCACAGACAAATTAGGAAAGCCATTCAAGGTGGATTCACACATTCACTTATTGTTCTAGTTTAACACTATTCTTTATCTGTTCTTTCTATTACATTGTTCAATGTTCAGTTCATATTAAGTAGATACATGTGAGAGTTACCTTGTTATGTGATAGGAATAGTTTCTTAATTCTTATGATTGTTTCTAATATTGCTGTAAACTCTTACCCTTATTTCAGGGCCACACAAAATATGTTACTGCCATATCATGGGAGCCTTTACACCTGAGTTCTCCATGCCGCCGCTTTGCTACTGCAAGTAACGATGGAGTTGTACGTGTTTGGGACGTAACATTAGGGAGATGTGTCTTTTCTCTTTCAGGACACACACTTGGAGTAACTTGTGTTAAATGGAGCGGAGAGGGACTGATATATTCAGGGTACACTTTTTTCTTTGATTTTGAAATCCCAATGACAGATGCATTTTAATGTTCAACAGCTTCTCTTCTTTTAAGTGTGAATTTTATTGCTCAAAACATTAACACCAAACAAATTAGTTATCAAACATATTTGCTATTGGATAAAAATATTCTAGTGAACAAATTTTAGAGGGTTTGGAGTTTACTTACTTATATTAGTACATAATTGCAGCTCTTTAGACCAGACAATCAAAGTATGGGAAACTATGCAGGAAAGTTGATTCGCGAACTGCAGGTAAATCTTTTCTTTGTTGCTACTGGTTAGAGCAAGCACTATGGTAGCTATTTCTACCGCACACCCGCCAATTTGTAGGGAATGGGCAAACCCCATGGTGAAAAACCCGTAGGAATAGATCCCATAATTCCCTACCTGGTTCCTCAAAAGTGTGTGACGAGATTCGGATAAAACCTTCGGCGGGTACTGAGTATCCAGATATCGTACCCCCATAGAGCTTTCTCTTAGTGATCTAAGTTTCACATGATTTGAGCTTTCCTGGTATAAGAATCCCAACAACTGGTTCCACCCTCCCTGGTTTGAATGTTTTTTCTTTCTTCCTTAGATTATATTTTTAACTTAAGTTCTTCTGATTGTATTGTAGAAACACGGACACCGTGTGAACTCTCTTGCATTGAGCACTGATTATGTGTTACGGACAGGAGCATTTGATCATACCGGAAAACAGTATTCATCACCTGAGGAAATGAAAGAGGTAGCAGTCCATGTCAAGTCTCTTACTTGAGCCTTTTGATATGTTTTAGTCTCTTTCAGCAGTTTGGACCTCTTTTATCTGCTGCAAGTTTGGATCTGCTAGTCATTTAAAGTCAGGGAACGATTGACTTGAAGGCAGTTGATGTAGGGAATTATAATTTTACTTTTTTTTTTTTTTCCTGAATATAGTGCTCGATGAGTTAGTTATAGTCATCTGTAGTTTTAGCGTCAGCTGTAAAATTGCAGCCGTGGGAGTAAAACCAGCACATTCGAGTAATGGAACAGATAAAGAATGTTTTTGGGTGTGTGTTCCCGACCATCAAAGTGTTTTGCTTCCTAGAAATCGTAGAATGTTTGTGGGTGTGTGTTCCCGACCATTAAAGCGTCTTGGTTCCTAAAAATCTTAAAATCTATTGGTTAATTACAGTGTGTAATGAACAGCTGTTACTACCGTATGCAATCACAACAGCATTAGGCCATTTTGATATTATGGTGAACCGCATATTTTGTTTTGTTTCACACTTCGCATCTTTTTTTTTTTAATCTTTTACTGAGCTTAGTTCACATACTTGTTAATGGGAATGGGTACCCCACATTTTCGCTTTTCATAGTAAACCTTGCTTTGGTTTTTTATTAGGTGGCTCTTGAGAGGTACAATAAAATGAAAGGAACTGCTCCTGAAAGGCTGGTTTCTGGATCTGACGATTGCACCATGTTCCTTTGGGAACCTCCGAATAAAAAACCACTGAAGAACTTGACCGGACACCAACAGGTAAGCCTCCTGCTTGTTTTTCTGTTGCTGTAATTTTCAGTTCCTTAGGTGGACCCGAAATTGGATGGGCGAGACTTGGGAACAATTGCAAAATGTGCAACCTTTAAACACGATATCTTAGGCCTCCTCGACTCCCTCAGTTTAAGACTTCAAGTCTTGGTATAGTTTCAATTGGGTAATGAACCTTAAGTTTTGAGCTTTACATGCAACTTGCAAGAATAAGAGAAACTAGTCTACTATTAGAAATCAATATTTTGGCTCACTTCTTGTGCTTACGTTAAGAAAAGTGTAATGTGTAGTAGAATGTGTTTGTATTATTCTTGAAATTGAACTCACGAGACTTCAAAACTGCCTTGCCTGTGAACTATGTTTACATGGAACTTGCAAGAAAAAGATAGTAGTCTATCTATTAGAGATCAGTAATGACTTGGCTCACTTCATGTGCTTGCTCAAATGAAAGTTATAAATTTATGTTCAGTAGAATGTATTTATTCTGGAAGTTGTTGAACTTATGATCCTCTGAAACTGCCTTACAGGTTGTTAACCATGTTTGCTTCTCCCCGGACGGTAAATGGATAGCAAGTGCTTCGTTTGACAAGTCAGTCAGGTTGTGGAATGGCACCACTGGGAATTTTGTTGCAACTTTCCATGGTCATGTTGCATGTGTTTACCAGATAAGGTTTGGATTTTATCATAGTATATTCGATTTTTATCCCTCTTCAGTTAAAGTATTGTCCTTAGCCCCCCTGTGTTCTGTTTGTTTTGCAGTTGGTCTGCTGATAGTAGGCTTCTATTGAGTGGTAGCAAGGATTCTACGCTAAAGGTAATAATTTGATGCCGTTTTTGGGTTTTGATGCTTTCATCGTTGTAGTTTGCGATCAAGTTTTCACTAAACAATGGAATATCTGTTTAGACCATATAGGATTTGAGCGTCTATCTATGAGAAGCTGCAACGTTGTATTTTACACTTTATCCTCTTTCCTTCGCTGCTAATGTGGAATAAACTTTGAGCCTTTTGCTTCTTCTAATTTCTGTATTCCGTAGATTTGGGATGTCCAGAAGCTAAAGTTAAAGCAGGATCTACCAGGTCACGAGGATGAGGTAACTCTTTTTAAATCTTGACATCCCATTAAATTTTTACCATATTGAATAGCCTAGTCTTTCTGCCATCTGATGAAACTTCATTACACCCTATGACTGATCTTAATTTACTGTTGTCAACAAGGTGTTTGCTGTGGATTGGAGTCCAGATGGTGAGAAGGTGGCCTCGGGGGGCCTGGACAGAAGGCTTAAATTATGGATGTAGTAAAGATGAAGATAGTTTGTGTTTGATGTGGATTGGAGTCCAGATGGTGAGAAGGCTTAAATTATGGATGTAGTAAAGAGGAAGATAGTTTATGTTAGCTGTGCCTTGGGGAGCCTGGACAGAAGGCTTAAATTATGGTAAAGATGAAGAAAATTTGTGTAGTACTAAGTTATGCGTAAACTCATGTGCAGTTGATCATGGATTGGTGAGGTAAAAGATGTAATCATGATCTGTAAGATTTTAATTATTATGTTGGTAAATTAATTTGGATTTTGAAAGATTTTAGAAGGCCCTATTGAACTCCAGTCTCCACTATCACAGACAGAAAAAGAACTTGCATCTTATCATTTATAATTATAATTTAGTTATATCTGTTACTTTTGATAAGACGGATTAGCGAGAACCTCATTAGCTAGAAAACTGATTAAATCGGGTTGCAGAAAGCTTGAGATGCTTGGTCGATGAAAGACTGTCAGTGGATAACCCTACCCAGAGCCCCTAGACCCTGAGCAGAGGCTATCATCACACTACACACTCCTCTACACAAAGCAGGCTACTCCCCACTGATAACATGTTTGATGCGATTGGAATGTTTGCAAGTTTGCATTTTTACGTAGAGCCCATAGCAATGTGTAGATCAAGAAACACTCTCAATGTGGCATTTCTAATTTCCCATACAATAATTGCAGCTTTCTGTACAAGATATTACGCACACAAATAAAAAGAGGGTGTATACAAATTACTCTGTTACTAGTATAACTCAGAACTTGGCTTATCTGGCAGCTGGTTGGAAAACGGACTCTTCAAATGAATGATATTGGTCAGCAGTGCCGAGCTCCATTAGTCCCAAATTATACGAAGAGTTTGAAGAAATCTTTGACATGTCGTCGGAATTACCTCCTCCGTTGGCTAAATTTGCCTCCTTCTCGATTAAAATTGCATCTTGAATCTCCTTGAGAACTTCTGATATAGATGGTCTCATACTTCCGTGGGCTTGGACGCACATTAGTGCTTTTTCAGCTATCTTCCAGATTGATTGTATGTTGTATTCATTTTGCAGTGACGGGTCGATTATTCCTTGTATGTTCCCACTTTCAATTTGTGTCCTTGCCTGTAATCACCAGAAAACAAAACGAAGCTCTTACTGAGAAGGAAGATATTTGCAAAGGAAACTTGAAGTCCCGTTTTCTAGCAATCACGCAGTGTTCGAAGTAAACGACAACTAGTTGAATAGTAGACTCACCCATTGGATGATGTTATGGCAATTAGCACCGAAATTTTTGTTAGATATGGCCTCTTGACCTGAAATTAGCTCAAGAAGAATGACACCAAAACTATATACGTCGCTCTTGTCTGTTAATTGTTGAGAAATGTAATACCTGTGTCACATGGCAAAGAAAATCTTGTTAAGACAGACAGGAAAGCAATCTAGATTGAGATACAAGGTTTTGTCTGACCATCGAGTGCGATTAAGTGCAACCAAAATGAGAGTTATTAGTTAAAAATCTTACTCAGGATCTAAATATCCAATGGTCCCCGAACTATGCTAGAGACATGGGTTGATCCGTCTATTGCAAACTTGGAAAGACCAAAATCTGATATTTTTGCTTTCATATTTTTGTCAAGAAGGATGTTGCTGCTTTTCAGATCTCTGTGTATGATGGTTGGAACACAGCCTGTATGAAGGTACTCAATACCTGATACAAATTTCAAAATGAAGAGTCAAAAAATAGAGTTCCCTGCGCTATGAGCAAAATTTTATCGAGCTGCCAAAAATGAATACAGTCAAGTTTTGTAAACCTTTTGCAGCATCTTCAGCAATCTCGAGCCGCTTCATCCAGCTGACGACACTTTTCTCCGTGTTAAAGGTCCTATTACAATTTAACAAACAAGTAAGATTAAGATATAAGTGGATATGCAGTGCCGGTGGAATGGTAAGACTCACCATAAAGATGTTCCTTTAGAGTTCCATTGTGCATGAATTCGTAAACAAGGATACTTTTCCCTTCTTCTTGACAGTAGCCAAGGAACTGTACCAAGTTTCTGTGATGTATTCTTGAAAGCAAAGTTACCTGAATCAAATGTATTATCAGTTGAAAATACTTCACGACCACTTCACAACACAGGCTGATAAACAGATTAATTCAAAACATCCGAGACTCGAGAAAACAAATGAAGTAGATTTCACAAAGGACTTACCTCATTGGTAAATTCTTTCTTTCCCTGGAAAGAATTACTTGTTAAAACTTTGACTGCAACTTCGGTTCCATCTTTCATCTTTCCAAAGTACACCATTCCAAATCCCCCAGAACCAACTTTCTTCTCGAATCTCTTGGTTGCTGTTTCTATATCAGCATAAGCAAAGCAGTATGCAGCATCTATGGATGTGTCACTTAGGGACGAAACTAGCCGCCGAGTTGTCATGCGACTCGAAACATCATCTGAACAGTTATAGAGATGCATGAATTTCTAGGTTCAGAAATATATGCTTTCTAAGAATTCACAAATTTCAGGAGTGTTTAATTTTAGACCTGTCTGGCTTTGCCTTTTCCTTTCCCTACAAAGTAAGAAAAAGATCACAGCAGCTAAAAGCAGAACAGCAGCCCCAACTGATACACCAACAATAATGCTCAAGCGCTGCCCTTTATTTCCTTCTCTGTCAAGATCGGGGTTTCCAGAGTAGCTATACGTCGATAAAATTAAAGGATCGATAAGAACCTTTAAGAACAAAACAATCCAATAAAAACTTGGAGTAACTATGGAGATTACATTGCTGAACATCTTCCTCAAGAAAAATAAGCAAGTACAATAAAAGTTGATACAAGGCAACAAATGGTGTAATGTAGGTCAGCAGCCAGCTTAACAAAATCCATCGTAATACATCCTAAAACTTCCACTAGATAATTATCTGCCACGGGAAAAAGTTAATACATACAGGATAAATGAGAAACGTACTTAAAAAGCAATTTCTGGTTGAGGAGAAGGCCTGAAGGAATAGCTCCAGACAACATATTGTCCTGCACGTACCTGCAACCATCAGAATTAAGAGGTAACTAAAATTTCAGAGCTTAAAATATCCAGCCAATATTTTTCCATTATGGCAAATGCAAAGAACGCAGAGACCTAAGGAAAGGGATATTTGCTCCGCAGACTCAACCCATGTTATGTCATGGTTATACAACATATAAACAATATTTATGCAATTCATACGAGGTATTTTAAAATCCGAGAACATACAATTCCTTTAATTTTTGTAGGTTTGCCAAAGATGAAGGCATCTCCCCAGTCAAGAGGTTGTTCTCCAGATGGCTACAGTAAACATTTAACAAAATGTCAAACGTTCTGATCTAATTCTATTTCGATAAATAGAACAATAAACAAACTGAAGCATTGGCCTTACATGATCTTTAAATCTTTACTTGCAGTAAAATCAGGTATTGGACCGGTAAATGAGTTTCCATCAAGCCACCTGCACCACAGTGTTACATTAACAACTTGATGAATGAAGGCAACCATAAACAAAATGACGCAACCTAATCACACATTGTGTCTTACAGCTCCACTAGTCCCTCCAACTTTGTGAACTCCACCGGAATGCTCCCTGTCAAATATTTCTTAGACAAAGTACTGCGAAAAATAGGAGGACAAGAATAGTTACTATAAAGATCTTTATTATGTACCTCTAGCTAGGATATGACCAAGGGATCAAGCTACATATAATGGATTACAAAAATTAAGCTACTGGAAAAGAAGAGAAGAGAAAAATCTTTGAGTACATTGAGATAATCTTTGGTTGTGGGTCAGAGTTGCATCGCAGCCATGACCATGGAACAGGCAAGCATGGGTCACCACCTTCTCTTGCCCAATCAGCTAACGAGTGCCGTGAAACTAAACTAGCCATAACCGTTTCTAGAGGCCATAAAAGCTTAATATTAGAAATGCAAGTACTTCAAGATTTTTCAATCTTTCAGATAGTAAACAAACAAGGAGTTGATAACATTACCGTCTGCAGAACCAGAGTTTATTTCCAAGTATCTGTTTATCTCTATAGCATTTAAGAGGGGTCCCCTGGTCGAATCAGAAGCTCTTGCAAATTCAAAATTGAATACAAAAGGGAATGATAAGTTTGTAAATCCTGGTTCATACAGCGCATACATTCCTTTGGCATTTTCTTGGATGTCAACCGTGGGTTTGCTGAGATCAGGCATGCCTGGGACTTTAAAGTGAAACTTCCTGGTATCATTTGGACTCAAATCTTCAATTTCAGCAAAGTAAGAGACTGCCCATCCAAAACCTGGGAATCCATCCAGGTTCAACCGGTAAGTTAATGACCCATTTGTACCAACTACAGCCGTCTGCATCACTTTCTCAGGGGGCCTTTCAGCTCTATCAACAATGATAGGCATATTAGTGGATACTTTCTTAGTTCCGGGAGCGACATCAACAAGGTAATTTGCTTTCTGCAGAGAGTCTGACATCCATAATCTATCAAAAGGGTCATCGGGATACCTGAAATAACAAGAAAATTGGCTCTTTCTTAAGTATAAAAAACAGTCTTAACATTGAAGGGTGTTTCTCAGGGGAAAACAGTTTAAGCTCATTCTTTGCTAAAATTCTTTGGCTATGTACCCGATAGCATTGCATAAATAAAACATACAAGCACCCACAAGCACTTAAGAACTTAGAAAATCAAGCTAAAATAACGACGTAGTTGACCATATATAATTTGAAGCATACCTGATTGGATCTGGACTCAATGCCCCAAAGTTTATTCTTGCAGACACGGCAAGAAAGAACTCAGTTTCACGTTCAGTAAAATAAATTGAACCATTAAAAGGCCGAAGCTCAATAGTAGAGATAAATGGTTGCCCAGTTGTAGCATTAGACAAACACACACTAATTGAAGGTGAACTAGCCAAAACAATCAACTCTCTAACCTCTATAGTATCAACATCTGAAATGACAATCGTCGACCAATGAGTCGCCCCAAGTGAAATATCAAACTTTGGGTACACATTACTATTATCAAAATTTCCATATAAGAAGGTTGTTCTTATAAGATACCGAGTTCTTGGGTTCACATCAAGGGTATAACAATACTTTCTTGCATTATCCGGGAAGTATCGCACTGACATGTATTGTCTCCGCGTCTCGTTCGGAACTGATATTGTCGCCCGTTCACCAAACGAAAACCGATTATCAGATTTCCATTCAAGCCCTATACTGTCAGTGAAATTCTCTTTACCACCACAATTCAAGCTCACAAAACCTGTAGAGTTCCATATTCTTTCCAAAAATTAACTTTTGAATATGCAATAAGTATCAAATTCTCAACACAATAATCAAAATAGAATATTACAACCCAGTTAACAGATTTTTCAGTATCAAATTTACTTCCTCAGAATTGCAAAATCAATAAAAACTAAGATGGGAAAACTTGAAATTACCTGACATTTGAGCATTGCCAGTCTGAATGCAAAGAAGTGAGCAACAAATTGACATCACAATCAACAAGTAAAGCTTTTCCATTTTCATTTTCAGTTCCTCAGCCCCAGTTGCAGACAGAATTTGGTAAAGATTCTTAAAGAGAGGAAAAATCTAGAGAGGGAGAGAGAATCAGTGGGGGTATATCTAAATGTTAATTGGTGTATTATTGATTGAGAAATGAAGACTAAATGGGGGTTAGCTAAAGAAAAGTGTTTTCTTTTTCTTCCTTTTTCTTTCTTTTAACTCTTTCTGTCAAGATGAGTGGATATGTGAATGGGATCTTTTAAGTCTCTTTTGATTGATTGCTACCAACTTATATATTTTTGACTTCTACAACTGCTGGTTGTATGTGGAACAGTGATTTTGACAACAGCAGTGATTCATAAAGAGTAACAATGCGTGCCAGGTACAAGGATATTTATCTCACATTCAATGCCAACTGACATTCAACGTCAATTTATCCACATGTGAACAAAACTATTTTATACTCACACCCTAGTTACACCCCTTGTTAGGAGGCTGGATAACAAGCATACTCACCATTTTAAGGGGCATTCAACTAGATTTTTATTTTATTTTTCTTTCAAAGAAAATAAAAAGTTGGAGATTTTAAACATCATGAAGTTCTTCAAAGTCCGCTTCATTTTTAAATAAGAGTTTGAGCTGGGGAAGAATCTTCGGAAGCACAGGCAAATCAGCTATGTTAACGCTCATCAAGTCGAAAGCGATACATGTTTTATGCGCATGTTCCTCATCAAAAACTGGAATCTTTGGGTACCTCTGACTAAAATGTGTGAGGATGACCCGATATGCACCATCCCGAGGATATTCACCACCCCCAGCGTCAATAGCTTGCTTTGTTGTACTGTGATTCTTTTCTTTAGCCTTTTCGACCATATTCTCCTCAAAAGTTGCCTGCAATAAAGGGATCAATTGCAGCACGTTTTCATCTTAAGGCCACGGTTTTTTATCCGGAATATCATGTAATGTTATCCTAATTTCAACAACAATATAAAAAGGTTTAAAACCTCAGAAACTGGGAACACATGCATTGAGTGAAAATAAGCTTAAAACTGTAACTTTGTTGTACGATTTTATTCAAAACTGACAAAGACCAACTGAAATTAGCAAAACCAAAAATATGCATCCAATGGTTATGAATATCAGGGCATTATAGTAAAAAAGTGCCAAAAGAAAGGCTTTGCTTTACAAAAGTGAAGATTTATCATATATATGACATGTTACCTCATGTATAAGAACAGTCGCTCCCTTAGACGCATCCTTCAGTTCTGGGCAAGGTATAGTATCGCCAGAGTAAACAAGTTTCCAGCCAGGTATAGTTTTACCATCAGTATTATGTCTTTCTACAGCCTTTAAAACAAGACCGAACGCATCTTCACAATGAAGAACAGGAACACTAATAAGAGCTTCCAAACCTACTTCACCTAACATCTTTTTCAACTTTTGTTGAGTTTCAAAATCCTTAGTTAATTCGCCAAGAATTCTTGGTCTCTGACGGTAACTTTCAAAGCCCTCCCACTTAGCATCCATTGTTTGCCCACAATAGATGAACTGCATATCTAGATCCTCGGCAGATTGGTGTGCATCTAAGAAACCCTTCAGCTGTATTGGTGCAATAACAAGTATCTTTTCCTGACTTGTACCTTTTAACAATCGGCATCGATGGGCAAGAATACTTGCCAGACCGGTGTGATGATCTGCATGAATATGGGAAATCCAAATACATTTTAAGCTTCGGACAGCATCATTAGCACCCATTACACCAAACCTGTTCATAATCAGTTCACGATGAATATTCGTAATAAATATAAAGACTCGTCATCAACCAGCACACTTCTTTGGCCAATCAGAAGCAAAAGATTGTTTGCTCAAAGTGTTGATGTTAAAGTATGAGAATGTTCTACCACCCAAGAATTGCCGTACATTAAAACTCCTAACCCATCAAAGTGTTGCTTTAATGGATCACAAAGTACACACCTATAGATGGGTTTAGAAGTTTTAGAATGTGATTTATGGATAGGACAATCTAATCATCAGGAACTAGCCCTCAAAACATCACTTCCATGTAGAGTCGCAATATCTAATCCACAACCTAGGATGGATAAGAGCGTTCATCAATCACATCTAAAAAGAAAAAAGAACAGTACTGGGTAGGAAAAACTTTGGTTAAATACCTTCTTCTCAATTGTCCTAGAGTTCCCTCACCACAATCTAAGAGCAGACTTCCTTTGGAGAAAAGATTAATGAAGATTGAACTAACATTCCGATAACTTGAAGGCTGGGATGATCCTGTTCCTAGAAAAACAATCTCCATTTCTTCTCTGGCGATGTTCTCCAAACAACTAGGGATATTAGATCCAGACTTATTCCAAAAATTGCTAACTTCAATGGCAGCATCTGCTATCTCAGGAATTTCTAAGAGAATATCATCAATGACCTCTGCATGGCTCCCCAACTTCGGTATGGCGGATTTATTCAACCCATAATGTGAAGATGGACGCAAGTGGAACTGAAATGCATATTGAGGGGATATAAGAATTTAAGGTGATATTAAGAACAATCTGGGCACTATGTAGCCACATCAATAAACAATAAACTGATAACTGTAGAATAGATACCTTGAGAAGATTTTCAGCAGCAACAATTTTAGATGGATTTGGGACAGCAACCTGGAAACAGCAAAAAAAAACTGCTAATTTTCCAGTAAACATTTACATGTAACTACTAACATTCTAAGATACAATCCACCAAAAAACTTGAATTTTTACTAAAGCAAAAGAGAAAACGAAGAGGGGTACATAGACTGTACTGCAAAAAAGGAAAATGGGAAACTTTAAATAACTCTGAAAGTATCGCATTGCATTTTACGAAAGCTAGGAATTTTAGGGTAGTGACAATTCTTTGAAGAAAGACCACATTTGTTTGTGATGTGTAAGACCACAAAAGAATGCAAAAGAAAGAACAGAAGTTAGTATTCCATTTCAAAAGAAGGAAGTCATAGTCAACTCACCAAATTTGACGCGATGATATCTTGTTCAGCATTGTGAAAATTCGGAGGAGCCAAAAATCCACATGATGGAAAGAAGTTGGGACAAAGGTAGTTAAGTCGAGCTGCCATCTTTGCAGTTGATTTCAGAATTGGGATCTCTATGTTTTTTCTGCAATTTTTTTCATTTTGAAAATTTTGCAGTTAAAGGTCAATAGTACAAGCCTATTAACCTTATTATATTCTCAAGAAAGAGCAAACCTTACTTTTCATGTCCAGCCATAATGTGTTGGGCTCCGCCGAATCTTCTCATCCAAGTTTGATACCCCTCGGTCAGTGTAACAGATGATGGACTCAAGTGAATAACACAACTCACAATCTTCTCACCATTGTAGTAACTACCGAGAGAATGTAGGGATACCAATTGTTGCAAATGAGAGAGGGTAGGGCAATCCACAAGAAGGACAATCGGGCCAGCAACTGAGGGACCCATTACATCACTTGGATGAACCTGAACAAACAACAAAGCAACATATTAACAAATAAATAATGGCATGCTGCACATCAAAACCCAAAGGAAGATAACCATGGTTTTTAGTTTACCAACTGTGATATTTTTGGATCATCTGAAGGGACTGATTTTCCAAGTTGCAGATCACGGAATTTAAATCCCGGTTTTAGTCCAAGCGCCATAGCTTTCTTTGGGTCAAACTTTCCAATGATTTCGGGTAGTTCCAAAAAATATATAGCAGAAATATCACCAGGCTTTAGCTTTGTCATGTCTAAACCTTGCTGTGAATCTAATGCAATGGGTTTTAGAAATGAAGGATTTGATGGTGGATAACATCTTGGTCTCAAGAGAAGTGCCGAAATCTTCACAACCTCATTAGCAAATATTTTAGCAGGTTCTGTGAATATTTTACTATCAAAATCAGCAGCTCTATCAGAAGTCCAAGTAGGCCCAATGATACTAGTATGAAGCATTGCCTTTTTTGGGACGAAAGTTTTCATAGCCTTTACTAAAAATTGGAGACCAGAGGGACCTTGTATGCTAACCTGCAAAACAAAAGAAACTACACATTACCAATATAAAGTTATGCAACTAAATCTCTGCTCTTAGGTGGAAAAGAAAGTAAGCCGGTATCCAACACAATCTCCTCCCTTTTGTCTTAAGCTCATTAAGTTGATCTGTTACTTACTGACATCTCTTTATTTCCTTTCCCAGCCAAAGTCAGCAAAAGACCTGTGAGAACGTAATAAACAAACTACAAATTACAAACTAATAATCCATCTGTTATCATTTCAAGTTCAAATGCTTGATTGCTTATACATTTGATCAAACTTTCAAATTATGGGCTAGATAGGCAAGCAGATTTAATACAACTCGATAATCAACCCCAAAAAAGTTTAAAAACCTTCAACACGCTACTTACCTGCTAGTCCACCTGTAGTTTCTGAGCAGACACGAGAAAGGAATATGTGATTAATCTGGCAAGGAACCATGTATATCAGCACTATATGTTTCACCAGTTCAAGAAAAAATAATCCTGAATAAAAATCTAAGCTTTTATGAACAAAAAAATATTGGAAAACTAGTATACGACCGACAGTATGCATTCGTATTTATGAACAAAATCTACTATTTACTACGGAACATTTTAGAAAACTGGTACACAACCAAATGACATAAAATCTCCTTAAAAGCAATGAATCATGTTAAACCTTTAGCCTATCTGTTGACAACTATAGAATCTGTAAATTCTAAATGTACATCATACCTTGGATAACTTAATCCCGTGCTCAGTGCAGAACCGCTGCAACCCCTGCAAAAAGCAAAACTCACTTAAAATTATGCCTTTTCTGATTGCTAGTGAAACTGACTTACTTTTTCCTTTTCTTTAACTTGATTTAAAGTCTAAAATTACAATAATACAAATTAAACGACTTAGAGTGTGATAGGGTTCTTATAATTGGTACCAACCCAACCCAACCCAACCACTTCCCAAGGGTACTGCAATGCAACTTCCATTTTTGTAGATTATGGATCCCCTAAAGAAACTTCAAATCATCCAACTATAGCCTAGAGGGAGATGCACACACAGGGCAAAATAACCATGATTGGAAAAATTGTCAACATCAATTTTTCTAGATTATGGATAATGGATCCCCTACGGAACCTTCAAACCATCCAAGAGGGAGATGCACACATTGGGTGAAATAACCATGGAAGGAAAAGATGCAAACACTTTCTTGAGGATGAATTAGAGAGATACAACACCTAACATTCTGCATCTCTTGTGGGGCATCATTTATTGGAGTCTAGGTTGATCAAAATGTCCTTAAGTTATGCTTCATTACAAAACCAAAACTTTGACAGTTAGGTCTGTGTTTCGGAGTCCAAGAACATCTAGTTTTTTTTTTTTTTTCCACGGTCCAAGAACGTCTAGTTCAAATTTATTTATTTTCATAGCTTGACAAAATTAAACATAAGAGAGAAATAGAGATTCAAAAATTCAATTCCATAAACCACTTACCTCTCCAGCATTAAAGATAAACCTCTGGTCATCGAAGAAGAGCAAAATCGATGGTGAAGTATCTTGCGTATCCAATCCAGTTCCCAATATCTATAAATTCAACAACTGATCAGTTCAACCAAATCCAACAACTAAGTACAATACATAACAATAATCAAGCAATTAGAAAATCCCTTTTCCGAACTAACACAAAATAAAGCTGAGAGGAGGCGAAAAAAAATACCTGAACATAGCAGGTGGTGCTGAGAGGGTTTCCTTTTTTCGTTTTTTGATCACTGTTTAATTTCTGGACTTTCGGCTCATTATCCTTTCTATCTCCACCTTCGGCTCTTCTTTTATTATAATCGAGTCGACCAGATTCACCATTTTCCTCCATTGACTGAGGTGTTTTCAGTTCCGCTTGCCTCAACTAGCAGAGAATAAGAGAGGAGGGCACTTGTATTTAGGAAGACGAGAAAGAGGCGCTTAAAAAGAGAAAATCGGACTTTTTATTTTTTTATATATACCCAAAAAACTCTCTTGGGTGGGCCTGCACAGCTGAGCTCAACTCTACGTGCTGAGCCAGGCAGCCAGCCAACAACAGATAACTATGATTTTAGGCATACGATAAACTTTCTGGGCATACAAAATGATAGTCCAATCTTGGGTGACCTTATAAGGGGTAACCTATGGGTAGCTCAATTACCTATATACCCTTAATTCAAAAATCTAAAATCAGTTTTCTAAAAAATCAAAATCAGCTTTCCTTAACATCTCTTCTTCTTCCTCCTCTAGCCGAACTCTTTCCCTCCCGCGAAAAAAAAAATTCATCACCGTGATTAATTGTCGATTCGTAAAAATTTGATTGTCGATTAAACTGAACTACATAATGACTCGTACAAAGAAAAGCAGGGACTAGGCAAACCAAATCGTCTTCTAATCCATCAATTGAAGAAGAAGAACCAATTGAAGATGAAGGTGTAAAAACTGAAAATCAACCACCAATTGAACCAGAATTGAACCAACTGCATCTCCAACTCCTAAACGAGGATAAGAAAGTAAGTTTTACAAACCCAATCTCCTATTTACTTGTTTTTCATCGATTAAATGACGGTTCTGATGTTGGGTTCGGCTCAAAATTAAGTTGCGTTTTTAGCCGAATTGTTCTTCACAAAAGCTTCCTGTAAGTGTATATGAACAGTTCGGCTTGAAATTTCATGAAATTTCAAGCCGAACCTAGTCACAGAAAGAGATGCACAGGGGTTCGGCGTATTCGATAATCATAATATGTGCCGAACCTAACACATTTACGAGGTTCGGCTATTGCGATATTCACAATATGTGCCGAACCAATACAAAATTATTAACCCAGAAATGTACATGATCGGGTTCGAAACATATTCTACTTATTCAAATAGCCGAACAATGTGTTTCCAACGAGGTTCTACGCTTACGAATTTCTAAATATAAGCCGAACCCTAAACGATTTTTCTTCCGACAGGTTCGGTGTAGGGTTCGGCTTGTTAGGACAATTCGAACCAAGCCGAACTCGCGGTCTACAAGGTAGGTTCGTCTCTTAATCAACACTTTCAGCTAGCCGAACTGTTCATCCAGACTCGCCGAACCTTAGTGAAAAAACACAGACTTTTGATGATTTTAACCTACAAAAGTGAGATTAAACATAAGATATGTTGGAAAATTTTCCCGCGAACAGCCTAAATGACCACAATTCAAGGGTAACTAAATAATCTATACAATTTTTTTTCTCACTTTCCCCTTCTCCTTCTAAAAAAACCTAACATTTTTTTTTCTTACTCAAAATTTTTATTTACACAAATTAATGACTAAATAATCATAAAACTAATCACTAATCATTAATCACTAATCAGAATTATTTTAACTAATCATTAGTATTAACACTAATCCTAAAAGGGCAGATTTGCCATTACCAAAAATATTTGGTTAAGGGGCTTCTGATTTTGCTATTTACACTCCTTTTTTGTCTTTACTTGGTATGCCCTAAAAGATTTTTGTATGCCTAAAATCATAGTTCACAACAAATCCAGCACCGGCCATTCTATAAAAAAAAAAAAAAAAAAAAAAAAAAAGGAAAAAAAAGACAAAATATTTTCAAAAGACAAAATAGGGTCATTTTGAAGTAAAAGAGGTTACCCCTTAACCAAATATTTTCAAAATGGCAAAAATGCCCTTTTATAATTAACACTAAAAAACTGATTAGGCTAATTAATTGAGTTTAGATAAAAATTTTGAAAATGAAAATTCAGTAGATTAAACCTTTAATCCGTCTTGTGAGTTCGATTAAGATCAAAAAAATTGGTTTTAAAAAATGTCAAAGGTCGGCAAGGTAGAGGTTTGAATAAGGTGCCGGCTATATATGGCCGGCATGGTCTTTGTTTGAATAAAATGCCGACCAATTTTAGCCGGCAAGGTATTTAAATGAAGAACATGCCGACTTTATTTTTTTGACACACAGGAAAAGGCTATTGAAAAATATTAGTCGGCAAGGTCTACAAAAAAAACCCGTCGGCGGTTGAAAAACCCCGCCGGCAGTATAAGTCGGCAAGGTCTTCAAAAAATACCCTGCTAAATTTGTTGAAAAAAATTTACTGATCGTCGCCATGGATGTTATGAAAAGTCGGCAAGATATGCATGTTACGACCTTGCCGACCAAAAAAAACAAATCATAATTTTCGATTTCCAACCTAACATAACAATCAATCACACAACACAATGATGGGTTTGAGTTTAAACATCATTTATAGTCTTCTTTTATTTGGTAGAGTCAACAATTTTTTTGGAAAATCAAAGTTGAAGATTTTTATATGACTTTGGTTGATGGAAGATGAAGATGAAGATGAAGAAGAAGAAGAAGAAGAGAAGATTAAGAGTTGTTTAGTTTTTTAATTTTAGGGCTAATGAAATTAAGAAATGAGTTTATTTTAAAGATTAAATTAGTTTAAGGGTATTAAAGTAAAATCACCCTTTTTAATAATGACACACCATGTCCCCTTGAAATTGGGTATACCCCAATTAATATGGGTATACCCCAATCAAGCCAGGATAAAAATCATTTGGTAGGAAACACAAGAAGACCAGGATGTTTTAATACTCAAATTAGAAGTCATTTCAAATTTTGTTCTTCTCAAGAAATTTATGAATGGACGATCTTTGCTCTCCTCAGAGAAAGAGAGACTAACAAACTTTATATATAAGAAGATTCATTACAAGAGTTCGGACATGCTGGGTCAATAGAAACAATTACATTACTCTGAAAGAAATACACTTGCGCTAAAAGGGGCACATAGAATTGCTAAAGGCACTCATACGGACACTAAAAGTATTATTCTTTAACAACCTGCAAGTCGAGAGTCTGAGCAGGAGGGAATATACTGGGCTTAGTTCTTAAAGTAACAAATCTTGCAGTAGATAGAGGCTCAGTCAGACTATCAACCCTTTGATCTTCAGTGGAGATATATCTTACACATAATTTGTTTGCAGCAACTAGTTTTTCGACAAAATGGAAAGTTATTTCAATATGCTTCATTTTGTGATGAAAAATATGATAGCGCGTTTGGATCACTCAGAAGTTGTTTTTCGACTTCTGGAAGTCAAAAAGTCAGAAGTCAGTTTGGCAATTATATTTCAGAACGACTTTCTAAAAGCAGAAAAGTCAGCTTTTTGTGAAGCAAAATAGTTTTGCTTCTGACTTCTACTTCTAGAGAAGCAGAAGTTAGAAGCAAATTTGTATCCAAACGCGCTTAGTAAGATATGTAGCTCCCATATTATCACACCACAAGAGTGAAGAAGGGGTAACAAGAAAATATAATTTTGACAACAAAGATTGAATCCATAAAAGTTTAGATGTAACATCGGCTAATGTTTTATATTCTCATTCAATATTGACACATACTTTTGCTTTGTACAACAACATAATAAGAATATGATCTAAGAAGGTATATAACCATGCCACCAGTTGATCTTCTATTAATCGAATCTCTAGCTGAGCTAGCATCACAGTAGGATTGTAGATGTAAATAAGTAGATTGTTTTGAATTATCAACCGTGATCAAGAGTGCCTTTTGGATACCTGAGGATTCTCTTGGCAGCAAACATGTCATCCTCAATTGGAGCTTGCATCTTATGGCAACAAATAAAATGTCAGGTCAAGTAATAGTTGCATATTCAAAAGCAACAATCGTACTACTATACATAGTTGTCTAAAAAAATGAAGAAGAGTTGACAACAGAGTCAGATGCAGGCTAAGACATTGGTGTAGTTATTACTTTTGTAGAACTCATTTTAGTTTTCTTTGTCAAGTTACTAATGCACTGTTTCTGACACAAATGCACACCCAAAGAATAAAACTTAACTTCAATGCCCAAGAAAAATATTGGTCCCAAGTATGTTATAGCAAACTCCTTGCTTAAATAATCAATGAAAGATGTAATAACAATAGAAGAACTTCCAGTAAACGAAGATCCACAGCTTGGAGGAACTTCATCAACAAAAGGTATGTGGAGACTTGAATTCATCTATCACTCATAAGTCTATTCTATTTTATCTCCTATTGAGACTAAGTCGTATAACTATATAAACTTTACATTATACACATTTGATATTTCGAGCTGAGTTTAACTCGCTTATATCTTTCTCGAAATATGTTTTGGAAAGCTTTTTGCTTTAACTATGTTCATAATTATTCTTGACGAAAGTTAAAAGATTATCATGTGAAAATCGCATGGTAACATCTTACATGATTTGTGTGAGACAGTCATTTGATGTAGACTCGGAATATTTCGTATTGATCAATCGATCACTTGAAAATTGCTAATAAGATAATAGTTTGTGTGAGACAGCTATTGTTGTCTTCTAAGAATGTTTCAATGATTAAAATTGGAGTTTCGAACAATTAACTATTGTCAGGATATAGCACAGTATGCATACCCATATGCAAATTGTTGTAAGAATGATTCAGGTCCGGGAACCAAGTATGCATACTCGGAAGACGTCTTCAATCGATGAACGTCGTGAAGTCTAAAGCTTAACTACACATTCTACCTAACCCGAGACATATATATAAGTAGACTAGAAATCAAGACTTATAGTTTTGACAACTAAACTTGACAAACAAGCTTGAGATAGCAACGCTTGCGAGTTCGACCGCATACTTGAGTTGGTTATATCTAAAAACGATTATTTGTGAAATTATAATTATATAAACTCAGGAATGCAATTTGCAAACCGTGGCTATAAAGTTCATGAATCGATTTGAGTGAATCAAATCTTTTTTGCTTCGATTGTATCTTGTATACTTCTATAAGATCTAAGAAATTGAACAACTCTCTAACTAGTTTATTTGAGTCATTTGAACTAGTTATGGTGAAGAAGAATATGGTTGATATGAAAGTGCTCATATGGCTAACCATTTGGTTAACCATTGTTGAACCAACAAATGTACATGTTTGGGTACGGTTATACAAACCTAGAAACGTGCATTTCATTTTTGTGTAACAAGCTAAGTTTTCGATCCAACGGTTGAAAGATATTAGCTTGAATCTAATAAGGTTTTCATCTAACGGTGAATATTGAATGCTTTGTTACTAAGCTAACATTGATTGCAAACCCTGATTTGAAAGACTATATAAGGGAGAACTCTAGCAAGAGGGAAACCTAAACCCCACACCTCCTGTGTGATACTAGTTGTATAGCTAGAGTCGATTCTCCTTTAACCTTAGGTTTCTTTCCGAGACCCTGTAGGTTAACGACTTGAAGACTTCATTGGGATTGTGAAGCCAGACCGATACTACTTTCTTGTAGTTGTGTGATCTGATCTTGTTGTTTCTATCGTATTGAGTATAATCGTAACGATTGGCTTGAGATTGATATCTCCGATAGGCAAGATATAAAAGTAGTCACAAACATCTTCTCTCATCGTTTGTGATTCCACAATATCTTCTTTCGCCGCGTCGATTAAGATTATTGTGAGGTGATTGATAATACTAGGTTGTTCTTCGGGAATATAAGTCCGGGTTATCAATTGGTTCATGTTCACCTTGATTTATCAAAAGACGGAACAAAACTCATAGGTATTTATGTGGGAGACAGATTTATCTATTACCGTAGACTTTTCTGTGTGATACAGATTTGTTTATTAAAGTCTTCGACTTTGGGTCGTAGCAATTCTTAGTTGTGGGTGAGATCAGCTAAGGGAATCAAGTGCGTAGTATCCTGCTGGGATCAGAGACGTAAGGAGTGCAACTATACCTTGGATCAGTGTGAGATTGGTTGGGGTTCAACTACAGTCCAGACCGAAGTTAGTTTATAGTAGGCTAGTGTCTGTAGCGGCTTAATACAGTGTGTGTTCAATCTGGACAAGATCCCGGGGTTTTTCTGCATTTGCGGTTTCCTCGTTAACAAAATTCTGGTGTCTGTGTTATTTCTATTCCTCATTATATTTTGTTATATAATTGAAATATCACAGGTTGTGCGTTAAGTTCAATCAATTAGAATATCCAACCTTTGGTTGTTGATTTACATTGATTGACACTTGGATATTGGTCTTTGGTACCATCCAAGTTATCTCTCTTATATTTAATTAGACTCATGATTTCTATTTGCTTGAGTAAGAATTAAATCGAGAGATCGAGATAATATAACTCTTTTATATACTTTATTAAGATTGAGTCTAGTTGATTCTCTTGAAAGTATATTGGAGTTAGTCCATACAGATTGCTAAGCGAAATATTGGGTGTGGTTGTTGTACCACCGCTTTTTGAATTGGTATCAGAGCAGGCAAACACATTAAAGACCTTATAAGTCTGTGTTTGTAGCGATCTGAATATGGACGAGTCTATCTCTAATAACGTACTAGGTCAGAAATTACCAGATGTTTTTCAAATCTTGGATTCACCTGAGAGAACTGTCACATCTATGTCAATATCTAAACATTCTCTTAATGTGAAAACTGTTGATAACTGGGAAACACTCCTAGAAGAGCAGTTGGATGAAATTTTTGATGAAGGTGATTCATATATTGATAGAGAGGTTGATGAGGAAGTCTCAGAGTATGTTAAGGTTTTGAATTCGTTGGAAAAGAAGAAGATGACAACTTCTCATGTCACACCTCTTCTGAATCCTCTCTGTCGAAAAAACAAGCAATTGAGAAGATGTTACGCATGTGTTTATGTTTCGAATCGTTTTAACGAACCGATCCTCAAGGATTCCGAGGAAAACCTACGTATGAAGTCACTTGAATGTGATAATCTTTATCAAAAGTACTCTTTGTTAGAAGAGAAACTTGCAGAATCTGAAGAAGGTTTGACTCTCAACAAATTAGTTTTGATGACAAAGAAAGCGCTTTTCTCGCTCGAGAAAAACGTCTTGAGGCTGATTTAGCTGATGCTCTTGATAAAATCAAGATGTTGGAATATGACTTGAAAAAATTCAATACTAGTTCAAGCAAATTAACCACTATGCTAGGAGCAAGTAAAAATCATCGTGATACACGAGGATTGGGCTATAAGGGAATAGATGCTCCAAGTATTAGCAAAGAGGTAAAATTTGTCAAGGCTAGTGATTCTTCTCAACAAAAGATTTCCACTGATGTCAAAAGTGAAATACCTTTACCGGTAGTGAAGGTTCAAAAGAGGAAAGTATATCAACCTCTAAAGTCAGCACACACGGATCGAGGTAAGCACATTCCTTATGTTTGCCACTATTGTGGAAATAAAGGTCACCTGGAAAGGAGATGTCGTTTCCGTATAAGGAATGAAAAACTTCATGATGTTCTTGTTTGGGCATCACAAGAAGTTGTAAAACCAAGATCATATGTTAAGACTAATCCCCTTAACGTTACATGTTGTAACTGTCCAAACTTTAGGCAAAGGAATCAGTGTTGTGATAATCCTAGTTTTACCTATAAACGTCATACGAATCCTTTTCACAATCGTAATGGTTATCAAAAGGATAACTTCGTAAAGACGAAGACAAGATCCGATGCTCCCAATTGGAGAAAGACTAACTTGCAAAAGAATAGTCAATCCAATTCTCTTCCGAGAATTCTAGAAGAGAGTAATGGGAAGAACGTTCCGGTTGTTCGTAAACGCACTCAGAAGTGGGTACCAAAGAAAGCCAATGATGCTTTGAGTGTGAAAAGGAATGATCTTCCAGAAAATTCCATGACTATGGAGAAGGCAGTATCCATGATGTTGGAACTTAACAAGTTTTTTGGAAAAATGGAATTAGATGTGAAAGGTTCTAAAAGCGATCTCTTTCATGATAATCCAAAGGTCACTTGTGGTGAGCAAGACATTATTCACCCCAACACAACTTGATTGTGTTGTAAGTGCATCCTCACCAAGGAATGCCCTGCTATGTATACGGTGAGGGAAGCACGAGAATTTGGGCACACAAATTATTTTCGGTAAGGATGCAGAATTCGACTGGATTCTTCTAAAAAGGTATGTCTATAAACCTGAGCAAGGTTTGTGTTTTAATTTGCTAAGAGTACTTATAATGATCCATGTACCCTGCTTATTGTTCATTTCTACCTAACTTGATCTGTGTTTAAGGTTCTTAAATGTTTAGGTTTGAAAATAGTAGTGCGGGATGTTTGGACTTCATGGTACACATACCAGGTTTGCATAACATCATTTAAAATCAAAATCCAGGGGTTTTAGTACGCATACCCGTTTGCATACTCCCCCAGGTCATGAAAATTCGTTTGCAAACCGGTATGCATACTTAACGTCGATATTCGGTAAACTTGTTTTGGCTGTCACTTCTTCGTCTGAACTCGGAATGACCTAATTCTTTTTGCATTCTATTCCTTTTTGAATTCTCTTTAAAATGGAGATGAGAATTCCTGAATTTGGATGAGTTAAGATTGGTATTTGTCCTGTCTCTTGTTTTTGAGTGTTTTGCTCAGTTTCCTTGCACTTGTTCCACTTTTCTTGGACTTGGGCACTTGGATTATTGGAGTACTACTCTTCTAAGCTCATTTGTAGCTTTTACAAGAATTTTGTTGGTGAATCACAAAGAAGGAAGTTCAAGAATGGGAAGTAGTATGCAGTACTATGGGATTCTTGAATGGTCACAATCATCTTATGTGAACTATGGTGCATGATCGTTAATGACTTTGTATGTCCTTCTTTGTTAAGATAATCTTTTTATACGCCTTTGGTAGCTATTATTGGTGTAAATTTGGGCGAAAAAGATTGATTCCACCCTCTAAGGACAAATCATCTTATATGTGCATTACGTGTTTGTCTTGATGCCTAGGAAACTTCTTATGAGAATGTATTCTTGTTTTTGAGAAGGATTACTAGAGTTTGGAATAGCAAATATTGCGATTACACATAGCTATTGCCAAACGTTTTCATCTTGCAATGTTTTAGATTTATTTATTTAAATTCTAAAGTTGATTTGGAAGATGATTTTTGCAATATTAATCTTTATGATTATATATATTGCAAATTGTTATGGGATATGTTGTTTACGTACTTGTTCAAAAGTTATCTCTATTATGTTGGTATGAAATTATTGATAGAAGATAGAATGAACTTTTGACATTACAAAAGTTAAAGCCTTTTATGTCATTGTTTTGATAAAAAGAAAAAGAAAAAGGATAAAGCTTTGTTTACAGGGATTAATCCTATTATATGTCATTATGCAAATAGGATGGAAAATAGAATGAATCCTTGTTTATTCCGCAGTATTGATCTTCCCTGATCCATATTTTATGTATATACTGTGAGGCTCCGTAAGTTCTCTTATGTTGAGCAATTCCGATTAGATTAATCATGGGTTTTCTTGTGGTTAATTTAATTGAGTATTTTTGGATTCAAATTCATATTCGTATGTGATTTGTTATGTCCAAAGAAATCCTTCTTTTCTTTTGAAATTAAGGTCGCTCTTGTTGTTCTTTTGGGAATGACATATTATGGGGGAGAGTTCTTAATTGAACTTGTGCTTAATTGCCAAATCTTTGTGGGGAGTGTGGCTGTGGAATATTATAGGGGTTGTCTTGTATCTTATAAACTCCTTGATGAAAGCATTTAGCTTCGGCTATATGATTGCATCTAAATAAGTTGATATGTGCTTTCTTTTGGTCATGAAATGTCTTTATGGAAATTTTCATTAGGATCCCGTTTTCGTACCTTTACCAATTTTATTGACAAAAAGGGGGAGAATTAATATGTAGTTCACACTACAAATACATATGGTTATCAGATCATTACGTACGGGGGAGTGGTTTCCATGTGAGATGGAGTATTGACTAAGGGGGGGTGATACATATCACCATAGTATTGTTGTCGAAGTTGTGATACAATTGAACTTTGATGTCGTATAATAATACTATGACACTGTATAACAATGATTGAGAATTCTTGTTTTCTCATTGTTATAGCTACGGATTTTCAACAACGATGATGCTAAACTTACAACCTTTGGGATCATTAGAGTACTTGGAAGTGACGAAGATTTTGAGTAGTGTTGAAGATTAGGCATGTGGAATAGGAGCTACAAAAGTTTATTTATTTATTTTTGTATTCCATATGTATTGATAGTTTTGTCACTAAAGTTGACAAAGGGGGAGATTGTTAGAGCACTGCTCGGTCGAACTCGCATGCGTTGCTATCTCAAGCATGTTTGTCAATGTTAGTGATCAAAACTATAAGTCTTGATTTCTAGTATACTATAGCTAAGTCTCGGACTAGGATAAAAAGTGTAGTTGAGCTCAAGAACTCCATGGCGATCATCATACAAGACGAAGAACTACTCAAGGAACTGGTGGAACTTCATCGACTAAAAGGTATGTGGAGACTTGAACTTATCTATCACTCAAAAGTATATCTACTCTATCTCCTATCTTGAGACAAAAGTCGTTTTGCTACATAGACTTTGATTATACACATTTGCTATTTCGAGCCTAGTTTATCTCGCCTATCTATTTCTCGAAAAATGTGTTGGTAAGCTTTCGCTTTGGCCAAGTTCATCTTTACCTAGTGACGAAAGTCATGTTATGTTTCAATCACTTTGAAAATGGCTTTGACGAAAAATAGTTTGTGAATACCAACTATATAACGTCCTTTAAGAATGTTTCAATGATTGAAATGAGAGTTTAGATTATATAACCATTGTTGGATATAAGCATTGTGTGGAAACGCATACATGTATAAGTCCTTATTCCTTGAACCGAAGTATGCTTACTTTGTTGATCAGGAAAACCGGAACAACAGTCCGCGAACCCAGTCCGCGAACCTAGTCCGTGAACCCAGTCCGCGAACCTAGTCCGTGAACCCAGTCCGCGAACCTAGTCCGTGAACCCAGTCCGCGAACTGTCGTAGGTTCTCATCCCTAGAAAATCTGCTGGAGTTTGTAAACTTCTTCCGGGATCTTAAGTCCGCGAACCTAGTCCGCGAACCTAGTCCGCGTACTAGAGTTGGTTATATCTAAAAACGATTATTTGTGAACTTATACTTATATAAACTAAGGAATGCAATTTGCAAACCGTGGTTATAAAGTTCATGAATCGATTCGAGTGAATCAAATCGTTTTTGCTTTGATTGTGTCTTGTATACTTATATAAGATCTAAGCAATTGAACAACTCTCTAACTAGTTCATTTGGTCATTTGAACTAGTTATGGTGAAGAAGAATATGGTTGATATGAAAGTGCTCATATGGCTAACCATTTGGTTAACTATTGTTAAACCAAAAAACGTACATGTTTGGGTACGGTTACACAAACCTAGAAACGTGCATTTCATTTGTGTGTAACAAGCTAAGTTTTCGATCTAACGGTTGAAAGATATTAGCTTGAATTTAATCAGGTTTTCATCTAACGATGAATATTGAATGCTTTGTTACTAAGCTAACATTGATTGCAAACCCTAATTTGAAAGACTATATAAGGGAGAACTCTAGCAACCGGAAACGTAATCCCCACACCTCTGTGTGATACTAGTTGTATAGCTAGAGTCGATTCTCCTTTAACCTTAGGTTTCTTTCCGAGACCACCGTAGGTTAACGACTTGAAGACTTCATTGGGATTGTGAAGCCCCGGGCCGATACTACTTTCTTGTAGTTGTGTGATCTGATCTTCTTTGTTTCTATCGTAGTGAGTACAATCGTAACGATTGGCTTGAGATTGATATCTCTGATAGGCAAGATATAAAAGTAGTCACAAACATCTTTGTCTCATCGTTTGTGATTCCACAATATCTTCGATTAATATTATTGTGAGGTGATTGATAATACTAGGTCATTCTTCGGGAATATAAGTCCGGTTATCAATTGGTTCTGTTCAGCTTGATTTATCAAAAGACGGAACAAAACTCGTAGGTATTTCTGTGGGAGACAGATTTATCTATTACCGTAAACTTTTTTGTGTGATACAGATTTGTTTATTAAAGTATCCGACTTTGGGTCGTAGCAACTCTTAGTTGTGGGTGAGATCAGTTAAGGGAATCAAGTGCGTAGTATCCTGCTGGGATCAAAGACGTAAGGAGCGCAACTGTACCTTGGATCAGTGTGAGATTAATTGGGGTTCAACTATAGTCCAGACCGAAGTTAGTTTGTAGTAGGCTAATGTCTGTAGCGGCTTAATACAGTGTGTGTTCAATCTGGACTAGGTCCCGGGGTTTTTCTGCATTTGCGGTTTCCTCATTAACAAAATTTTGGTGTTTGTGTTATTTCTATTCCGCATTATATTTTGTTATATAATTGAAATATCACAGGTTGTGCATTAAGTTCAATCAATTAGAATATCCAACCTTTGGTTGTTGATTTACATTGATTGACACTTGGATATTGGTCTTTGGTACCATCCAAGTTATCTCTCTTATATTTAATTAGACTCGCAGATTTCTATTTGCTTGAGTAATAATTAAATCGAGAGATCGAGATAATATAACTCTTTTATATATTTTATTAAGATTGAGTCTAGTTGATTCTCTTGAAAGTATATTGGAGTTAGTCCATACAGATTTCTAAGCGAAATATTGGGTGTGGTTGTTGTACCCCCGCTTTTTCATAAATTAAGGAATGCAATCTTTGCAAACCGTGGCTATAAGGTTCATGAATCGATTCGAGTGAATCAAAACTGCTTTTGTTTCGATTGTGTCTTATATACTTCTATGAGATCTAAGCAATTGAACAACTCTCTAACTAGTTCTTTTGAGTCATTTGAACTAGTTACGGTGAAGATGAATAAGGTTGATATGAAAGTGCTCATATGGCTAACCATTGGTTAACTATTGTTTAACCAACTAAGTGTACACGTTTAGGTACGGTTACTCAAACCTAATTGAAGTTACATTTCATTTGTGTATAACAAGCTAAGTTCGATCTAACGGTTGAAAGATATTAACTTGAATCTAATAAGTTTTTTCATCTAACAATGAATATTGAATGCTTTGTTTCCAAGGTAACTTATATTGCAAACCCGATTTGGAGACTATATAAAGGAGAACTCTAGCAACTGGGAAACCTAATCCCCACACCTCCTGTGTGATACTAGTTGTATAAGCTAGAGTCGATTCTCCTTTAACCTTAGGTTTTTCACGAAACCCTGTAGGTTAACGACTTAAAGACTTCATTGGGATTGTGAAGCCAGACCCAACTATTTTCTCTGTAGCTGTGTGATCTGATCTTGCCGTTTCTATCGTATTTGAGTACAATCGTAAGATTGGCTTGAGATTAATTTCTCCGATAGGCAAGATAGAAGAGTAGTCACAAATGAAAAGACGAGGGTACCCAAATATACCTCAATCTAAAACTTTTCCACCTATAAGTCCTTTCTCCGAAAGTGATTGTCTATGGACAGAGTCGAGACAATACAACTAATCGGTTCACACTTCGTGTGATCGTCTGTGGATACGAGATCGAGACAATACGATAACAAGATAACTTATGAGATTGACTATGGATACAAGATCGATACAATACAACAACGAAGTATGTTTATATTACTTGATAAATGGTTCGGACTTAACCAAACACAATAGGATTGCTATCAAGTAAATAGGGATTAACGTTTGCGTGATTTACTTTAAATTATAATAATAACAATTATAATTGCGGAAAATAAAAGTAAATGACACAACAAGATTTTGTTAACGAGGAAACCGCAAATGCGAAAAAACCGGGACCTTGTATGCAATTGAATACTCTCGGGATTAAGCCGCTATACAAAATCTTAACCAACTTCGTATAGTTGAGACCAAGCAACTAAACCTATAGTTCACCTAGTTCCGTCTGTTACCCTGTGCCTCCAACTTGCAATAAGTCACGCACTTGGAATAATTCCTTTGGTTCGTATTCCAAACAGTAAAGGAACAACAAATCTGTTCGGTAACAACTCTTTTCAATCAAGTGATATGAGTTCGACAAAAGGCTCTTCCGTTTATCCCAATAAACTCCTTTGTCAGGTCCTTAGATCTATCTTATCAACAACTACCAAATTAATTGTTAAGATTTTGCAATCAATACTTCGAATCACAAAGAAACGTATTGATGCCGATCTACTCAACTAATAAATCCAATCTATCACAAAGATAAACCGATTATAGTTGGATCTTTTTCCAGCCGAAACAAGTCTTGTTCATGAAAATACGGGGGTATAACAACCACACCCAACAATTCTTTTGGCAATCTGAGAGGACTTATTCCAATACACTTTCTAGAGAATCAACTAGACAAATGGACTCAATCTAGATTAAAGTATATCAAAGAGTTTAATATCTCTAACTCTTAATTCAATCCGCAATCAAAGAAATAGAAATCTGAGCCTGATTGAATATAAGAGGAGTTACTTGAACAGTACCAAAGACCAATGTTCAAGTGTTAATCAATGTAAATCAACAACCAAAGGTTGGATATTCTAATTGATTGATATTAACGCACAACTTGTGATATTTCAATTATATAAAAAAATATAATGCGGAAAAGAAATAACACGTATAATCGGAATTTTGTTAACAAGAAAACCGTAAATGCGAGAAAACCCCAGGACCTAGTCCAGATTGAACACCACACTGCATTAAGCCGCAACAGACACTAACCTACTACCAATTAACTTCGGACTGCAATGTAGTTGAGCCCTAATCAATCTCACACTGATTCAAGGTACAGTTGCGCTCCTTACGTCTCTGATCCCAGCAGGATACTACGCACTTGACTCCCTTAGCTAATCTCACCCACAACTACGAGTTGGTACGACCCAAAGTCGAAGACTTGATAGACAAATCTGTCTCACACAGAAAAGTCTATAGGATTGAATAAATCTATCTCCCACAGAAAAACCCAAGACTTTTTGTTCTGTCTTTTGATAAATCAAGGTGAATAGGAACCAATTGATAAACCGTACTTATATTCCCGAAGAACAGCCTAGTATTATCAATCACCTCACAATAAACTTATTCGACTAGCGAAACAAGTTATTGTGGAATCACAAACGATGAGATGAAGTTTGTTTGTGATTACTTTTCTATCTTGCCTATCGGAGATATAAAATCTCGAGCCAATTATTTTAATTGCACTCAACACGATAGAAAAAGCAAGATCAGATCACGCAACTACAAAGATAATAGTTGGGTTTGGCTTCACAATCCCAATGAAGTCTTCAAGTCGTTAACCTACAGGGTCTCGAGAAGAAACCTAAGGTTAAAGGAGAATCGACTCTAGTTATGCAACTAGTAACACACAAGAGGTGTGGGGATTAGGTTTCCCAGTTGCTAGAGTTATCCTTTATATATTTTTCAAATCAGGGTTTGCAATCCAAGTTACCTTGGTAACAAAGCATTCAATATTCACCGTTAGATGAAAAACATGATTCAACCAGGCTAATATCTTTCAACTGTTAGATCGAACTTAGCTTGTTACACACAAATGAAATGTACCCTCATTTAGGTTTATGTAGCCGTACCTAAACGTGTACACTAGGTTGGTTCACAAATAGTTAACCGAGGTTAGCCATATGATTACTCTCATATCAACCTTATTCATCTTAACCATAACTAGTTCAAATGACTCAAATGAAACTAGTTAAGAGTTGTTCAATTATTTAGAAAACACAATTGATGTGCATACTCTTGGCTCCCGGTTTATGGACATATACATTAATGTGCGAACACACTATATATGCTTATATCCAAAGATGGTTACATCATCAACTCTTTATTTCAATCATTGAAACATTCTTCTATAATGTCAATAGCCGTTTTCACACACTATTAGCATCAAAGCAATTTTCAAGATATTGAAATAATCATTATTGAAACCTTCCAAGTCTTACACCAAATGATTGTATCACACAAAACATGTAAGATGTTACTCGGCAATTTTCTCATGATATAAGATGAACTTGGTCGAAGCGAAAGCTTACCAACACATATTTCGAGAAATATGTAAGCGAGATATACTCAGCTCGAAATCTCAAATGTGTTTAAAGAAAACTATATCGTAACACGACTTATGTCTCAATATAGGATATAATAGAAATAGACTTTCCAAGTGATAGATAAGTTCAAGTCTCCACATACCTTTTGTCGAAGAAGTTCCACAAGCTCCCCTTAGTAGTTCTTCGTCATCAAGAGATGAATGTCGAGAGATTTAAGCTCAACTACACTATCTATGTCCTAGTCTGAGACATCTATAAATAGGCTAGAAATCAAGAATTATAGTTTTGATCACTAACATTGACAAACATGCTTGAGATAGCAACGCATGCGAGTTTGACCGAGCAATGCTCTAACAATCTCCCCCTTTGTCAATTTTAGTGACAAAACTATCAATACATATGGATTACAAAAAAGATAAAAAAATAAGCTTCTTATCCACATGCTTGATCTCCATGGCATCTTCAACGCCACTCGAAATCTTCGTCACTTCCAAGTACTCCATGATCCTAAAGGTTGTAAGTTCAGCATCACAGTTGTTGAAGATCCGTAGCTATAACAATGAGAAAACAAAATGCTCTCAATCATTGTTATACATTGTCATAGATTATTACACAACATCAAATTTCAATTGTATCACAACTTTGACAATAACACTATGGTGATATGCATCACTCCCCCTTAGTAAATACATATCTCAACATGAAAACCACTCCCCCTTATGTAATGATCCGTAAACCATATGTATTTTTAGTGTGAACTACACATTAATTCCCCCCCTTTTGTCAAAAAAATTGACAAAGGTACGAAAATTAGTGGGATCCTAATGAAATTTCCACGGAGATACATTATGACCAAAAGTGTATTAAAAATACCAAAAAATTTAGATGCAATCATAAAGCCGAAGCTAAATGCATTCATCAAGGAGTTATGAAGATACAAGATAACCCCTAAAAATTCCATATCCGCACTCCCCACAAAGATATGGCAATTAAGCACAAGTTCAAAAGAACTCTCCCCCATACAATGTCATCTCCGAAGGAACAACAAAGGCGACCTTACTTTCACAAGAAAAGAAGGATTTCTTTTGGACAACCAAATCACATGGAAACATGAATTTGTATCCAAAAATATTCAATTGAAATAACCACAAGATAAACCATAGTTAGTTCAATTGAAAAATAACAACCAAATTAATCGCAAGAGAACCCTTGATTAATTCAATTGAAATACACAACCAAATTAACCACATAAAGCAATCAATTTAATTGGTCATGCTCGACATAAGCGAACTTACAGAGCATCAACTAAAATAACTAAAAGAAACTGATTAATTTAGTTGATCATGTTCGACATAGGGAACCTCACGGAGCAACAACTAAGTTAATCATAAGAGAATAATCAACTCAGTCGATTGTGCTCAACATAAGAAACCTTACGGAACAACACAGTATAAGCACAAAAGATTTTAGATCGGAAATCGACCAAATACTGCGGACTAGACAAGGATTCATTCTATTTTTCATCACTATTTGCACAATGACATATAATAGACTTAATCCTTGTAAACAAAAGTTTTATCCTTTCTTTTTATCAATACATAAAAGTAATGTCAAAAGTTCATTCTATATTCTATCAATACTTTCATATCGACATAATAGAGATAACTTTTGAACAAGTATGGGATATCACGTGTTCACGGACGTAAACAACATATCCCATAACAATTTGCAATATATAAAATCATAAAGATTAAAATTGCAAAAATCATCTTCCAAAAACTTTAGAATTTAAATAAATAAATCTAAAAACAATGAAGATGAAAATCGTTGGACATAGCTATGTGTACTCACAATAATGGCTATTCCAAACCCTAGTTATTCTTCTAAAAACACATAAAAAAAGATTTACTAGACATAATCAGAGTTCTTTGAGAACCTCATACCTTTCAATGAATCCATCATGGAAGGTATCACTGATTTCCTTTACTCTCTTGACCGTAGACACACCATGTTCGAGAGTTCGAACACAAACCTTTCGATCAACAACCCGAGCAAGTTGTCTAGCTTTGACACAGTCCATGATGAGCTTTTTCTGATTTCGTATCAGAATATTTTGATTTGCAAGGATTTTGGCCTGACCATATAGGAGTTGGTTTATTTGCAGTTGGAGATTTGCAAACTCGACCTTTGAATCGTTTTGAAAGCGAATTAAATCCTTGACGGAATCATCAATCCAGGAGTTGTGGTCCTTTCTTGCAAGCATCTTCTTTAGAACCCGCTCTTGAATCGAATCACGTCCTTGAGTGTCATCCTCCATATCAAGATGCAAAATCTCTTGAGATTTTGCAAGGTTCTCCATGGAAATTTTGATAGGGATAGATTAATACGGTATAAGGTATATATGTATTAAGAGAAGACACTTCTCAAAAATGAAACCCTATGAACTCTTAGGAGTAGGACACGGAAGTTCACGGACCGTTCACACGAGATGAATGGATTTTAGCGAAAGCTATTAAGCAGAAGAGAAAAAAAAATCGTTTTCCAATATTGCTCAATAATTCTTAAAAATTAGAGCATGAATCATGAAGTAGGATTGCATGACTCAGATTGATTGACAACAGCTCACAACATATATACAACAAATCTTGAGACTCCCATAGTCATCATCCTTGTACCTCTCAAGATAGATTCAAGGATGAGATTACCTAGAGTTAGGTAACATACTGAGAAATAATCTCACTACTAAACATGGAAGAAGGTTTGTATATGTTGTTTGACTGTTTTACTTGCATATTTCCATCTTTTCATCGATTATAACGTATTCCAGAGGAATTTGTCATAAACCTTTTCAAAAGTCCATCTGAAGGATTTTTCTGAGGACTGAGTCTAGGACCTTTAGGAATCGGCTCCAGAATGGGGAATTCGGAGGATTTCCATTTACTTGATCTAGACTTACCAGACTTGTTCTTATAAACACAGGGTAAGTGTTCATTGGTGGCAGAAGGATTTACCATAATGAGGAACATGTAGCCTGTGATGATTTCTAGACAAGAGATCATTTTTATAAGATTTCTGGTTTTTTGTAGGTAAGTTACTCACTGTAGATGTCGTTAGACGATTTACTCCATTGACAGTAGAAACAAGCAAATTATGAAGATTAGAAATTTGTTTCCTTCTGATAAAACAATGAAGAGCATAATGATTCCTTTTCCCACAGAAGGAACAACATCGTGGAATAGAGACATGATTGCTTTGATTCAAACCTTCATCCTTCACATGCACATTTTGCAAGTGATTCTCAGTAGGTACTTCCTTGTAGGAATTTTTCTTTACACTAGGTAAAACCTTGTGAGTATCGGGAGAAGGTGTAGAAGATGACTTAATCATCAAAACAGAGTTTCCTTTTTCAAGGCGTTACACTGTTGTTGATGGTGGATTTTCATTTAAGGGTAAAATTGTAAAAACCCAGAAAATTATGCGCTAACATCTTGTAAAAGATAAAGCCATTAATAAGTGTTGAATACTTCATCACTTTACTAATTCACCTAGAATGGAGCATGTGGCAACAATCCCATTCTGTGAATTAAATACATGAAATTCATCCATGTTGGAGCATGTAGCAACATTCCCATATACCCTGTGAATTTATAGCATTATTAATTAATGCGTGAGCAGCCTTGTATTTCTGTACTCATTATCGGTGCGGCATGACGACCGAGTGTTGCTCTCCACGAGCAACACGAACCTCAAGCATTATAATGAAAGCATGTACGAAATACCCGTCACAGTGCAACTCTCTCGGTGTGTTATACTAGCCTTGATTGAGAACTCTTGGTGTGTTATACTAGCCCGATTGAACATCCTGACTGTCAGTATCGATGCGGATATGATCTCGTTCATCCAACTTCACCAAAGCATGATTGGATGACCCGGATCAATTCCATAACCCCCAAGCGGTATGGAATACTCACTGCTTAGAACCAACGCAGACCCCCGCATGGTTGGCCTCCCCAAAAGATTGGCATAGCTTGCCAAAACGTCCAAACCGAGAGCGGTATGGACGGAAAACCCTAAATTAGGGTTTGCGGCATATTACATGTGTCGCAAAATGGTCTCAACCATCCATCTTCGCAGTATAGACGGAGGGTGTAGATGCAGATTCAAAGGGCCTAGAGCATGTCAACACAATCACCGAGGGCACACCTACATACCTGACCAATCGGTCAGAACAACCATGGTTGGTCATCCCACTCGTGCGCCCGAACAGGCATGATGATGCACGGCCGTGAAACTCAAAATTAGGGTTTTAAACATCACGGCGTCCATTTTCTCCGGCACGAAATGAAAGGTTCGAGATTAGATTAAGCGTGTCCGCCATACCAAAGATGACCACCGTGGGCCGTCTATCCCCTCACTGATCGGCCAAGGCATATCATGCCGGCTATCCCAAAACGCGCGTCCAAACTAGCGTGGTCACACTTCCCAAATCGCAAATCCGATCTCGACCACTCAACTTCACCGACGATTTGAGTGGCTTAGATCACGTTTTCATGGGACAATCGGTATAGGCGTGAACACCAACCTACCACCTACACTCCCGACCGATCGGCCAAGACCGGCCAAGAATTGGTTGTCTTGGAACGCGTGCCTGAAAATGGCATGATGTGCGGCTCTTGCGGCACCGGGTTTTTCTGTCAAAATTGATCTCGACCACTCAACTTCACCGGACGAATTGAGTGGCCCGGATCATACTTTCGTGAGGTTATGGGGTATAGGCGCCTACACCGTCATGCCGTCTACACGCATGTACGATCGGCCGGCCAAAATCGTATCCCAAGCTTGGATTCGACCAGGCCAAAGAGGGATGCTTGCACACATCCTCTAAAACCCTAATTTCATCAACGGTCGCAGATGAGTTTCTCAAAGATCATCTCGTCAGTCCAACTTCACCGCTTGGTTATACAACCACAGTCGGGGAGTTAATTGGTCGATGGCGTCTTGGTAATCACCACCCGTCACTTTACCACACCATGATGCGAAACACTGCATAAAATACACACGATACTTCACAAGTATCGACCTCTGAATAACGGCGAGTTATTCAATTTAGCATTACATGCTACTTTCTCGTGGGTTCCACGATCCACACACTCGAGACATCAATCATGTCACAAACCGGGGTATTGGTATGGCGGTTTACAGCGTGCGGCGCGCAATGCGCCATCACAAGAACGTGTCGAGAAGTCATGGACGGTTAGTGATGATGGGAGAAGTGGGCAAGACTGGTCGTGTGACACTAACACACGACTCCACTACTCCATCACTCCACTTTCTCCACTTCCCACGAGATACGAAGGTTAGGCTAAAAGACTTGTATAAATAGGTTCTCTTCCCTATTTTCCAGAGACAGGAGAAACAAGACAAGTCCAGACAACAGAGGCAAGTGTTGATACAATCGTATTCAAACACCGGAGCTGATAGCTTACACCCTGTAAGCCAGTTCAGCTTTCTGATACAAGTCATTCATAGCCAATACCTTCACATTCTTAACACCTTCTTCGCTTCCCTCCCTAAGATCAACCCCATCTCCTTCACTTTGTGACCGAAACAAGTCTGGAACGGCCATTTCTTGGTTTAGGCCGGACTTGCACAGATTGATCTGTCGAATCTACAAGCACTCACCGCACAGTGCATTTGTTTAAGGTTTAGACTCATTTCTCGTCCACACACCTCAAATTACCAAAACTGGCAGAAATAGTTTTCACCCATAAACAATTAGCGACCACAGTGGGAGGTTGATCTCTCGGTTGCAAAAAATTAAATTCTCAATTTTTCGGTTTTCATCTCGCGATGTATCCTCACCAGAAAACCACGGGTGGTTCGGATACCATGGGAAGTATAGCTAGAATGCTGGAAGATGCCTTGGCAAATCAAGTTATCGCGAAGATGCGAAACATTCCGCCTTTTGAATGATATAACGAAGACAATTACAAGGAGGGTCGACAGACATCTACTCAGACATTGGGGAAAACGCTGGATCCTTAACCAGGGGTCACACCTTTACCGGTGGAGAAGCAAAAAGAGACCGTAATCGCAGGAGACTCAGGAAAGATGAACAACATGGTCCATCCAGCAATGAAGACTCGAGGCTCCACAGAGGAAAAGACTTGTCCGGAGTACTACAACGTCTGCCAGATAAAAAAAGGGAGCCTACATCCTACGGAGCCCTGCTAGAAGATTTATATCTCAAGATTCTTGTTGAAGCCCGGAATACTGTCCAATCCGCATCGACCTGTCAACCAAGCGGAGAAATTCTTGAGGAAGGAGAGATCAATCAAGGAATACGTGAATACAGAGGATGGGAGCGTTCAATTCGATCACTCAAAGAGGTGATATTACGACACCTTCCACATCCCTTTACCCGTGCAAGCGATCCGCAGATATGATGGCACTCACAAGTCTTCCAACTTCATCTCGGCGTGCTCCACATCGAAACCATGTAGAGACACCACAACGCCCACGAACGCAGAAGAGCTAGACCCGAAGTACCTACACTTTCCGTTCCCAATGGAAAAGATTTTGGAGTTCTTTGGAGGCGTGGGTACGAAAACAGAGAGAGGTGGAGCTACCTCTGTATGGCATCCACCAACTGATCAAGAAGTAATGGACCCGAGGTATTGTCATTTCCACCGGTTCCTTCACCACCCTACCAGTGAATGCAACGCTTTGAAACGCATTGTTCAGAAGAAGCTTAATTCAGAGGAATAGCTTTCCCTATCTGGGAGATTAATGCGGACGATTTCCTTAGAGAGGCTACTTCGGTTTGATACAAGTAAGGCTTCAAAAGCAAGTAAGTTCTACTCAACAATTTTGCAAGAAAGATAGTTTTAAAATTCACTGGGGACTTGGCATCCCGCACATAGAGAAAGAGGCTCAATGATCAAATGCCATGTTTGTTTCCATTCATACTTCCCTTTTATGCGACATTTGCAATTTCATATGATGCACTTATCGGTTACCACTGGGTTTCTCCCAATAGGCCAGAAGGGAAGACTCTGCGATGCCAAGAACACGTCAGCATAAAAGATACCCGGGAGAAGTTCTTTCGGAGCCTCCGACGGACGGATAAATGGAACACCCTGGTCAAATCCCATTTGGCGAGCAGCCCGTCAATATTGTACGGAGTCACGGTAAGAGCTTAGTTGAATAAAGATAGGATATATCCTTAATGCAGTCATGCGGATAAATAAGTTCTCCAAATTTCATAGTGTTGGCATCGATGTGCAACACAACATCGGGACCGTTAGAAGCAATAGTGTTGATGGTGGATTTTCATTTAAGGTTAAAAATTGTAAAAAACCAGAAAATCATGCGCTGACATCTTGTAAAAGATAAAGCCATTAATAAGTGTTGGATACTCCTTCACTTTACTAATTCACCTAGAATGGAGCATGTGGAAACAATCCATTCTCATGAATACATGAAATTCATCCAGGTTGGAGCATGTAGCAACAATCCCATATACCCTGTGAATTTATAGTATTATTAATTAATGCGTGAGCAGCCTTGTATTTCCTGTACTCATTATCGGTGCGGCATGACGGTCGAGTGTTGCTCTCGGCAGAGCAACACGAACCTCCAAGCATTATAATGAAAGCATGTACGAAATACCCGTGAGGTTGCAACTCTCGGTGTGTTATACTAGCCCGATTGAGAACTCTCGGTAAGTTATACTATCCCGATTGAGCATCCGGACTGTCCGTATCAGTCTGGATATGATCTCGTTCATCCAACCTCACCAGTGTGATTAGATGGCCCAGATCAATTCCATAACCCCCAAGCAGGTATGGAATATTCACTACCGAACCAACGCGAACCCCGCATGGTCGGCCTCCCCAAAATATTGGCCTAGCTTGCCAAAACGTCCAAACCAGAGCGTATGGACGGGAAAATCCTAAATTAGGGTTTGCGGCATATTTCATGTGTCGCAAAACAGTCTCAACCATCCATCTTCGCAGGTATAGATGGAGGGTGCAGATGTAGACTCAAAGGGCCCAGAGCATATCAACACAATCACCGTGGGCCGCCTACATACTCGACCAATCGGTCGGGACCAACCATGGTTGGTTATCCCACCCGTACGTCTGCCGAATAAAGCATGGTCGCACGGCCGTGAAACCCAAATTAGGGTTTTGAGCATCACGAGCGTCCATCTTCTCCGGCACGAATGGAGGGTCCCAGTTAGAGTAAGCAGTCCTGGTCATACCAACATGACCACCGTGGGCCCGTCTATCCCCTCACTCGATCGGCCAAGGCATATCATGCTTGGCTATCCCAAAATCGCGTCAAACTTGCGTGGTCACACTTCCCAAATTGCAACCGATCTCGACCACTCAACTTCAACGAACGATTTGAGTCGCTTAGATCACGTTTTCATGGGACAGTCAGGTATAAGCGTGAATACCAGCCTACCACCTACACGCCGGACGGATTGGGCAAGACCGACCAAGCTTGGTCGTCTTGGAGCGCGCGCCCGAAGTTGGCACGATGCGCGGCTTTTGCGGCACCGGATTTCTGTCGCAAAATCGATCATAACCACTCCTCTTTGCCGGTCAAATTGAGTGGCCTAGATCGCGCCTTTATGGGACAGAGAGGTACGGATGTGTACACCGGCATGCTGTCTACACGCATGCCCGGTTGGTCCTTTCCAAAACCCTTCCCATGCTTGGTTTCGACTAAGCTGAAGAGTGATGCCTGCGCACCTCTTCAAAACCCTGATTTCACCAACGCCGCAGATGAGTGTCTCAAAGATCATCTCATCCGTCCAACTTCACCGGCTTGGTTATACAACCCTGGTCAGGAGTTAATTGGTCAGTGAGGCGTCATGGTAATCACCACCCATCACTCTACCACACCATAATGCAGTACCTGCATAAAATACACATGATACTTCACAAGTATCAACATCCTGAATAACGTAGTTATTCAATTTAGCATTACATGCTACCTTTTATGGGTCCCACGATCCACACATCTCGAGACATCAATCATGTCACAAACTGGGGGATACATACTGGGGTATTGGTCTGGCGGTTTACAGCGTGCAACGTGCAATACGCCATCACAAGAACGTGTTAGGAAGTCATGGACGGTTAGAGATGACAGGAGAAGTGGGAAAGACTGGTCGTGTAACACCAACACACACCACCACTACTCCATCACTCCACTTCCTCCACTTCCCACGAGAGACGTGAATAAGGCTCAAATGACTTGTATAAATAGGTTCTCCTCCCTATTTTCCAAACAAGGAGAAAAAACAACACAAGTCCGTATTTAGACGAAAACCAAGTGTTAATACAAAACGTATTCAAACACCCGCAGCACACTTGCATCAATCGTAAGCCTGCTCACCTTTCATTACAAAGTCATAAGCAAGCCAACACCTTCACAACCTCAACACCTTCTTCGCTTCCCTCCCTAAGATCAACCCCATCTCCTTCACTTTGTGACCGAAACAGTCCGGAACGGCCATTTCTTGGTTTAGGCCGGACTTGCACAGAATGATTTCCGAATCTACAAGCACTCACCACGCAGTGCATTTGTTTAAGGTTTAGACTCATTTCTCATCCACACACCCCAAATTACCAAAACCGGCAGAAATAGTTTTCACCCATAAACAATTGGCGACCACAAAGGAGGTTGATCTCTCGGTTGCAAAAAATTGAATTCTCAATTTTTCGGTTTTCATCTCGCGATGTATCCTCACCAGAGACCACAGGTGGTTTCAAATATCATGGGAAGTGTAGCTAGAATGCTTGGAGGATGTCTTGGCAAATCAAGCCGGTATCGCTAGAAGACAGAGCGAAACATTCCGCCTTTTGAATGATATAACAACACAATTACAAGAAGGGTCGGCGCGCATCTACTCAGGCAGTGCAAGAAACGCTGAATCCTTATCCAGGAATCACAACTTTACCAAAGAGAGAAGCAAAAGAGCGCGTAATCGCAGAGACTTAGGAAAGAGGAACAACATGGTCCAGCCAAAGAATGAAGACTCGAGGCAACTCCACGAAAGAAGGGACTTGTCCTAATACTACAATGTCTCGTCGGATAAAGAAAGGGAGCATGCAGCCTACGGGGCCCCGCTAGAAGATTTATATCTCAAAACTCTTGTTGAAGCCCGGGAGACTGTCCAATCCGCATCGACCTTCCAACCAAGCGAAGAAATGCTTGAGGAAGGAGAGATCAATCGAGAAATACGTGGATACGAGAGGATGGGAGTGTTCAATTCGATCACTCAAAGAATGACATTACGACACCTTCCACATCCCTTTACCTGTGCAAACGATCCGCAGATATGATGACACTCACAGATCTTCCAACTTCATCTCCTAACGTGCTCCACATCAAAGCCACGAAGAGACATCACTACGCCCACTAACACAGGAAAAACTAGACTCAAGGTACCTACACTTTCCCTTCCCAATAAAGAAAATTTTGTAGTTGCTGGAGGCGTGGGTGCGAAACGGAGAGGTGGAGTTACCTCCGGTATGGCGTCCACCCACTGACCAAGAAGTAATGGACCCGAGGTACTGTCATTTCCACCGGTTCCTTCACCACCCTACCAGTGAGTGCAACGCTTTGAAGCGCATTGTTCAGGAGAAACTTGGTTCAGAGGGATAACTCTCATTCTCTGAAAAATTAATGCGGACGACTTCCTTGGAGAGACTACTTCGGTTTGATACAAGTGTGACTTCAAAATCAAGTAAGTTCTATTCAGCAATTTTACAAGAAAGATAGTTTTAGAATTCACTGGGGACTTAGCATCCCGCACATGGAGAAAGAGGCTGAGTAATCAAACGCATGTTTTCTTCCCTTCATACCTCCCTTTTACACGACATTTGCAATTTCATATGACATGTGCAATCATTCATGACCAAGATGCAAATTCCGTTTAAAATAACCTCTTTCAGAAAAGTTATTCACAAAACTATCTCAAAATAAACCAATTCAATTACCTATTAATTCAAAACCGGAAGTCAAATTATGAAAAGAAATCTTCACTATCACTCAAAAAGAAAAAGAAGAGACAAGTGTACAACACGAATCCTTCAAGGAAAGTCCTTCAGCAGCAACTCGTCCTTATGGGCAAGATCGACTTTCATCCTTTGAAGTACAGCCTGCTTCAGCTTCAACTCCTCAGAAAACTTTTCAACCTCTTCTTCCTGGCGAGTAACGCATTCTGCAGAAGGGGTTTCACCTTGTAATTTCTGGAGCTCCTGAATCTCGGAGAACCCTTTGAGGAACCAAGGAGCATTGAAGTCGTACTGCACAAACACATCTCGATGGCACTTCCAGTCTTCAATCATCTCCTCAGAAACCATTCGACCAGTTGTGACGCTCATCCCATGGATAGAAAATAAAGCCTCCTGAACGCGGTTGACCAATGCAAGACGACTTTTGAGCCTCGTAGTAGTAGCAATGTGGTCGTGTTTCTCCCATATCGCTGTGTACAACTCTTTGAACCGAGCCGGCACACTGAATCCTCCAACCAACACATGACCTGGATAAGGAACAATGAAAGGAGGATCGAACAAAGCTCCAGGTAGCGCTACCAATACTTCACCATCCACAGGAGCCTTGTCGGTTGCGGGAGGTCTTTCGAAGAAGTCGCCACGACAGACTTTATTGATTGGAACATGCTCGAACATTCTTCAAGGGGAGCCACCTCAACAATAACGGATGTTGCCTCTCTTACATTCCTCCTGATATCTACTTCGCTCTGGGTGCTAATTTCCATCACGGCCCCATCAACAAGATCACTTAGGGAGGCGCCTTGTCCAACCGAGCTTGCATCATCTCTGTCATGGTCGGGAAAAGGAGCGGTTTCTCCAGACTTCTCGGATGAAGATCGATGCCGCGAGACTTCTCGGATGAAGATCGGTCTGCTTGGACTTCTCAAAGATGAAGATCGCACGCTTGGACTTCTCGGCGTCAAGACCTGCGCCAGACTTCTCAACATGAAGGCCAACATTACCAACCTTCTCATTCTCGAATGCGCGCCAACCTTGTGAAGACATTCTCTTTCGGAATTCCCGATTTCAAGCAAGGATCACTCTTAGAAGAATTTACTCGGAGAAATGAAGGAATCAACGAAAGAGATTTAAATACCTAACATATTGGAGGAATTGAGGATCACCGAACCACATGCCCGCCTCTTAGATCTCTCTCTTACTTGGGACCGCAATCCTCGGCTCGGTTCGTTTGGCCGAAGTGGCCTCAACCGGGAAGTGCTCCTTCGGGACGTCGAAGATGGCTTACCACGGAATCTGTCACAACATCCTCCGAGAATTCTTGGAAAGCCAACGATTGCTTCCTCCAAAATTCCTTATACTTGTCGGTTACCACTGAGTTTCTCCCGATATGCCAGAAAGGAAGACTCATCCGTTCTAAAAACACGTCAGCATTAAGAATACTCGAGAGAAGTTCTTTCGGAGCCTCTGGTGGGCGGATAAATGGGACGCCCTGGTCAAATCCCATTTCACGAGCAGCCATATCAATGTTGTACGGAGTCACGGTCAAAGCTTCGTTGAATAGAGACGGAATATATCCCTAATGCAGTATACAGTAACTAAGTTCTCCAAACTTCACAGTCTTGGCATCGGTATGCAACACAAAGATCAAGACCGTCGTAAGCGATAGCAAAAGTCTTGGTGAACAATGGAAGAGTGGGTCGGTCCCCATGGACGGAAAGTTACGGAAGACACATTATCGAAGATATCCACGAGTCTCGCACCTGGATTGGGACGCCTCCTCGCCAACGGAGTATTCTCGAGCCACCATACAAATTGCCGAGCGAAGTTGCGGGAGAGCAGAGCATAACTTTTGAAATGTTCCCACAAGAACGCCTGTATAAAAGCGAAGTGGACATACGACTCTACCTTCTTGTACCCGTTGGAAACGTGCATATCCATAGCTAAGGCGTCCAGATGAGAATACAATGATCCAAGGAACAAGGCACCTAAGGGAAGAACTTCACCTTTTGCTAGCTTTATAGCAATCTTAACCGAACACCCCTTATGGTTTTCTTTCCGTAACCGTCATCATATATATCTATGGATAACCCCAAAGACAGGAATGCAATCACACTGAGCTCGTTTTCCAACTCCCGATTCGGCTGCGGGTTTTACAGGAGACCATTCTCGATACCCACCAGGTGTAAAAGCATCTTGTATCTTTTTTTTCTCCTCCTTGTCCAGATCGTCAAATTCTGCCACCTTTCGGAGTATAGTGTCATAATCACGTTGTTCCGTGTCAGAAAGCTCATAATAAAGATTCCCAGCAACAGGAAGGTTCATCAATGCAGCTACGCTTTCCAGAGTAATAGTCATCTCTCCCCATCTAGATATAGTCAGTATTTGTAGAAGAGCGCCACCGAGAAATGAAAGTAATCAAGCTGCAGCGTCTTTCTTAATTTCAAGAGTAGCGGATGCCATGACCGCATCGAGGATTTGCGCTTTGGTCAAATTGGCTTTAATGTTCTTATTATTCAACATACGCCTCATCCATCCTTCATAAGAGGCCAAAGGGAGTATGACAAGTCTTGAAGTCAATAGGAGATGGCGGATATTCATTTCTTTGAAGGCGTAACCTCATCACAAGTGCCGAAGAAGAAGATGGATCGACTTCTATATTTTCGAATCGGAAAGGGACTATCCCGTGAGAGGGATGTTTCCTAATGTTTGGAAAAGACAAGGTGAACAACTCATCAAACAATGTTCGGCATATCTTTGAAGTCACAACACTTCCAGACTCGCACTAGCATTATCTCCCAAGACATATTGACAGGAGTTCTTTTCTTCATTCTACAATAAATACGGGAGTCGCACTTGTATATAAAAAAAAAAACGAGTGCGAACCGCATTCAGGTCGGAATACACAAGACCGAGATTGGGTCTAAGCACCAAATTCAAGTTTCAAGCACCTCAAGTTTCAAGTCCTATAAGTTTCAAGTCCGGTATTGGTTTCAAGTCCTAATTATTGATTTCAAGTCTGGTATTACTCAAGCTTCATGTCCGGGCACAAGGCTAGTATGAGGTCGACTTTTAATCAAGCATGTGTGGGCGGGACCCACGTTCGGATCAAGCGCACATGGTGGGACCGCATTCGTATACACGTATTATAACACGGTTTTTTCATAAGAATTGTGTTCATGGAATTCAAGCCAAATTTCTCTTTCCAAGCTACAACCTAAGAAGCTAGTTTTGCATGCCACAACGGAAGAAGAAGTAAAAAACGACGTATTCACGGACTTGCGGAACTAAACCATCCTAGCAAAAATGGGTGATTTTTACTATCAATCTTGATGAGAAAGCTAAGCATGATGTATCTATCAAAAGATTTTTACCTAAGAAATTAGGGTTTTTCTTAAAAAAAAAAAAAAAAAAAAGTGAAACCTACCTTGGACGGACGGACGGCGGCGCACGTCGTCCGAGTGGGCAGGCAACTCCCGGCAACAACGGCGGCAGCGTCGGCGAGAGCGGCGGCGTTGGTCATGGACGGGAGCTGCTCAACAAAAAAAAAATCGTGAGAAAAAGAGAAGGGGTTGGTCTCTTTTATAGACAAAAATTAGAAGAATCCCAATAGAACAAGGATTCCTCTTTTGATTCAAATACCCTAAGGAAGGAAGCCGTTCCATCAAGGCTTAAGATCGCGCACGTATGGAGGATTGCCCACGGCCAGAATCCCTCCAGGTAGACTTCCTTTATCTTGTCTTCTTACGTTTGTATATGTCACCATCTCATGCCTACCCCATAATAGTGTAACCATTATGTGCTAGGCAGGAGACTTAATGTTGATGGTAGATTTTCATTTAAGGTTAAAAATTATAAAAAACCAGAAAATCATGCGCTGACATCTTGTAAAAGATAAAGCCATTAATAAGTGTTGGATACTCCTTCACTTTACTAATTCACCTAGAATGAAGCATGTGGCAACAATCCCATTCTGTGAATACATGAAATTCATCCCGAGGTTGGAGCATGTAGCAACAATCCCATATACCACAATGAATTTATAGCATTATTAATTAATGCGTGAGCAGCCTTGTATTTCATGTACTCATTATCAGTGCGGCATGACGACTGAGTGTTGCTCTCAGCAGAGCAACACGAACCTCCAAGCATTATAATGAAAGCATGTACGAAATACCCGTACAGGTTGCAACTCTCGGTGTGTTATATGATAGACACATTTTTGTGTCTAATTTTTCTCGATTCTATATATTAATAGTGCTCATTTTTGTACTTATTATGGTGTTTTATGTGTGTGTAGGTATTTTTGGCCAATAAACATTTTTGGAAAAATCGGCTCGAAAAGTTGCGCCCGGAGGACACATGCTATTCGGACCCTCGGATTGGATAAGGGGTAACCAAATTACTAAGGGGCACCCTCAGGACACCCCAAGGCAGCTGCTATTCACACCCCCACTCTGGATAGGGGGTGACCATCTTCAACATTTGAATTATTAGTTTTGGCGGGAAAATAAACCAACACGCCTGCTGGATTAGGGTTGAGATTTTGATCGAGTTTTATCGAGACTAAATGGCTGAGTTTGATTGGGTTTACTTATTAGGCCTAAAAAGGCCTAGTAAAGTCGTTGTATGGAACCCAAATTGGCTAGAAATCGATTTAGAGCAAAAACAGGGGAATAAGTTTACACGGTCCTGTGGAGTTTATTTTTGGAATTCCAGGGAGACTAAAGGCGAGATATTCTTTCCAAAGATATGTATCTATCTAAGGAAGAGTTTGGGAGGAGTTGGAAAGATCAGAAACGCGTGAAACAACTAAGGGAACAAATTATTGCCGTGACTTCCACGGAAAGAAAACAAGAAATTTAATCGGGTTTTGGAGGGTTTGGAGGTATATAAAAGGCTTGCTCGAGTCCCAGAGAAAGGTATTGAAGTTTATAGGAAGTTGGGGGAACTTTAGAACACGACAGAGCCGAGGAATCAGAGTTGCAGGAATTTCTTCCACTCGCAACGAGGAAGAACACGAAGAACAATAGGCCTTCTCGGACGGTCGTTTTACGGGTCTTAAATTCAACGACAATTCAACAAGACATAAGTCTCTACGTAACGGTCCTTTGTAATTGCTTTGTAACGCCATTACAGTTGCAAAGCGATCTGTTTTATTATTTTTCATCCTTTTAATCAACTTTTGAGCTATGAACTGATATTTTGAGCAAGTGATTAATATGAGGAGCTAAACCCCTTAGCCGAGGCGACGGAGGAAGCCAATTTTCCATGATGTGTGTGGTAATTTCTATTTTAATTAATTTTTGCAATCTCTTTTAAGATTATTTGCCTTGATTGAAAATTGATTGAATGATTTTTCCTAAGCGATTTGTGATTTCCTTGATAGACTATGCTTAGACCTAGGTTTTTGATATTCTATGCTTTCGAAATACAATTGTTATTCTAAAAATCTACCTTTGCAAAATATTAGAATCACTTTAAACGTAAAGAGTTGCACGAATATTGATTAGATTAAATCACATAAAAATTGGAGTTTGGTGGAATCCACGAGTCTCGGTGCTTCTTAAAATCTTGATACAATTATTTCTGAGTTTTCTATTTTTATTTGAGTCTAAAAATCCTTCACAAGTCTGAGAGGAACGACATCTTTCTTACCACTTTACTACAACTTGTTAATATCACATCAATTTTTGGCGCCGCCGACGCGGACTTGTTTTTAGGGTTTTAGATTTATTTATTTTTAGTTTTATTTATTCTTTTGTTCTATTTTACGTTTTCTTGGGTATTTGTCTTGTGGTTACAGGTATTGGATTTCGGATCGAAAAGAAAGCTGAGCCAAAGATTTGGTGAATAATAAAAGACTTGGAGTCAAAGACAAAGCGAAAAGAAACGAGGAAGAGACAAATAATTGTATTTTTATTTTTATTTTTATTTATTTTTTAGGGTTTTTCGGAAAAACTGTATTAGGGTTTATAATTATTTTTGTAATTTTTCTTTTTATTTTTGGACTTTTTGGACATTTTTGGGACTTTGGACATTATTTTTTTAAACCCTACAGAAGGGTAGTCTTAAATATAAACTTTTGCGAGAGAAGGAGGACAATTACGATATTGTCTCTGCACCTTGGGTTCGTACACTGACATAGGATTCAGTGGCCCAAGTCGACTACAACCGATTCATCCCCCGTCTGGAACGAGAGGTAAGACTCTAAACACTCGCGAATCCCCCCGTCGGCGAGTTCTTTGGACTCCTTCGTTTGCATATATGCTTTGAGGACTTGAATACGATTGCTTTAATTTTCTAGTAAAGGGCAAGGCCTGGCCATATAAGATAAGGGTTCGGATTTCATCACCGTTCTCTTCTTGCCCGCCTTAGGAACACGTAACCTACGCGAACCTAATCTTTAAAATTTTGACTAGAACAAGACCGATAGGGTAACGAGCTTAATAGGAAAGTCATTCGAAAAATATTGGTTACTTTTTTTAAAGCACACTTCGAAGTTCATGAAGGTTTTCAGCGTGAGTTGAATGCGTGACTGCGCCGCATTGTAATTCCGGTGAGGCCTTGGGTATCAAAGCTCCACCGAGCTTCCCTCGCCTCTATTCAACTTACTTTGACTCGGATTGATTCCGGAGGGTTTTCTTGAATTGTAACGAATTCCCTTTCGAAGGATTAGAAGCTGGTCTAGAAACAATCTAAGTGGAGCCATCATGCTTTTTGTTTGCTAGAAATCTCTAGGTTTGTTTTGGTTGAGTCGGACTTGATTTGTGATTGCATAGAATCCCCTTCCTTATTCTTTTGCATGCACGAACGTAAAAGAGACGCCCTAGGTAGATTTGTTAAAGAGAAACCTAGTAGTTCTAAGCGTCTCGATTACCTCAATTTAGAAAGTCCAATTTTTGAAGAGTCTGTTTTTGAACCTCAGTTTAAGGAGACAATCCCTAATATTCCGATAGTGCCAGAAATGGCAACTTTGAAAGCCTTGTTGAACCCGACTAGGACTACTCGTCCCTCGTGTATCAGGTTAGCTGAGACAGAAGCAAATTTTGAACTTAAACCTGGAACTTTACAGTTGCTCCCAATCTTTTTAGGGAAAGAAAATGAAAACCCTTATTTTCATGTTAGGGACTTTGAGGAAATTTGTAGTACCCTAAAGATTAGAAACCTTGATGATGATGCTTTGAAACTCAGGTTATTCCCTTTTTCCTTGAAAGATAAGGCTAAATCGTGGCTATATAGTTTGGCTTCTGGTTCAATCGAAACATATGAACAACTTACATCTACCTTTTTGAACAAGTTTTTCCCTAGGCATAAAACATCGTCTATTAGGACGCAAATCTGCACGTTTTCTCAACAGGAGGGAGAATCTTTGTATAGGTATTTGGAAAGGTTCAATGATCTATTAGCCCAATGTCCTCATCATGGTCTCGAAAAGGTTAGGTTAGTTCAGATCCTTTATGAGGGTTTAGATTATTCCACTACGACCACAGTAGAATCTATGTGTACAGGTGGGTTTGAAAACCAAACATTGATGAGGTGATGACATATTTGCATGAAATCGCCGAAAAGACCCAAAGAATGGGAAAACAAGGGAACCCAAGAAAACAATTCTTCTAGGCGGAGGAAACGTTAATAGGGTAGAAGGAGGCTTTGAATCGGATGCAGTGCAAAGAATAGCTAAAAGGTTAGAAGCTTTAGAATTGGGTCACACTAGTGGTAGGGTAGAGCCTTTTGGGAAGGCTGGACTATTGAAGAGCAAGCAAATGCTCTTTATAATAATAACACTAGATTTGATAACCGTCAAAATTTGACCCATATTCGAAACCTATAATCCTGGTTGGAGAAACCATCCGAACCTCTCATGGTCTAAGGACCGGAATCAAAGTCGATTTAGTAATTCGAATGCTCCCCCAGGTCTTGGCTATACTAAGAATCCTTCAGGACCAACTCAGTTTCAGAATCAGTCAGATAAGAAAATCCTAAGCTTAGAGGAGTCTCTCAACCTGTTGACTCAGCAAACTACAAAATTTCAGCCATCCGTAGAACAAAGTCTACAAGCTAGTAACGAGATAGGACAAGAAAATAGTCAGGCTATTTCCGAGTTAAAAACCCAAAGTTGGTCGGATAAATGAATTTTTGAGAGAAAAAGGTAGGTTTCCTAGTCAAACACAAACAAACCCTAGAGGAGTTCATGAAGTAGGCGAAAAACCATCACACCGGTTGAATTCGATTAGAACCCTTAGGAGTGGCGGAGTAGTAGACAATCGGGTAACCATGCCCGATAGTGAGCATCACCGTAGTTCACCCCTCGGGACCATCCATAGCCGAGGGGACTGATAAAATCTCTCATGATGCCAATTCGGTTCTGAGAGGCCCTATTTTATGCCTAGAGCCCCATTTCCACAAACTATTAGTACCAACAAAAAGTGAATCCAACTTTAATGACATAATGGAGGTTTTTAAGAAAGTAACCATAAACCTTCCGTTACTAGAAGCAATTAGGCAACTTCCGCTTATGCCAAATTCCTTAAGGATATGTGTACGCGAAAGCGCAAGCTTAGTGTCCCTAAAAAGCCTTTTTAGCTAGTCATGTAAGTTCGATCATTCGAACAACACAACTCCTAAATATAAAGACCCAGGTGCCCCTACCATTGCTTGCACGATAGGAAAACATCGGGTAGATAAAGCTTTACTTGACTTAGGAGCTAGTGTGAACTTACCGCCGTACCATGTGTACTTACAACTAGGACTTGGTGAATTAAAACCTACCAAGATAACACTGCAGTTAGGCGATAGGTCTCATTAAAATTCCTCGTGGTGTGATAGAGGATGTTCTTATTGAGTTCGACAAGTTTATTTATCCTGTGGATTTCGTGGTCTTAGATACCCAACCTGTCCCCCGACCTGCAGAACCCGGATACCTGTGATTTTAGGTCGCCCATTTTTAGCTACGTCTAATGCGATCATAAACTGTCGAACTGGTATTATGAATCTATCTTTTGGTAATATGACTATTGAGTTGAATATTTTTAATGTCAATAAGCTGCATACTGAGTTAGATGACACATGCATTGAAGAGGTGAACATGATAGGAACCTTAGTTCAGGAGTCATTACCAAACATCATATTGGAAAATCCATTAGAGAGTTGTCTAGCCCATTTTAGCATGGATTTCGACGATGATAGCAACATTGAACAAGTAAATGCTCTTTTGGATTCTATTCCTATGTTAGATACCGATAAATGGAAAGCTAGGTTCGAACCATTACTAGCTACCGAATCTACCTTAAGCCCTTGTTTCGAAGAGCCTAGAGATCCTCCTAAGTTGGACCCTAATTATGCATTTTTAGGCCCATCTGAGATTTTTCCGATAGCTTCCGATTTGGATAGTGATCATGAGAGTAAGCCAGTGACCGTACTTCAAGACAATAAGGAAACTTTAGGGTGGACCATAGAAGATATTAAGGACATAAGTCCTACTTTGTGTATGCATCAGATGCATTTAGAGGATGAACCACCTGATTATAACTTAGATAAAGCAATTGACCTTTTTCGAGAACCTGATGGTCTAGAAATTAGGAATATTGTGACTAGTCTATTTAGAGACACCCAAAATTCTAAGTTTGGGGGTGGACTTGGAATATATGCCTCTACTATTTCACAAGAGTATCTTCATAGAGCAGTTCAGTTGTTAGAAACCCATCCTCTGGTTGATGTGGTTTATCCAGGCTGTGATACCCAGATTGACTTTGTTTTCCCACCAAATATTTTTCAACCATTTGTGGGAACGTATGAATTTCAAATGTGTCAGACTGAGCCTAAGTACTTTAGGAAATTAGTATCAACACATTTTCTTAAGATTGACCGCCAGTTTCATCGTGGTCAATTGTGCGAGTCAAAATTGATTGACTTTAAGGATCCGCAATTATTCAGGTTATTATTATGTGCTTCTAAGTTCTTATTTGAGTTTTTACAGACTTTACAACCTGAACCGGATCTTAGCTTTGAGGAATTCCAAGACATGAAAATATTTTATCTCGACCCGAGTTATAGAGCCCGAACTCGAACCACACTAAATATAGTTGTCTTAAACAGAAACTAGACAAGGGTGTGCTTTATTTGGCATGTTGCGAGATTCCTTTTACTTGTGATAGCTCTATTTGGTTTTGATGACCCACGGATATTTCGGCTATTACTTTATGATTTTATGAGGTGACTAATCCTTTCTTAGTCCTGGCAAGATGTTAAACTTAGCACTTCTTGGGAGGTAACCCAATATTCATGCGACACGGTAATATCTTTCCTTAACTCTTTTACTTCAAATGGTAACAGTTTCTCCTTGTTCATGCTTTTAATTTTATCTTTAGAACATTGAGGACAATGTTAGATTTAAGTTTGGGGGTATGGGAGAAACATTTTAGTTGCATTGTTAAACTCCAGAGCCTAGAAATTTATGTTTATTAAGGATGGCACTAACCAATCTAAGTGGATGGAAGCATTTTGGTTGTAGGAGTTGAGGAACCAATCTGATTAGATGGAAACATCTAAAGAGTCTATTCATAAAAGCACGAGCTCGGTGTTAGAAATAACATGATAGTTTCACCAATCTCGTTGAGTCCTTTTCACTGCTTTTTTTTATTTTGTTTTGTTTTTAAACTATGTTTCTCTAAGTGATTAGGTGGGGCTCACGATTCAAGTTGTTACCACTGCTAGGGTGAAATAGAGTGATTGAGTTACTAAAAAAAAAAACAAAACTAGACCAATTAGACCAAACGGAATAAAATTAACACTTGGGAATAGCAATATGTGTGTGTTTTCCCTGTCTCCGTCGCTTAAACAAGCGTGGAATGCAGGATCCACGGGAACTATCATGTAATCTGCTGACAAGAAGCATGCGCTTGGATCCAAAAGATCTAATCATGCAGTTAAAAAAAAAAAAAAAAAAAAAAAAATATTAATGTTCAGTGAATAAAGTCGACCACTGGAACCCTTGTATATGCCAGTGTGTTGACCTAGAGTTAGGATTATTGACCACTGGTTCCCTTGTATATGCCAGTGTGTTGATATTAGTCAGACTAGTATCTCAGTCCATTTGGATAGGTTCATTTTGGCGGAGGCCTTCAGACAGATATGGGAAACATCGATCACTTAGTAAACATCAAAACCATCTATATTTTTCTCTATATCCATCTTCTTGATCTATCCATGTGATTAGTTTTGACTCCGGATATTGATGTCCATAGTGCGACTATCTGAGTAGAGCTCTGTGACTTATATATGAATTTTAGTGTGCTTGAGTGCAAACTCGTGTGCAAGAATTGGAATTTCGCATCAGGGTACTTCCTCCTGTAGTCAATAAGTATGCCAACCAAGGAGATTCTTTAGTGCCTTCCAAGGTCCTGCGTAGATAGTTAGGGTCTGGAGTAAAAAAAGGTTTTGTGGGTACACCTCTGGTAAACCCTCCCGAGACTATAACTCGGCCACTAGGGCCACCTAGGGGTTTAAAGGCTTATTGCATACGCTAAATGCAATCGACGATGCCTGCGACAGTGAGTTAGGATTTTATTTTATTTTATTTTTGCTCGAGGACTAGCAAATAATAGGTTTGGGGGTATTTGATAGACACATTTTTGTGTCTAATTTGTCTCGATTCTATATATTAATAGTGCTCATTTTTGTACTTATTATGGTGTTTTATGTGTGTGTAGGTATTTTTGGCCAATAAACATTTTTGGAAAAATCGGCTCGAAAAGTTGCGCCCGGAGGACACATGCTATTCGGACCCTCGGATTGGATAAGGGGTAACCAAATTACTAAGGGGCACCCTCTGGACACCCCAAGGCAGCTGCTATTCGCACCCCCACTCTGGATAGAGGTGACCATCTTCAACATTTGAATTATTAGTTTTGGCGGGAAAATAAACCAACACGCTTTCTTTGGATTAGGGTTGAGATTTTGATCGAGTTTTATCGAGACTAAATGGTTGAGTTTGATTGGGTTTACTTATTAGGCCTAAAAAGGCCTAGTAAAGTCGTTGTATGGAACCCAAATTGGCTAGAAATCGAGTTAGAGCAAAAACAGGGAATAAGTTTACACGGTCTGTGGAGTTTATTTTTGGAATTCCGGGGAGACTAAAGGCGAGATATTCTTTCCAAAGATATGTATCTATCTAAGGAAGAGTTTGGGAGGAGTTGGAAAGATCGAAACGCGTGAAACAACTAAGGGAACAAATTATTGCCGTGACTTCCACGGAAGAAAACAAGAAATTTAATCGGGTTTTGGAGGGTTTGGAGGTATATAAAAGGCTTGCTCGAGTCCCGAGAGAAAGGTATTGAAGTTTATAGGAAGTTGGGGAACTTTAGAACACGACAGAGCCGAGGAATCGAGTTGCGGAATTTCTTCTGGCACGCAACAGGAAGAACACGAAGAACAATAGGCCTTCTCGGACGAGTCGTTTTACGGGTCTTAAATTCAACGACAATTCAATAGTACATAAGTCTGTCTCAGAACGGTCCTTTGTAACAGTACTGCTTTGTAACGCCATTACAGCGTTGCAAACAATCTGCTTTATTGTTTTTCATCCTTTTAATCAACTTTTGAGCTATGAACCGATATTTTGAGCAAGTGATTAATATGAGGAGCTAAACCCCTTAGCCGAGGCGACGGAGGAAGCCAATTTTCCATGATGTGTGTGGTAATTTCTATTTTAATTAATTTTTGCAATCTCTTTTAAGATTATTTGCCTTGATTGAAAATTGATTGAATGATTTTTCCTAAGGATTGTGATTTCTCTTGATAGACTATGCTTAGACCTAGGTTTTGATATTCTATGCTTTCGAAATACGATTGTTATTCTAAAAATCTACCTTTGCAAAATATTAGAATCACTTTAAACGTAAAGAGTTGCACGAATATTGATTAGATTAAATCACATAAAAATTGGAGTTTGGTGGAATCCTGAGTCTCGGTGCTTCTTAAAATCTTGATACAATTATTTCTGAGTTTTCTATTTTTATTTGAGTCTAAAAATCCTTCACAAGTCTGAGAGGAACGACATCTTTCTTACCACTTTACTACAACTTGTTAATATCACATCATTATACTAGCCCGATTGAGAACTCTCGGTGAGTTATACTAGCCCGATTGAGCATCCGGACTGTCCGTATCAGTCTGGATATGATCGCGTTCATCCAACCTCACCAGTGTGATTGGATGGCCCAGTTCAATTCCATAACCCCCAAGCAGGTATGGAATATTCACTGCCGAACCAACGCGAACCCCGCATGGTCGGGCTCCCAAAAATATTGGCCTAGCTTGCCAAAACGTCCAAACCAGAGCGTATGGACGGGAAAACCCTAAATTAGGGTTTGCGGCATATTACATGTGTCGCAAAACAGTCTCAACCATCCATCTTCGCAGGTATAGATGGAGGGTGTAGATGTAGATTCAAAGGGCCCGCAGCATGTCAACACAATCACCATGGGCTCCGCCTACATACCCGACCAATCGTTCAGACCAACCATGGTTGGTTATCCCACCCGTACGCCGAATAAAGCATGGTCGCACGGCCGTGAAACCCAAATTAGGGTTTTGAGCATCACGAGCATCCATCTTCTCCGGCACGAATGGAGGGTCCCAGATTAGAATAAGCAGGTCCGGTCATACCAGCATGACCACCGTGGGCCCGTCTATCCCCTCACCTGATCGGCCAAGGCATATCATGCCTGGCTATCCCAAAACGCGCGTCCAAACTTGCGTGGTCACACTTCCCAAATTGCAAACTGATCTCGACCACTCAACTTCACCGGACGATTTGAGTGGCTTAGATCACGTTTTCATGGGACAATCAGGTATAGGCGTGAATACCAGCCTACCACCTACACGCCGGACGGATTGGGCAAGACCGACCAAGCTTGGTCGTCTTGGAGCGCGCGCCCGAAGTTGGCACGATGCGCGGCTTTTGCGGCACCGGATTTCTATCGCAAAATTGATCTCAACCACTCCTCTTTGCCGGTCAAATTGAGTGGCATAGATCGCGCCTTTATGGGACAGAGAGGTACAGACGTGTACACCGGCATGCTGTCTACACGCATGCCCGGTTGGTCCTTTCCAATACCCTTCCTATGCTTGGTTTCGACTAAGCTGAAGAGTGATGCCTGCGCACCTCTTCAAAACCCTGATTTCACTGGCCGCGAGATGAGTGTCTCAAAGATCATCTCATCCGTCCAACTTCACCGGCTTGGTTATACAACCCTGCTCAGAGTTAATTGGTCGGTGAGGCGTCATGGTAATCACCACCCATCACTCTACCACACCATAATGCAGTACCTGCATAAAATACACATGATACTTCACAAGTATCAACTTCCTGAATAACGTAGTTATTCAATTTAGCATTACATGCTACCTTTTATGGGTCCCAAGATCCACACATCTCGAGACATCAATCATGTCACAAACTGGGGGATACATACTGGGGTATTGGTCTGGCGGTTTACAGCGTGCAACACGCCATCACAAGAACGTGTTAGGAAGTCATGGACGGTTAGAGATGACAAGAGAAGTGGGCAAGACTGGTCGTGTAACACCAACACATACCACCACTACTCCATCACTCCACTTCCTCCACTTCCCACGAGAGACGTGAATAAGGCTCAAATGACTTGTATAAATAGGTTCTCCTCCCTATTTTCCAAACAAGGAGAAAAAACAACACAAGTCCAGACGAGACAGAAACCAAGTGTTAATACGAAACGTATTCAAACACCCATAGCCTGCTTGCATCAATCGCAAGCTCTGCTCACCTTCTACAAGTCATAAGCAAGCCAACACCTTCACAACCTCAACACCTTCTTCGCTTCCCTCCCTAAGATCAACCCCATCTCCTTCACTTTGTGACCGAAACGAGTCTGGAACGGCCATTTCTTGGTTTAGGCCGGACTTGCACAGATTGATTTCCGAATCTACAAGCACTTACCGCGCGAAAGTGCATTTGTTTAAGGTTTAGACTCATTTCTCATCCACACACCCCAAATTACCAAAACCTACAGAAATAGTTTTCACCCATAAACAAATAGCAAAAGTCTTCTACTGAGCAATGGAAGAGTCGATCGGCCCCCATGGACGGAAATTTACGTAAGACACATTATCAAAGATATCCACGAGTTTTGATCCGGTTACGGGACGCCTCCTCGCCAACGAAGTATTCTCGAGCCACTATACAAATTGCCGAGCGAAGTTGCAGAACAGGAGCATAACTTTTGAAATGTTCCCACAAGAATGCCTGAAGAAAAGCGAAGTGGATATACGACTCCACCTTCTTGTACCCGTTGGAAACATGCATATCTATTGCTAAGGCGTCTAGATGAGAATACAACGATCCAAGGAACAAGGCACCTAAGGGAAGGACTTCACCTTTTGCTAGCTTTATAGCAATTTTAACCAGGACACCCTTTATAGTTTTCTTTCCATAACCGTCGTCATATATATCTCTGGATAGCCACAAAGACAGGAATGCAATCACGCTGAGCTCGTTTTCCAACTCCTGATACGGTTTTGGGTCTACAGAGACCACTCCGATACCCACCAGTGTAAAAGCATCTTGTATCTTTTTTCTCCTCCTTGTCCAAATCGTCAAATTCTGCCACCTTTTGGAGTATAGTGTCATAATCACGTTGTTCCGTGTCAGAAAGCTCATAATAAAAACTCCCAGCGACAGGTAGGTTCATCAATGCAGCTACGCTTTCCAGATTAATAGTCATCTCTCCCCATCTAGATATAGCTGTATGAGTAGAAGGGCGCCACCGAGAAATGAAAGTAATCAAGCCTGCATATTTTTTAATTTCAAGAGTAGCGGTGCTGCCATGAATGCATTGAGGATTTGCGCTTTGGTCAAATTAGCTTTAACGTCCTTATTATTCAACATGCGTCTCATCCATCCTTCATAAGAAGCCGGTGGAGTATGACAAGTCTTGAAGTCGATAGGAGAAGGCGGATATTCATTTCTTCAAGACGTAACCTCATCACAAGTGCCGAAGAAGAAGATGGATCAAGCTTTCATATTTTCCGAATCGGAAAGCGGGACTATCCCGTGAGAGGATGTTTCCTAATGTTTGGAAAAGACAAGGTGAACAACTCATCAGCAATGTTCGGCATATCTTTGAAGTCATCAACACTTCCCGACTTGGCACCAAAGATTATCTCCGTAAGACATATCAACATGAGTTCTTTTCTTCATTTTACAATAAAGACAAGAGTCGGTATTAGATAAAAAACACACGATACGTGTGTGAACTGCATTCACGTTGGAATGCACAAAGCTGGGATTGCGTCCAAACACCGGCTCAAGTTTCAAGTCCGGTATTGGTTTCAAGTCTGGTATTACTCAAGTTTCAAGTCCGGTATTGGTTTCAAGTCTGGTATTACTCAAGTTTCAAGTCCTGTATTGGTTTCAAGTCCGGTATTACTCAAATTTCAAGTCCGGTGTTGGTTCAGAGCACAAGGCTAGTATAAGGTCGACTTTCAGTCAAGCATATGTGGGTGGGACCCACGTTCGGATCAAACGCACATGGTGGGACCGCATTCATGTGCACGTATAATAACACGGTTTTTCTTATGTTCATGAGAATTGTGTTTACGAAATTTAAGCCAAAGTCTCTTTCCAAGCTATAACCTAAGAAGTTAGTTTTGCATGCAACAACGGAAGAAGAAGCAAAAAACGACATATTCACGGAGTCGCGGAACTAAACCATCCTAGCAAATATGGGTGTTTTTACTATCAATCTTGATGGGAAAGCTAAGCATGATGTATCTTACAAAACGTTTTTACCTAAGAAATTAGGGTTTTTTCTAAAAAAAAAAAAAAAAAAAAGAAGAAGAGAGAAACCGAAACTTACCTTGGCGCGACGGACGGCGGCGGCGACGATCGCAACTCCGTGAAGAAGAACAACGATTTGCGTCGAGGCCGGAGCAAAGAAGTGGTAGTCGTGAAGGGAGCTGCCAAACAAAAAAAAATCGTGAGAAAAAGAAAAGGGGGTTGGTCTCTTTTATAGACAAAAATTAGAAGAATCCCAATAGAACAAGGATTCCTCTTTTATTTGGTTTCCTCTTTTAATTCAAATACCCAAAGAAGGAAACCGGTCCCACCAAAGGATTCCATACAAGCACAACGGCATGGATAACTAGCGGTCGGTCAATACTCTTCCGGGTAAACTTCCTTTATCCTGTCTTTCTCACATATGTCACCATCTCATGCCTACCCCACAATAGTGTAACCATTATGTGCTAGGAAGGGGACTTAATGTTGATGGTGGATTTTCATTTAAGGGTAAAATTGTAAAAAACCAGAAAATTATGCGCTAACATCTTGTAAAAGATAAAGCCATTAATAAGTGTTGAATACTTCATCACTTTACTAATTCACCTAGAATGGAGCATGTGGCAACAATCCCATTCTCGAATTAAATACATGAAATTCATCCAGGTTGGAGCATGTAGCAACAATCCCATATACCCCGTGAATTTATAGCATTATTAATTAATGCGTGAGCAGCCTTGTATTTCCTGTACTCATTATCAGTGCGGCATGATGACTGAGTGTTGCTCTCCACAGAGCAACACGAACCTCCAAGCATTATAATGAAAGCATGTACGAAATACCCGAACAGGCTGCAACTCTCGGTGTGTTATACTAGCCCGATTGAGAACTCTCGGTGTGTTATACTAGCCCGATTGAGCATCCGGACTGTCCGTATCGGTCCGGATATGATCTCGTTCATCCAACTTCACCAAGATGATTGGATGGCCGGATCAATTCCATAACCCCCAAGCAGGTATGGAATATTCATCTGCCAACCAACGCGGACCCCGCATGGTCGGCCTCCCAAAAGATTGGCATAGCTTGCCAAAACGTCCAAACCAGAGCGGTATGGACGGAAAACCCTAAATTAGGGTTTGCGGCATATTACATGTGTCGCAAAATGCCTCAACCATCCATCTTCGCGGGTATAGATGGAGGGTGTAGATGTAGATTCAAAGGGCCCAGAGCATGTCAACACATTTACCGAGGGCCCGCCTACATACTGACCAATCGGTCAGACCAACCATGGTTGGTCATCCCACCGTGCGCCCGAACAGAGCATGATGCACGGCCGTGAAACTCAAAATTAGGGTTTTAAACATCACGAGCGTCCATTTTCTCCGACACGAATGAAAGGTTCGAGATTAGATTAAGCAGGTCCCACCATACCAAAGATGACCACCGTGGGCCCGTCTATCCCCTCACTGATCGGCCAAGGCATATCATGCCTCCTATCCCAAAACGCGCGTCCAAACTAGCGTGGTCACACTTCCCAACCGCAAATTGATCTCGACCACTCAACTTCACCGGACGATTTGAGTGGCTTAGATCACGTTTTCATGGGACAGTCAGGTATAGGCGTGAACACCAACCTACCACCTACACTCCAGACCGATCGGCCAAGACCGACCAAGAATTGGTTGTCTTGGAACGCGTGCCTGAAAATGGCATGATGTGCGGCTCTTGCGGCACCAGTTTTCTGTCACAAATTGATCTCGACCACTCAACTTCACCGGACGAATTGAGTGGCCCAGATCATACTTTCGTGAGGTTATGGGGTATAGGCGCCTACACCGTCATGCCGTCTACACGCATGTACGATCGGCCTGGCCAAAATCGTATCCCAAGCTTGGATTCGACCAGGCCAAAGAGGGATGCTTGCACACCTCCTCTAAAACCCTAATTTCATCAACGGTCGCAGATGAGTTTCTCAAAGATCATCTCGTCCGTCCAACTTCACCGGCTTGGTTATACAACCCTGGTCAGGAGTTAATTGGTCAGTAAGGCGTCTTGGTAATCACCACCCGTCACTTTACCACACCATGATGCAGTACCTGCATAAAATACACACGATACTTCACAAGTATCGACCTTCTGAATAACGACGGTTATTCAATTTAGCATTACATGCTACTTTCTCGTGGGTTCCACGATCCACACACTCGAGACATCAATCATAGCCAATACCTTCACATTCTCAACACCTTCTTCGCTTCCCTCCCTAAGATCAACCCCATCTCCTTCACTTTGTGACCGAAACAAGTCTGGAACGGCCATTTCTTGGTTTAGGACAGACTTGCACAGATTGATCTCTCGAATTACAAGCACTCACCGTGCAGTGCATTTGTTTAAGGTTTAGACTCATTTCTCGTCCACACACCCCAAATTACCAAAATCGGCAGGAATAGTTTTCACCCATAAACAAATGTTCTCGGGTAAGTTGCAGAGATGCAACAAGTTTCTGTTTTTCAATACAATAGCTGTTTATTTCTGATGAATGATCCTTGATTAATCGCTTTTGTCTAATTGAGTCTTCTCTAACAGTATCTTCAAGAGAACTAATCTTTTCACGCTGTAGAGTATTTTTTTGAACTAGTTTTTCAACATTGTCAGAGAGAGATTCAATATAGCAATAGAGTTCACGTTCTCTTTCAAGGGATTTCTTAAGTTCATCAATAAGCAGATCATTTTTTTTTCAAGAGTCATAATTTCAGAAACTTGAACATCAATGATATCAGCCGATTTTAAATGATCAGGTGAGTTCCATTTCGGATTCAGACACAATCTCACAAATCTTGTTTTTCCCTCGGGATTCTGAAGAATCTACTAAGGAGTTATCCCTTGAGGCAAACCCAAGATTTTTGGAGTAATCCGAACCTTTGGAAGACATAATGTAGTAGCAGGAAATCCCACACTACACCCCTTACTCAATTTTGCTTACTTAATCCATTGAAAGATGTAAGATCAAGAATATTTATTGATTGAGTTCATGAAATGTTTACACAGGAAAATAGAATTACACTTAGAAATTAAAGCGCTCTTAAACTTTCTCTCTCCTAATGACTTGTTTTCCCATTCAAAAGATCTCCCCCCTTTCACAGACACATTTCCCCCTTTATATAGGGTAATACATAGTGGATGACAGCTAAACTATCCTTTATTTTCGGGAATGTCTCGCGAAGTGTCGCAGATGTACAAACATTCACTCTCGCGACACTTCTTAACCCTCGCCAGGTCTCACGTCTTCTTTATATTTTGCCTGTCGTTATTCATTGCGTCGTTTATTTTAGTTCCTGCGACTCCTTCGTGATACTGTTGTTTATTAATCCCGCGAGCCTTGTTTGCTGCGATATTATGATCCTACATCTTGAAAATAAAGGATAGTTTAGCTGTCATCCACTATGTATTACCCTATATAAAGGGGGAAATGTGTCTGTGAAAGGGGGGAGATCTTTTGAATGGGAAAACAAGTCATTAGGAGAGAGAAAGTTTAAGAGCGCTTTAATTTCTAAGTGTAATTCTATTTTCCTGTGTAAACATTTCATGAACTCAATCAATAAATATTCTTGATCTTACATCTTTCAATGGATTAAGTAAGCAAAATTGAGTAAGGGGTGTAGTGTGGGATTTCCTGCAACTACATATGCGCTAGAAACAGGGATCGAACAGAGATTGACGTAGAAATTGGAAGGAATTTGGATTGACAGAGAAAAGATTTGGAGAAGATACTCAAGAACTTGTTGGAAAAGAAAAATGGCTAGAAGAAGAAATGTACAAGGGCAACCAACGACTGTAAGAAGAAGTGGGAGACTTGCTGGAGAAAGGAGGAATGAAACAGGAGAATCGTCAAGGATGAATATGAGAAACGATGGAGAAGATCAAAACCAACCACCGATCTCCCCAGTAGCAAACGCGACTGTGGATTATGATAGAGTAAGTGTACATACTTGGAGGTCCGATTCTCAAGACGAGAGGAAGAGGAGCAAAAGCACTGGTGAACAATGGACAAGGAGAGCAAGGAATGAATGGAGAAATGAATCCGTGTAACGAAGAAATTGCAGCATTAGAAAGATTGAGACAAACAATACACGAAGAGAGACGGCTAGAGGCAGAGGAACGAGCAAACTTGACAAGATAGAATCATGAATTGAGAATGGAAAATATGAGGTTGCAAAATAGGAGATCTAGAAGTAGCGTGAGATCAAGTTCAAGATCGAATAGGGAAGAAAGAAGGAGAGTTTTACCAACAGAAAGTACCGAGGAAGAAACACAAAATCCGAGTATAGAGCATGGCGAGAGAAGAGGGGAAATAGAAGATCGTTATATTCCTCAACCCGAAAATCTTCAAAATGAGCGGAATAGGGAAAATCAAGGAAACATGCAACTCTAAGAACCGAATGACCCAGCTGCTGAAGGGAGAATAATCTTGTATGGGAGAGAAGAATTGAGAAGAAATCGAGAGATCGAGGATGACATTAAGAGACACTACATTGAACAAGCGCGGCTAACTCGCGAGAGAGAAAAAATAAGAGCAGAAATAGAAAATCAAGAGATGGAAGAGGCAATCCGGCAGAATAACCATGATAACCGCGAAAGAAGAAGGGAACAAAATCGTACCAATAGAAATATTAATGAAGAATATGAGAGGGTGCAGATGAGAGCTGAGAGATAGCCAAGAGGAGAGAACAACCGATATAATGGCGTGCGGATTGATGAAAGAAACGAAGAAGAACGTCGCAGGGAAAGAAGAGGAGAAAATAACGAGCAGGAAGGTCAAGATAGGCACGAGCGAAGAAGGAGAGAGAAGCGAGTTGAAAAGACCAGTAGAATCAAACTCTGAGGCAAATGAACAAATCTTAAGAGAACTGGCTGAAATGAGAGGATTACTGAATAGTAGAAGGGAAGGAGGAAGGAGACAGTTGGACGAAGCCATCGCAGAAGCTGCGAAGAATCCTTTCACGTTAGAAGTACAATTGGGAGGGATACCCCCCAAATGCAATTTGCCTACATTAATCAGCATTTTTGACGGAACGACCTGTGCGATACAGCACATTAAAGCTTATATGAGGTGTATGTTGCAGTGGGAGAGTCACGATGCTATATTGTGCAAGTACTTCGCGTCAAGCTTAACGGGAGAGGCGTTAAAATGGTTTGAAGGTTTACCCAGGAACACGATCACATCGTTTAACCATTTGCAAGCTACATTTTTGGGAGCGTATATAAGCAACAACTCCACGCGACCAGGAATTGAAGACGTATTTGGGTTGAGACAAAGAGTTGGAGAGAGCTTAAGGCAATTGACAATAAGGTGGAGAACCATGTGCAGCGAAATGGCAGGACGAGTTGAGGAAAGATATCTCATCCTCTCATTTGTGAACGCTCTCTTCGCGACTAACTTGTTATACATTCAAATTTTTAGAATCAAAAATACAATCACGATGGCAGAACTGCGAGAGTTACAGGAAGAATATATTGCCCTAGAAGAGAGACAGAATGAAATGAATTCTTATCCAAATCGCAAACACAAGCTCGAATGTCGCAACGCAAGCTTGTTGCCTCAATTCATTAATACAAAGGCGAGCACTTCGCAAGGACAACAAGCAAGGAAAGTCGATGAGGGACAAAGAAGATAGTAGCTATGGGAAGCCATGATCAAGAGGAATTCGAACGAGAAAGGAACTATTACAACCGTAATGAAGAATAATAAGATTCGGAGGCTAGATCATGTGCAAGAAACATACTATGGACGAAGGCAAAATAACCGTGGAGGGCGAGAGAAGTCGCGAGAATAGTATGGGAAGAGATTAAGATGCCTCCACCGAATGCTAGTGTGGAAAAGATCTCGGGAAGCTATACTTGTGATGGAAAATGTACCAAGACCTTGGAACGTGGGAATGGAACCACCGCCAGGCGATAGAAGTCATGAGTTTTGTTCTTACCATCGTTTCCATGGTCATCAAACAAACGATTGTAGAAACATAAAGAGAATCATTCTCAGGATGATTGATCAAGGGAAGTCAATCACTTTCTAAAAGGAAAAGAAACAGGCCGGACATTACCACCACCACCGAGAGATGCAGAATGAAGTGTCAAAGTGAAAGGAAAGGAAACGTTTGTGATAGAAGTCGGGACAAAAGCTAAAAATTTGAATTGCAACTCTATTGTCCACTCCTACCGCACAATCGAAGATTTTCATGACAACGTGCTCAGTAGAGTCTTTGCGAGAGATGCTAATGATAAAGAAATAATGAGTCTGGCGAGAACGACGCAGTTAGAAAAGTGGCAGCTGAAGACTATTTCTTTCTCTGCAGATGAAGTGCCAAAAGGAAGAGAAACACATGACAGCCCATTGGTTGTGAAACTAGAGATTAACCCGAAACCAGTTGATGGAGAAGATGATGAAGCAGAAGCTTGTCTGGGCGATCAACCGAATCCTAATCGACACCTAAGTTCTATGAATATTCTCTTTTACCATACTTACAAGACGATGGGAGGAAAAGATGAGGATTTGATACCCTCGACATACAAGATATATGGCTTTAATGGCACTGCAAACAAACCAAAGGGAGAGGTTCACATGAGAATACCTCTACAAGGATTATCAACTGATATTTTATTCTGTGTGGTTGACGTGGAATCTCCATATAATGCACTGATTGGGAGGCCATGGCTTCATGAAATCTTGGGAGTCGCATCAACATATTATCAATGTATAAAATTTCCACATCCAAATGGCATTGGTATCATACAGGGAGATTGGAAGGAGTCGCAACAATGTCATGAAGTCGATGTAGAAAGCTGCGAAGAAAGAAATACCAAAAGAAAAGGTTGGAAGCAGCATGTGAGAGATGAGCAGAGAAAAGAAAAATTGATGGTGGATGCTATAGAAGTAAGGATTGAACATACCTCGCGGGGTGAATGCCTAGAGACAGGCGAATGTTATGGTAATAAAGAAGCAAAGGATATGGGGAACAAAAGGCATAAGAAGTGAACAGTCAACAAAGAGTAATGATGTGCGAGAATCTCGCAGCCAAGAGTATATGGGAATTCAGTTAAGAAAGAAAAATGAAAATACAAAATTGTGCGAATACTTCGCAAACAAGTATCAGCAAATAATGAAACATGCATGATTGAATGATTTAACAAATATGAATGAGTAAAAGAATGGGACGAACCTTTATGGCGTACACCCTAGTTCGCGAATAACATTTCGTAAGAGGCAAATGTAAGACCTAAAGTGCGTCATATAAGGGGGTATCTCTTAACATGGCTCAGGTGGAAGGTTACACCGCTCCAGAAGCCTGGGTCATGCAAATTTGGGGCCCATGACAGCCTATCCGGGGGAGATACCTTGGATTCCCAACTATATATGTAGGTTATACCCTGGTTGGGCGACCGAGGGTCTCTTCCAAGGAGTCAGTGTATGCTCAAGGCGCCGAGGTACACGGTTGAGCCGCAGTGCCCTGGATGGATGAACCTACCCTGGCCATTCTTGGCAAGTCTTGGCATATGTTGCACTCGCTCAAGAAAACTCCACTTAGGGTGCAGTCTTGTAACCATAAACCCTATAGGTATAAGGGATAAGAGGTCACGAAAACAACCTGGTTGTTGTTAAGACCGGATGGGAGGAGCTAGTCTTGTATGGCCGATGTTTCGCCTCCTTGAAGGGGCAACCGGGGAGATGATAAGGGCGACGCTCTCCATTAGGGGGTGTCAAAACAGACGCAAATGTCATAAGGCTATGTTTTCGCAAGAGAATTTAGGCTTGTCATATTTGTGCAATGATCCCCGCAGAGGCAATAATACTAACGCAAGGGTAAGGCGAGATCAATGGGTCTTTACACGAAAGTGTACGGACGTCCTGCGATTTCGTCGCACGACGGCAATGTCATGGGGCTATGTATTCGCAAGGATATATAGGCCTGTCATATTGTCGCAATTAAAACATCCTGCAGAGGCAAAAAATACTTGGAAAATGATAAGGCAAAATCAATGGGTCTTTACATGCAAGTGTAAAGACGTCCTGCGATTTTGTCGCAATAAAAGGTGGCAGGGGAAGACCTCTAACTAGGGAGGTCTAACTCGGAAGACCACACAAAAATGATAAGGCAGGGTCAATGGGCCCCTACTTGAAATGTGAGGGCGGCTTGCGACCTTGTCGCAATGAGAAGAGATAAAATACATTTATGAAGATAAGGCAAGACAAGTAGAATCCTTGATTTATGATGATACCTGCGACTCCTATCGGAAACGACCTCGTCGCAACAATACATTTCAATAACAATGAAATTATTATTCAACCATATACATGATGACAACTAAAATCTTTCATCTGAAGATAAATACCAGAGGCAAGTATGGGAATGGAAAAGATGGAATATTGTTATTCATCTTCTGATGAAAGAGTTATACATCAATAATGTTAGCCAATTATATTACAAGGAAGAACTACCAAAAAAGGGGAAGTGAAGATTGAATTCAGGGGGGAAAAATCCAAGAAATACGCTATAATAAGGATACAGAAATGTACAGATATTACAAGCAGAACAAAAAGAGTTATCTCTTTGGTGATTCTTCTTCTTCATCTGATCCTTCAGTCCTATTATTCTCATCGCCAGAATTTTCCTCTTCGCCAGCCTCGCTATCGGAAACGTCTGAGACAGGCAGATTCTCAGGAATTTTTTCAAGGAGCCAGGGATATGAATGTAGAGGGATGTTGTGGTCCTTACAAACAAATTCCATGGCTCCATTGCGATAACGAACAGCATCATTACTAAAGTTCTCCACTGTCGTTAGAAATTGTTTCTTCAACTTGGAATATTTATTCTCGCGAAGGGAGAGACTCTTTGCGAGCTGTTCTTTTTCGGTTTCGAGTTCTTCAATTCTCGCTGGAAAATTCCTGGCGAGTTGTTCTTTTTCAGATTCAAGCTCTCTAATTCTAGCATGAAGCCTCTTCTCAGATTCTGCAAATAAGAAATAACAAGTTAATAATTTACAAGCAATACTATAGAAGTAAGAAGCAATAAGGTATAATAAATAACCTTCTCTATCAGATATCATATCTTTAATCAAGGAAGTATGCTCGGCATGAAGACTAACATCAACACCTAGGTTATTCCTGGCATTATCTAAAACCTTCGCAGCCCAAGCAAATTCATCATCACTATTAATAACAAGAAGAGAACGAACTTGCTCTTATCGCTGCTTAAGCATGGTATTCTGATGAAGGAGTTCATCTCGTTCAACTTGCACACCAAGAAGAGATTTGTGGAATTCTGCTAATGCCTGTGCACCTCTGTTAGTAATGCGGTCGTTCTCATCTATGAGATTACTAATTTTCTTCCTTAAAGTCTTGATTTTCTTCTCGGAATCAAGATACATTCGTTTAAAGCGATTAGTTAAATTTAAACTAGATCTGTGTTCGATTTCCAAGAGATGATATTTGGATTGAAGATCCTTTAATGAAAGGAGGTTAGTTTTATTGGAGGAACTACTTAGAGATTGATTGAGGTGGGCGAGAAGAAGATCATTATCCATAGGTTCAGGAAATGTATGGAGAAGAATGGCCTCATCGGAGAGATTATATACATCTGCGAAAGGTAATAAGTTAGGCAAAGAATATGCAACCGATAAAATAGAGATGATAAAAGGAAGTAAAATCTTATACCATAAAGTTGTTGATTAGCGCTCTGAAGAGTGGACACCCTATCCCTTTGGGAGTCAAGTTCGGTATTCAACTTTTGAATTCTCTCGTCCTTATCACGAGATGACGCAGCTTCAGTTTCTAATTCTCGAATCTTCTTGTTCAATTGCGAGTTCTTCTTTTCAAGATTATTGCGTCTTCTCTCGAGATCTGAGGCAACTACAAAGGAAGTTCTTCCAACCTATAAAAGAAGATAGAAAAATCATTAACATATATATATATTTGAAAATTTAACATTAACAGGGAAATATGACTGCATACGTACCAAAGATCCAAGTGCATTCAAGAAGTCAGGAGACACAATTCTGGAGGCTCCATTGAAAGAATTATTGCCCTCTAATAAAGTAGCATTACACACGTTTGCGAGAGCCCCGCAAAGGGAAGCTAGGGGAGCATCTCCCATTCCTTGGAAAGAATCTGAGAAGATGCTGGACAACTAATCCATAGAAGAACTGGTCGACGGAATCTTCTTGGCGAGAGAAGGATTCGAGTCATGGTCATCCTCGTCAGAAGATTTAGAGCTTGAGCTAAGGAGAGAAGAAGATTGAATCTTTCGCTTCTTAGCCAATGGAGCAGAAGATTTATCTTTGCGAACGACGGTTTTACCCTTACTTTTAGTCTTCGCGGCTACAGCTTCTTCAACTCCAACCTTCGCATACAGTTAAAGATAAGAAACAGAGGCAACAATATTGTTTCAAATAACAAAGGAAATATTTCTTACCTCATCCGTAAGCGATCGAAGTATCGCCAGGGTACTCTCTAACGGATTATCCTTGTATTTTCTTCTCAATCTGGAGATCTGAAAAATTTCACAAACTCAGCAAATATAAAAAGAAAATTGCGAAAGCAAGATTCGAAGTAGAAAACATACCTCTTTTGCCCTATCAGGCCATTTGAATTCCCAAGGATGATACCCTGCGAGATTCGCAGGAAGAACGTGCGAGCCCGCGATATAAGGGCCATTTAAAATCAAGGGTACAACCCACCACTTCTCATCTTTGGAATGGCGGGGAGTAGTATTGTTGCCCGGGTGCCAATCAATATCCTGCATGAGCAATTTATCTTCAGGGACATTATCCTTCTTTTTCAGACGAATGCCCCAGCGAGATTTAGCATTAACCATTTTTATCACTGAATAGTTTTCAAAAAAGCTCTCTACAAAGTGTACTTCTCAAGATTATTTCCAAGTCTGCGAAACCGGGGCGTCTAACAGTAGTAGGGTATAAAGATCCTTTGCCAGCATCACGATTCGCGAACTCAAGCATTAAGCGAATGCAATCGCCACTCAATTGATAAACAGCCCGAGAGAATTTTTCATGGGCCAAGATTTCATAAAATAAAGGCATCTCAGGATTGTACAAGGGAATGGGAAGTCCCATGAGAAGCCGACCTAGCGAGACTATAATCTTTTGATCATCACATTGATGATCGAAAATAACTTGCGTAAAGAATAGATGGAGATTCTTGATCAGAAATGGTTGATAGAGTGAAACCCTTCTCGAGCAACTTCTGTTGAACTTCATCAAAAGAAGCTTTATATACACGACTAATGGGAGCCATTATCAGTATGGGAATGGAAGGGATGTTAAAGGTTAAGATCAGCGCTAGAAAGGATGAAGAAAAAATTTGCAGTAGCAGGAGCGCAAATTGCGGAAGGAGAGAGTCAAAGAAAAGTTGCAGAAAGAAACTAAAGAATGAAAAGGAGGGGAAAAGAAAACTATATATAGGGTAAAAGATCCTCGAGAAAAACGAGGTCATTTAATGCGAAGAGACATGAACGGTCAAGAGTAAGCGGTTGAAAGAGACGTGTCAAGAAAAGACATTAATAATCAAAATCCGTGTAAAAGTACAAAACTGACGCAGATAAAGATAAGCAGTCGCGGAAACAGTATTGTAAAAATCTCATGATACTCTTCCCCTCGCAGGAGAAATATGAGGAGAGATAGGAGACGATATTTTGTATATATCTTAAAGAAGCTTCGGAACTTTGCAAAAGAATAGAGGCAAGTACGTACTTTTCAAGGAAAGTATTCTTTTGCTCGTTCCTTCATCAACAAAAATCAAAGATCGCTACCACAATAGATTTTTCCTTAAAGATCGCTTGTTAAGCAATATTCAAGGAAAAAGAGGCAAGATGTAGGATCATAATATCGCAGCAAACAAGGCTCGCGGGATTAATAAACAACAGTATCGCGAAGGAGTCGCAGGAGCTAAAATAAACGACGCAATGAATAACGACAGGCAAAATATAAAGAAGACGTGAGACCTGGCGAGGGTTAAGAAGTGTCGCGAGAGTGAATGTTTGTACATCTCGCGACACTTCGCGAGACATTCCCAAAATAAAGGATAGTTTAGTTTGTCATCCACTATGTATTACCCTATATAAAGGGGGAAATGTGTCTGTGAAAGGGGGGAGATCTTTTGAATGGGAAAACAAGTCATTAGGAGAGAGAAAGTTTAAGAGCGCTTTAATTTCTAAGTGTAATTCTATTTTCCTGTGTAAACATTTCATGAACTCAATCAATAAATATTCTTGATCTTACATCTTTCAACGGATTAAGTAAGCAAAATTGAGTAAGGGGTGTAGTGTGGGATTTCCTGCTACTACACATAATGTATGTGTTATCTTAAGAGATACTTTTTAGGTCCCCAGAACACAAATTGATACAAACACAGACTTGTAAGGTCTTTAATGTGTTTGCCTGCTCTAATACCAATTGAAAATGCGGGGGTCTAACAACCACACCCAACAATTCGTTTGGCAATCTGAGAGGACTTATTCCAATACACTTTCTAGAGAATCAACTAGACAGTCAGACTCAATCTAGATTAAAGTATGCCAAAGAGTTTATCTCTAACATTTTTTTTTCAATCCGCAATCAGCAAATAGAAATCTGCGAGCCAGATTGAATATAAGAGAAGTTACTTTAATGGTACCAAAGACCAATTTCAAGTGTCAATCAATGTAAATTAACAACCAAAGGTTGGATATTCTAGTTGACTGATCTTAACGCACAACCTGTGATATTTCAATTATATAACAAAATATAATGCGGAAAGAAATAACACAGATACACCGGAAATTTTGTTAACGAAAACCGCAAATGCGTAAAAACCCGGGGACCTAGTCCAGATTGAACACCACACTGTATTAAGCCGCTATAGACACTATCCTACTACCAATTAACTTAGGACTGGACTGTAGTTGAACCCTAATCAATCTCACACTGATTCAAGGTACAGTTGCGCTCCTTACGTATCTAATCCTAGCAGGATACTACGCATTTGATTCCCTTAGCTGATCTCACCCACAACTAAGAGTTGCTATAACCCAAAGTCGAAGATTTGATAGACAACTCTGTCTCACATAGAAAAGTTAATAAGTTTGAATAAATCTGTGTCCCACAGAAATGCCCAAGAGGTTTTGTTCTGTCTTTTGATAAATCAAGGCGATCAGGAACCAATTGATAAACCAGACTTATATTCACGAAGAACCAATTAATCGACTAGCGAAATAAGTTATTGTGGAATCACAAACGATGAGACGAAGTTTGTTTGTGATTACTTTTCTATCTTGCCTATCGGAGATATAAAATCTCGAGCCAATTATTTCAATTACACTCAACACGATAGAAACAGCAAGATCATATCACGCAACTACAAAGATAATAGTTGGGTCTGGCTCCACAATCCCAATGAAGTCTTCAAGTCATTAACCTACAGGGTCTCGAGAAGAAACCTAAGGTTAAAGGAGAATCGACTATAGTTATGCAACTAGTAACACACATGAGGTGTGGGGATAAGGTTTCCCAGTTGCTAGAGTTCTCCTTTATATAGTTTTCAAATCAGGATTTGCAATCCAAGTTACCTTGGTAACAAAGCATCCAATATTCACCGTTAGATGAAAAACCTGATTCAACCAAGCTAATATCTTTCAACCGTTAGATCGAACTTAGCTTGTTACACACAAATGAAATGTACCCTCATTTACGTTTATGTAGCCGTACCTAAATGTGTACACCAGGTTGGTTCACAAATAGTTAACCGAGGTTAGCCATATGATTACTCTCATATCAACCTTATTCATCTTAACCATAACTAGTTCAAATGACTCAAATGAAACTATTTAAGAGTTGGTCAATTGTTTAGAAAACACAATTGAAATCAAATCGGTTTGATTCACTTGAATCAATCATGAACATTATAGCGACGGTTTGCAAAGATTGCATTCCTTATTATTTAAATGTTTAAGTTCATGGACTTGACCGATTTGACAAAGTAACCAGCTTAAGTATGCGTATGGGTATGCTTACTTAAGCAACCGGTTTTTTGAGTTTGTAAAGTTTCCAAACTCAGCAGAAATTTGCGGTTCAAAACTTCCTTCAGTATGCGTACAAGTACGCATACTTAAGGTGACTAGTTAAGAGTTTTGCCAAAACCAAACTCAGCAGAAATTCTCGGTTTGAGAACTTCCGCCAGTTTGTCTCCTTTACCAATTTCGTATACACACATATGCATACTCTTGGCTCCCGGTTTATGGACTTATACACTAATGTGCGAACACACTATATATGTTTATATCCAAAGATGGTTACATCATCAAATCTTTATTTCAATCATTGAAACATTCTTCTATAATGTCAATAGTCGTTTTCACACACTATTAGCATCAAAGCAATTTTCAAGATATTGAAATAATCATTATTGAAACCTTCCAAGTCTTACACCAAATGATTGTATCACACAAACCATGTAAGATGTTACTCGGCAGTTTTCTCATGATATAAGATGAACTTGGTCGAAGCGAAAGCTTACCAACACATATTTCGAGAAATATGTAAGCGAGATATACTCAGCTTGAAATCTCAAATGTGTATAAAAAAAACTACATCGTAACACGACTTATGTCTCGATATAGGAGATAGTAGAAATAGACTTTCCAAGTGATAGATAAGTTCAAGTCTCCACATACCTTTTGTCGAAGAAGTTCCACAAGCTCCCCTTAGTATTTATTCGTCTTCAAGAGATGAACATCGAGAGATTTAAGCTCAAATACACTATCTATGTCCTAGTCTGAGACATCTATAAATAGGCTAGAAATCAAGACTTATAGTTTTGATCACTAACATTGACAAACATGCTTAAGATAGCAACGCATGCGAGTTTGACCGAGCAATGCTCTAACAGTTCACACCAAAGATTATGAACCCAAATCAGAAATCTTCTTCATCTTCAAATCTTATTAGATCTTCACTAAACACCTGCACACAATCAACTTGAATCTCTTGTGATCAATCACACACAGAACGAAGTCTCGTTAACAATGGATTATCACAAGACGTCTTTAGATCTACAAACAAGTCTAAAGATCCTCGCCAAACTTTGATCTAGTTTGAGTGAATCTTATATCAAAAGAGAAGATTCTCAAGCATAAACAAACTAGGTGCAATCATAGTTCAACAAATGTTAGTCAATCAAATCAATCAAAAACTAATAATAAACTGCAATTATCTAGTTTCCCACCAACGGTACTAATTTTCCAAAGAAGTCTTTAAACCGAGCGTCCATAAGAGATTTCGCCTAATTAGGTTACTTTCCTCTCCGAATAGGCGGATCCACCAGTAACAACACAACTAGGTAGTTTTGCTGGCTCTGAGGATTAGTTTGCTCGAAATGAAAACTTCAATATTTATAGACCAAGGAATTTTGGACACCAAGGAATTTCCAAAGCCGAAAATATTCTCAAGATATGCAATATATTTCCAAATTCGGTTTCCATAATTCCTGGAAATGCTTTGTCCAAATATTGACCGAAATCACAGTAGAAAATCTCCAATTAGTAAATGCACATTACCAATTTTTATTTTCTAAAGATATGCGTTTTAATTGCCGGAAATTAAAATCATATAAAACTAAAATCCTTAATTAAAAGATTCTCAATTTATTTCGAATCGGGATTCTCTTTTAGCTATTAAGGAATATCTTTGAACAATAAAAGATAAGCGTTACTGCACATGTTCAAAGTATGTCGACATCTTTACTTTGTAAGTCCTTTTTCATACTTACAATCTTGGAACCGATTTGCCACACTTCCAAAACGAGTTTAGAATTGGTTCATCTGACTTCCAAGAACTATGTGATTGATTATCCTATCAAATCACCAAACATGGGTTTCACGGTTCTACCAAAACAAGTTTCAGTTCTACCTCCATGTGGGTACTAGAACTAGTCACGCTAGTTACCAAAAGTTGGTTGACTAGGTACTAGGATCGGTTCCCACATATATATGGTATCTAACTTGTATTTGGTGCACATGTCCATAGGATCGGTTCCCAAAAACTAAAAACGTGTTGCACATGTTCATAGGATCGGTTCCCAATAACTAGAAACTTGCTGCACCTCTTACAAGGATTGATTCCCCTTTTGTGATCGGTTGCACCTCTTACTAGGATCGGTTCCCCAATGACTAGAGTTGGTCATACCAATTACAACAAATCGATCATACCATCTTAGGTGATTACTTAAGATCGGTTTCACTAATAAAAGTCATACCGATACATAAGTCAGGCATTGTGAATAGTTTACCAAGATACATAAACAAGTTATGATCGGTTATACTAAACACACATATTGGTAGTTCAAAAGATATGCAATGAATAACAATACCAATAAACCTAGCGATTTCCCTTTCGATTCACAAAACAAGTTTATGAATGTACTTCCTTTAAACGAATGTAAAACATTGTTTCCTAGGATGAAATCTTCACCTCATACCCATACATAATCACAATAGCATTCAAACGATTATGTCGATGTTTTCTATACGAAGTTCAAAAGATAAGCGTTATACTTCATATTGTATTCCTTAATACTATGTCTAGCTAGAGTATAATCATTCACAGCTTCGCAGTTATATTTTCAATATGCACGACTTGAAAGATACGTTAGGGAATGAAACAGTTCAAGTCAAATAGTACTAACCTCAAGTGGAAGGATGATGTCGTCGTTGTAGCTCCTTACTTCTTCACATTCTTCAAGTCTTCACGTAATACTTATAATGTCTCATATCCTAATACTTTCAAGTTAACATATACGAAGTTGACTCTAGTAAATAATCAAACGACTCTTTAAATGAGTTTTGGTTCACTAAATATGACAACCAAACTTGACATACCAACGCTTGGTGTGTTCAACTGAGCTATGCTCTAACAATATCCCCCTTTGTCAATTTTAGTGACAAAACTCTTACATCATATGGATAAATAAATTACAAGAATTCATTATACATACGCTTGATTCCCAAATTCAACATCACAATAACCTGTATACATTCAATCCATAAATGCCGATGTTGACATTATAATAACAAAGCTAATACTCCCCTTAAAGGTAAGATAGGTAGATTTTCAATCCACACGTCTTTGTTATTCTCTTATCAATATGATATGCTACTCCCCCTTAGTTTATGCTTTACTCTTTCGTTAGATATAACGTTTAAGCACCATTGTCCTTTCCCTTAGTGATACCAAATCAATACCAAATTAATATCAATATCACTTGTTTACTCCATATATTTCTCTCCCTCTTTGTCACAAAATGACAAAGGTACGAGAAAATAAAAGAACAAACCGAAAGGATCTTACAAATCTCAAAAGACTTGCAACCTATAAGAGTTAAGCACGAGGGTTCCACACACCATTTTTGATAACCAATATCAAAACCGAAACTATAAAGTAATTTTGTTTTGTTATGTTACCAAGGAAACAATTGCCCGAAGCAATTTTCCCTAATAGTTTAGCAAACCAAAAATCGACTAAGCACCTTAGTTCCTTTGCTAAACCGATTGCACAAATACAATCGCTTTTTCGATAAGACCAAAATAAAGATCAGAATTGACTCTATTTTTCTCACCAGGTTCTAATTATTCAAATAATAACTTAGACCTTTCACTTTTAAACAAGACAAGTACTAGGTTAGTTAACTAGCATTTCTTGTTAAGGTATTCAATTAGACTTGAATAACCGAAACCTCCACTTTGATAAGTCTAACTAAGATCAGAATTAACTTAGTTTCTCTTATCCGGAATCGAATTGGACTAAAAATTCATCCCGAAAACCTTTTCTTTTGTTAAGCCATAAACAATTCATACAAACCAAATAAATCAGCTTGCATAATTATTTACCTCAACCGGAAGCAATTGAAACAACATAGACATAAAGCACCGCAATTGCACCGAAAATTTTGTAAGCCTAAACGATTGATACCAAACAATAAAGCAAGATAACAATAGTTTTTCTTAACCGGGAACAATTGAATCACACACACATCCATACACAAATAATGGAATAAACATCAATTTTACCGAAATTTTGTTAAGCAAAAGCTATAAATATATGCAATAAAATCAAGCTTTTCTTAAACAGGAAAACGATTAACTAACAAAGTCGTTACCTCAAGTTGTGCATCCTCTTCTCTATTAATGTTGCATCTTCCCAGGGAGAATTGATATCAAAATATCACTATGTTGTCATCCTCTTGCAAGACAAAAGAACAACAACAACCAACCTTTACCAGAGAAAGGTTGAAAACCGGTTTTAACTTATGCAATGCAAAAGTCGAAACCCCGAAATACATATTCTTTTATGCTAAACCAAAAAATTCAACATATTGTGACTTTTTCACATATTGTTTCAATCAGAACCCCTCATGATCCTTTGATAAAGCCTACCAACATGGGCTAGAACTTAATCCTGCTAAACCAAAAAGTCACCCAAACCATAAGGGTTCACATCATATGAGATCGAATATTAAGGTCAAGAAAGCCGAAATCAAACATCCCATAAACATACATAGCAATAAGATAAAGCATTCAAGCACAGGCTATGTAATCAAAAACTATCACAGGAAAAATTATAAACCAATAATTTTATTCATAATAATAATTTTATTCATAATAGACTTTATTGAAATAATCAAAAGCTAATGTCTATTTTCCTTGATTAAGTATTACAACATGTATCTTAATCTCTATAAGTGCTCTCATTATTCACCGAAGATTCCTCGGTATTCTGAATCTTAAGTCTTCTCTTTTCTTTCTGATGATTGATTCTTTGTTTCAGAAGATTCAATTCCACAATCAACTTGAAGAGGTTTGACTCAAGCAGCTTTTTATTCAAGAATGCAGTTTCCAAAAGATCACGAGCAACTTCAAAATCTCCCATCAACATAAGCATAAGCTCAAAAGAAATATGATTCTTTTTATGTTCGTTAGAGAAGTAGCATTTGAACTCAACTGGAAAGGTTTCAAGTTTTTCGAAGTTGAGATTCAATGTCAATAGTATTTTCACCCATCTTTGACCGTAGACAGAACATAGAGAAGTATCGGTCCTATAGATGGTTTATATAATAAATCAAACTTGGTTTCCAAGATTGAGATACCTAATCACGGTATATTATTTGTGATAATATACACTTTCGGAAACAACACATGAATTTTTCTGAACCAGTATGATTGAGAGGATCCGAAAAAAAAAAATCTCAAATTTTCTCATGAACTTTCCAAAGATCGAAAATATTTTTCTAAAAATAGGAAAGGTATTCCACACATAGAAAAACACTTTAGATGTTCATAATATGGATAGACTGTAATATACAACCTTCATATTCTTGTGCTCCTTTCAAGAACTTCCCATTTATTTTAATCGAGCACAACTAGGGAAATTCTTGATCACCAACATCAGTTGTTGGAGTGAGCTTGTGATAGCTCAACTTTTGTGGAACATGATCCATCATGATATATAAGAATATCTTCCCTTTTGGGATCTTTCCAAGAATAAACTTCTTTTAATGTGTCTGATGCGTGTCGTGAGTGCAATTAAATTAAATCACTTATTTCCACATAATTAACTGGTAATATAATGTAAGCAAGGATCGTTCCCACGAAGAGCAGGGAGTTTATTTGTCAAAAAGGTCACAAATGGGGGTTTTTATTTTAGATTGTAAACAAAGTAAATAAAACAATTTAAATTGAGTTGCAAGCAATAAGGAGAGAGATGACTAAGGAATACTTCTTCGTTACTAAAACGTCAATGAGTTAATATTTCCATCCATTCATCATTAATCATAGATTATCATCAACCGTGGGATAACAACTAGCGCAGTGCTACCCCCTAAAGTCCTTTGGTCACTGGATACCGAAGCGCCCGAATATCAGATTCTATTCATCTAAGTCACCAAGCAAAGAGCTTATGGTCTGTCGCAGCTCAACAAATTAATAATCTTATTTCCACACAATTAACTGGTAATATAATGGAAGTAAGGATCGTTCCCACGAAGAGCAGTGAGTTTTAGTTGTCAAAGTGTCACAAAGGGGGGTTTTGTTTTAGATTTGAATAAAGTAAATAAAAGCAATTAAAAATATTAAATTGTAAGCAATAGGGAGAGAGATGATCGAGGAATCCTTCTTCGTATATAAACTGTCAATGAGTTAATATATTCATCTATTCGTCATTAATCATAGATTATCACCAACCTTAGAAAAGCAGCTAGAGCAGTGCTATTCTCTAAAGTCCTTTGGTCACCGGGTACCGAAGCGCTCGAATATCAGATTCTATTCATCCAAACCACCAAGTAGTAGTGCACTCAAGGTGTAGCTTGGTCGAATGCTTTATGATTTGTGACTTAGGTTAATCCTAGTAGTTAGACTCTTAGCGCAAGGTCCACTTTCTAGTGTTGTTTCTACATGTGATTGCTCCACAGAATTCCTCTGCAAGGTTTTACGTTTTCTACTTGTGTAGGGGTTATTCAACAATTACACGGATATCCTAACCCTTTACTAACTTTAGATTAATCAATAAACTGATTTAGTTGGCCACCTAGAATAATCAATCAATCAATCATAATATTTACTCATAGTAGAAACAAACGATAATCATATGAAGAAATCAAAATAGATTCATACATTAAATCAAATCAAGTTTAAAACTTAGAATTCATCCTCAATAAATAGGTGTTTAGCTACTCATGGATGTAGAAGCATCCATGATATACATATGAGAAAAGTTTAGAGATATCGTTACGATTGAAGAACCGCTCCGAAACCCTAGCTTTAGCTCCGTGTGATTTTTCATCTCTCCAAGCCTTACAATTTCGTGACCTTATGATGTTATCTCATTCATGACCTAATACCTCTCTTTATAGGTTTACATTGCTTGGTCTTCACTTATTTAGTTCGGTTCAAGAACCCGACCCAAAAATATGAAATAACGACCCCAAACGTGATCTTAAGACTTCCAAGGTATGCATACACGTTTTCATACTTGTTAAGTATGCGTACATCAAATTCCAGCAGAAATTTTCGGAATTAAAGTATGCGTACATGTTTGCATACTTTACTGTCTTCGGTATTCGATAAAAGCTTGTTTTGGCCACAACTTCTTCGTCCGAGCTCGAAATGACCTCATTATTTGTGCATTATTTTAATCTTTCAATTGTCTTCAAGATGGTGATGATAAATCCTTAATTTGAATGAGTTAAGCTTGGTCTTTGGCCCGTCTCTTGATTTTGAGCATTTTGCTCCTTTTCGTCACTCCACTTTTCTTGGACTTGGGCACTTGGATACTTGGAATACTTCTCTTCCTAGCTCTTTTCAGCACTTTGTAGCTCCTTTTTGGATGATTCACCTAATAGAGGCAAATAAGAGAAAACAAGAGTAATAACACAAAAATATGCAAGAATAATAGCTAAAATAAGTATGGAATGGACACTAAAATCATATGAAATATGCACTTATCAAATTCCCCCATACTTAGCTTTTGCTAGTCCTCGAGCAAACTAAATAAAACTAATCCTAAATACAACAACTCCATGTCGTTGAGAAAACGGTTACACTTAGCATGTATAACAAGCCTTTAAACCCCTAGGTGTCCCTAGTGGACGAGTTATAGTCTCGTGAGGGTTTACAAGAGGTATACCGACAAAACTTACTCCAATTTCTCGCCTTAGAAGAACCACTAAGGATAGACACAAAGTAGAAAGCCAAATAATTAGCATGCATAAGTTGTTTAGCTACAAACATCCCACATACATTCCAATCATCACACACAAGCAATTACTTACGTGTGACATTCAACCTTCTTGCAAAACTCTACTAAGATAGTCATTGTACTTGTTGCAACATTTATCACAACACTCGCATACTGAAATCACATGGATAGATAAGAAAATGAAAATAGAAAAGTGAAGTGTGCAAATGTTAACTAAAGTGAAAGATGTTACCCACAATACTTGTATGAATGTCGTCAAAGGATTCTTATTTATAGCGCAATAGTTGAGAGAAGCACCCATTTAACTTGACCACATGATTAGATACTCTAAGCGCATGTTTTCTTTCAGCAAGTATGTGATAGTTGCCTTGGATCCTGCGTTCCACGCTTATTTAGGCGACGGAGACAGGGACAACGTTTCACACATACTGATATCCAAGCGTCAAGAACCTCATCAATAGTCTTTTTGACTTGCTATATAATTATGAAATGGTTTTTATTTTCATCGACTACATGATTAGATACTCTAAGAGCATGTTCTTTTTCAGCAAATACATGATAGTTGCCTTGGATCCTGCGTTCCACGCTTTTTTAGGCGACGGAGACAGGGACAACGTTTCACACGTATTGCTATCCAAGTGTCGATAAATGAAGATGAGCCTTATATATATATTTTTTTTCCGGCTCACTCTTTATGAGTGTTAGACAACTGTCTATGGGGATTTTATATACTCAACCAATGATTACCTTGCTACAACATCCACGGCAGTATCAGGATCCCACCAAATCACTTTAGAGAAACATATAACTGCAAAAATAAAAAGAAAGTGATTCAGTAATGATTAATTGCGAGGATGACTCTTTCAAATGACTACCATAACTGAGTTTCGCATTCAATTATGAACGTATATATTTATGGATTTTAGAACGATAAAGTGGAACTCAATCTATAGCCGTAAGAATTGTTTCAACCTCAAAAGGTTTAGAGTGTCATCCTAAATAGCTCATAATTAACTCCAAAAGATGAAGTTTCAAGAATGCAAGAAATCAAAGAGTATTGTTTATATATATATATATTTATACAAGCCAAACATGCTTAACTACTCCCCCACACTTAAACTCAACAACTTGTAAAATCTAAGATGGGAATGCAAGATATGATATGCAAAACTAAAAAAATAAGAGGGATAGAGATACAAAACCGATGGGTTGCCTCCCATGTAGCGCTTAGTTTAATGTCCTCAGCCCGACTTGGCATTCCAATTATGCTACTGATAGGTGTCTGAAACACCTAATTTACTATCTAGTAGTTACGCTTTCTTTGCTATTTTTCTTGTAAATTATGTACTTTACGCGTGTTTTTGAGTTATTAGGTACTCTGGAGTCGCACGGAGGAAAAGAAGCAGAAATCATTCAAATTGAGTCAAAAAGGCGTAATTGTCATTTCACATGCTATTGGGAGCTGAGCCAAGGTTAAGGGGCAACTCTATTTGGAGGAGTATTAAACAAAGACTAGCTGTGGTTAAGGGGATGCCATCTGGGTAGCCCTTATCAAGGTGACAGAACATCAATTATAACCTACTTACACAACCCTAAAATCGAGAGTTTCTGGCTTTCATTTGTTATCTCAATCATTTGCATCTGAGATTGAGAACAAAAGTGAGAAAATCAGCCATGACTGCTGTTGAAATCGAGAGCCAGAGATCGAGAAATTGAGATGATGATTCATAATAATGAAAGAGACCAGGGTGAGATTGAGATATAATTCAAGAAAAAATCGAGTAGAAATCGGTTCGTCATGGATGTAAATGGTTGAAATTGCAGACACGGGGTGAGTGATGTTGTTTTGGATTGAAGGAAAAGAATCGATGGAGATTAATGGGTTTGTAGTCGAAATGTGGAGGGTGACCGAGAAGGAGAAGCTGGAGTTAGAGATGTCGAATTCGAAGAGAAAATGTGAAGAATCTGTGATAAATTAGAGATGGGTTTTAGTCTGATTTCAGTATGGAGGTGAATTTGTCTGTGGTTCTGCTAACGAGTTAAGTTTGAAGCAGAGTTTGTGCCGAAATTAGGGTATGGATTCAAATGGGTTTATGGAAGCTATTATCAGGTTGGCAGGATAAGGCAGATGATGGTGTTGTGGGTATTGTTAGCAGCTGGTATTGCATCACAGGTGATGTTGGCTGTGTTTGGAATAAAAGCAATGATGTTGGAGCTGTACAAGGGATGTGCTTGTGGTGTTGACTTGGAATTGAGAAAAGAAGAAAATGAAGTTGCAGGATGTGGATCTGAGACATGAATCTGGTTTGTGTTGGCTGGAGATGGATGCCATGAAGACAATAGTGGTGACTGAGGTGCAAGGAACTGAAATGGTAGCTGTGATTGGTAGTTATATTTGAGCTGCATTAGGAGACAGGGAATGGCGGATTACAGTGCAAGGAGCAATTGCAGGTAGCCTGATTAGATGAGATGAAACTGGTGCAATGGAGCATTGGTCATGAAGAGTCAAGCTGAGATTACAGGAGCAAATGCAGGTGATGGGTGCAGCTGCAATGGAGGAACTCAATGAATGCAAGGGTTTTTGGTTTGTGGCTGTGTAGATTTGCAGGTGGTACTGTGAATTATGGGGTGAATCTGAAGTTGCAGTTGGAATTGCAAGTATGCAGCAACAAATGATGAGCATTTGAAGCTAAATGATGCGCTCGGGTATTGTTGGATCCGCGGGAGAAGCGATGTGTTTGGTGGTGGCATTGAGATGCAGATGATGAAAGAATGGAATTGAAATGAAGATGTAGCTATTGTAGGTGAGGATGCAAGAGCTGGTGCAGGACAGGTGAAGTTTCAGCTCAATTGGGAGAGCTGAAATTGCAGGAGATATTGAGTGGAGCTGGTGATTGCAATCAATTGAGTTAATGGGTTTCTGGAATTGAAAGTAGGGAGAATGAATTAATCATGATGCAGTGGCAGTGGTGTTGGTTTATGATTGAGCTGTGAGCTTATGCTGTTGAGATTGATTTTGTCTTAAGGCTGTAGTTGCTGCCATTAAGGGATGAATTGCAGAGCTAAATGACAAGAAGCGGCCGAGATAAGGGAGTTAGTATGTGTTTTGCCGAGGCAGGGAAGATCAGAGAATGGAGAGGCTTACAGTCATGGAGTAGCAGGGAAGAATTGAAGTTGATTCAGTTGGCTGGGATTGAAACAACCTAATGATGCAACTGAGCTGAGGTGCAGGGCTTGATGAATTTGAGTTAGAAGCAGCTGTTGCAGAAGCTAAAATGCAATGCAGTATGCACAACCATCTTGGCTGGAAGTGAACAGTGATGCACCATCTTGGTGCAACACAGATATGGCCTGTGCAAATGGCTTATGGCCTGACAAATCAGCTCAATCAGCCAAGTTAGTGACTGACTTAGATCCTGACTCAGGTCTGATTAGCTAACTGACTCAGCTGAGACTTGACCCGGTTTGACTCAGTGATCTAGACCGAGTTGACCCGAGTTGACTCGTTGACCGGTGACTGGGCGGATTTTTCCGGTCACCTGAGATGTCTGCCGACGACTTTTCCGGCCAATTTCTGGCCATAATCCCAGTTTTCCGACGACGAATTTTGGACATAATTTTACATGGGTTTTTTCTCACACATGGGCTTGGTGGACCACTTGGAGATGGGTTTTGAGAAGACCTAATATTGGAAGGAGTATCCTTTATGGAAATAGAGAAACATATAAAAAGAGAAGACTTTTACCTAATGGGGGATCTATTATTATCTTTTTTTTGCCTCTACTTTGTTTTCTAGGGTTTACACCATGAAGTCTTTTATCTTTCTTCTTGTTATGAACTCTATGAATATGAGCTAGAGTTCTCTTTTGGTTATGAATTAGTTGGATTTCCAAACATGAATTTTTGTGCAATAAATTAGTTTTCTCTCATATTATCATTTACCATTCACCATTAATATTGTTACATGATTTGAATGGTTGTTTAGTCGAGTCGCGAATCGATTGAGTTTGCTTTCATCTTTATTGCCAGATTAGGGTTATTATACGCAAAAGTGATAATTACTGATTGCAAGTAGCATAAATAAGATTATAGTTTGTAGTGATATATTCTTATGATCTTATGTGAACCATAACCTTTGTTAAATCGGATTAGTGCTTTTACACGTTCGATTGCTTTGATTGGCCTGATTTCATAGTACTTAACGCATCTAGGGAATTAAACTTGATTAGTGCTTTTACACGTTAGGTTGTTCCTTTAGATAGAATTCATATTCGCATCTTTAATGTGTTTGTTGATGACAAGAGGAGATTAGCGGGATATTCTTGCGATCAAGGTATTCTAGGGCCTTTGATAAAAATTGAGATTAAAATATCAATTCTAGTTATTGTGTTGAAAACATGTTTGTGAATGAAAACGAAATCCATGACCAATACTTTCTCATCCTTGATTTGCGTGTTTACTTTTTATTGTTTGCTTTTATTTTATTTTAGAATATAAAAATCAGAAAACCCCCGGTGTTATTTTTAGGAAACCGAAACATATTGACAACCAAGACCTCTCTGTGGGAACGATCCTTTCTTGCCCTTGCTTCATTATATATTTTGAGTAGTAAGAAAGTGTAAATTATATTTGTGTCGGCTGACAACTGGTCAAATTTTGGCGCCGTTGCCGGGGAGGCAGCGGTTGTCACTTGTTTTTGGTTTCTTATTTTTGTTTTTAGTTTTGTGTTACTTTTTCTTATTCTTTGGTTCTTAACCGAGTTTTGAGAATCTCGTTTCAGGTACCAATTTCTATGGACGGAGCATATTGGAGCAATCAATACGGCTTTCAACCTCAACAATACGACAACTACCAATTCCAGGGGTATAATCAAAACCAATTCATTGGTTATGACCAATATTCCATGGAACCTTATGGTTTTCCTCAACAACCTTATGGCGGGTATGTGTGTGAACAACCACAAGGATGGGAGGATTCTTATGCTCGTGAACAAAAAGTCTCTAACATTATCGACAAAGTTTCCAACTTTTTACAAGAGGAATTTCAAAAAGCTAAAGAGACTACAAACGAGCAACTCCAAGAACTTCGTGAAGGTATTGCTAGCTTGCGAAGAGGCATTGATCAATGCAAGGAAGATATGGATAATTCTAATGTGCATATGGTTTGTGATGAATATTTGATTGATGCTAATGTTGAAAAAGGCCAAACCTTGGGCACTTTCGTTGATAATTGTGTAGTTAACTCAACTCTTGATCGTAATAATGATCATTCACCTATTCAAAAGGATGAGTTCGAGATTAGCAACACTAAATTCAGCGAGGACCAATCTTATGTTGACTATGATAGTGACGGTGATTATGATACATTGCTTGAAACAACTCATGGTGACATCCCCGAGGAGTGTACAATAAAGTCTTTTTGGGATCAAGATGAAGACGAAGAGGAATATGTCGACACTTGTGTAGATTACTCAAGCATTGATCTTAATAATGATCAAGAGCCTATTCAAAGGGTGGAGCTTGAGGATGATGCATTTTCGAGTGTTCTAAAAAAGTTTCTTATAATAAAATTTGGATCCGCAAAAGAGTATGTGCCTTACAACAAAAAGGAGTATGTTGAGAATGAGACTGGTTTGACCAATATTGTGGAAGACCCAATTGAGCTTGCAAGTGATTGTAATGATGATGTTTATGTCGAGACTATGGTTAAGGCGGAAACGGACGAAGAATGGTTGCAAGGTTTGATAGAGGACCATGATATACAAGAGGTGAATAATTCACTTGAATTTTTCAACGATGAAGAGGATTCCGTAATACAAGAGATTGTGCAAGGTTTATCTAACCCTTTGCCTATTGTTTCTTCTCCTTTACCTCTTATTGGTTTGAATGTATGTGCTTCGGGAGTATTGTTGAATGACTTTGTTTCTCGATATCCTCCATTAGAGATACTTGATTCTCATACTATGCAGGTTTTGGAACAAGAAACCGTGGAAGTACCCAACTTCTATATTCTTTATACACTTCCAAGTGTGGACAAGAATAAGTGTGGGGGAAGCTTTTATCGGTTCATAGCTTCACTTTTGCGTTATATTACTAATATTTGTGTGAAGCAAGTGTTTGCAAAACAGGTTCTATGGAAGGATCCTCAACTTTTCAGATTGTTGGTATATGGACGATAACAAAAGAGTTGGGCTGACGACTTTAAACCAAGCGCTAAATGGGAGGCAACCCATAGGTTTTGTATCTTAAACCCTTTTATTTATTTATTTTTATAGTTTTCATATGATATTTGCATCCCCATGTTTAATTTCATTGAGTCCGGAATCTATCTTAGAAGAGAATTATGACGAATACCTTTTCGTCAGAAAAATTCAGACTGCACGTAGTTCAGTCCAGAGACCATAACTGTCAGACCGTTTATCGAAACACTGTGCCCTTTTGAAACTCTATAGAAAACACGTAGATGAACAACTTTTGTGAAATGGAGTTTTTCCAAATTCCTTACCAATTTGTACAGTTTTTGCGTTTTATCTGATGTTACGTCTGAATTCATAATTTTTGGTTTTACACATTGAGGACAATGTGAAGTTTAAGTGTGGGGGAGTCTTTTGCATATAGAGTTTTTAGCCTTTTTGAGTCAAAATTTTCATTTTTTTTTTTGTATATATTTGAATAAAACTCCAACTTGTAGTTAGTTTAGAGTCACATAGTATACATGTCGCTAAGATTACATCGAGAATCTCATAAGAGTGACTGAACTTAGAGATGACAGAGAACATGATCGGGTTTCTTAATTGTATGAGAGTTAAAGTTGGATTTAACCATGCCAGTGGCAAATAAGGTGCAGAATGAATTCGGTATTAGAGTAGTGATCCCCTATAGTGGAGACTACCCATGTTACATAATGTGAGGCACCGACCTTCAATTCTTTGTACCTGTCTAAATTTGTGCTTTTAGAGTGTGTGTCACCGTACGTAAATTCCGGGCAGAATGGTGAGCTGTCCAACCTCCCACCATAGAAGCACTACTTTGATCTCTTGAGTGTTATTTTTATCAATCATGATGGTGACATCGAATTGCTAACTTACATACCACTTGTAATCTTGTTCGCAGTTAGCACCATCCACCTTATCTCTCTCTACACCAACAGGTCCATAGAAACACCATCATCATCAACAAGAGGAGCATCACAAATTCGAAGGAAAGTTGAAGACGTTCAAGGTTTACAAGCAACAATACAAAAATGAGCAGATTTCAGATTCAAGTATAGCAACAAGACAAGGAGCAAAATTCTTATAAGTTGAAGACTATTGTATAAGAGCGAAGATTATAAATATGAGAGTTCGAGAAGTTTATGATATCAAGACATACAAGTTGTGAAGAATCAAGCGGTAAAGTACTTACACCATGGCCTTTGTACTTACGTTTTTATTTTATTTTATCTTATTTGTATTTTATTTTTCTCTTGTCTTAAAAAAAAAAAAAAAAAAAAAAAAAAGACAAGAGAAAATTTTTAGGTTTGCTAATAGTTTTTATTATTTTGTTTTGTTTTTATTTTGTATTTGTTTTATTTCTTATTTCTATAAAAAAAAGAAAAAAAAAAGAAAAAAAAAAAAAAAAAAAAAAAAAAAAAATAAAAAAAAATAATCATTGTATCATATTTTTGGTTTGTATGGTTTGTTTCTAGTTTTATTCTTCCAATAAAGCCAATGGAAGAAGAAATATCTATAATGAAGTTTCAAGCAATAAGGAATTTGAAGAAAAGAGTTAAATTGTCGAGATTCTACGAAGTTCAAGAGTTATCATCAAGAGTTGAAGACCGAAGACGAAGATGAAGACACCGATTGAAGACCGAAGACGTTTCTATGGATGCTGTGAGAGTGGTGCTAGCTGCACGCCGAACGGATAACGAGGTAAGTAAGCATATTCCCACCTTCGTTAAGTGGTTGATTTCCTTTCGTAGAGATCGTCAGAAAAATGGGTTTTCAAAATTATAAAAGATGTGGGTTTTTAAAACAATTCGGGGGGTTTTGCCTTCCTACCATTCAACGTGTCGCAGGATTCTCTCTTCACTCCTACCTGGACACATGTGTGACCCATAAAAAAGCTGTTTATTATTGAGAGCAACTTCATAAAACCCTTTCTTGTGAGGCGAGTCGAGACTTTCGATCACTCCGAACCCGAATTTCTTTCGAGAAGGGATGGTTATTTCTCTCTCAACTTTTAAGGATGAGATTGTGTTCATTTATGTGTCTAACTTCTTATGACTAGTGTGCAGAATTTCTATGTCTTCTTAGCACGTTGGATGCTATTATTTCGGAGAACTAGTAAGTTGGAAAAGTAGGTTTTGTGGGTATATCTCTAGTAAACCCTCACGAGACTATAACTCGTCCACTAGGGACACCTAGGGGTTTAAAGGCTTGTTATTTATGCTAAAAGTGACCGTAGCCTCGACGAGACGGAGTTGTATGTATTTTAAAATTGTTTTGTTTGATTTGCTCGAGGACTAGCAAAGTCTAAGTGTGGGGGAATATGATAGGTGTCTGAAACACCTAATTTACTATCTAGTAGTTACGCTTTCTTTGCTATTTTTCTTGTAAATTATGTACTTTACGCGTGTTTTTGAGTTATTAGGTACCCGGAGTCGCACGGAGGAAAAGAAGCGAAAATCATTCAAATTGAGTCAAAAAGGCGTAATTGTCATTTCACATGCTATTGGGAGCTGAGCCAAGGTTAAGGGGCAACTCTATTTGGAGGAGTATTAAACAAAGACTAGCTGTGGTTAAGGGGATGCCATCTGGGTAGCCCTTATCAAGGTGACAGAACATCAATTATAACCTACTTACACAACCCTAAAATCGAGAGTTTCTGGCTTTCATTTGTTATCTCAATCATTTGCATCTGAGATTGAGAAGAAAAGTGAGAAAAGCAAACCATGACTCGCATTGAAATCGAGAGCCGAGATCGAGAAATTGAGATGATGATTCATAATAATGAAAGAGACCGTGGTGAGATTGAGATTTAATTCAAGAAAAATCGAGTAGAAATCGGTTCGTCATGGATGTAAATGGTTGAAATTGCAGACACGGGGTGAGTGATGTTGTTTTGGATTGAAGGAAAAGAATCGATGGAGATTAATGGGTTTGTAGTCGAAATGTGGAGGGTGACCGAGATGGAGAAGCTGGAGTTAGAGATGTCGAATTCGAAGATAAAATGTGAAGAATCTGTGATGAATTAGAGATGGGTTTTAGTCTGATTTCAGTATGGAGGTGAATTTGTCCGTGGTTCTGCTAACGAGTTAAGTTTGAAGCAGAGTTTGTGCCGAAATTAGGGTATGGATTCAAATGGGTTTATGGAAGTCAAGTTATCGTGGTTGGCAGGATAAGGCAGATGATGGTGTTGTGGGTATTGTTAGCAGCTGGTATTGCATCACAGGTGATGTTGGCTGTGTTTGGAATAGAAGCAATGATGTTGGAGCTGTACAAGGGATGTGCTGGTGGTGTTGACTTGGAATTGAGAAAAGAAGAAAATGAAGTTGCAGGATGTGGATCTGAGATATGAATCTGGTTTGTGTTGGCTGGAGATGGATGCCATGAAGACAATAGTGGTGACTGAGGTGCAAGGAACTGAAATGGTAGCTGTGATTGGTAGTTATATTTGAGCTGCATTAGGAGACAGGGAATGGCGGATTACAGTGCAAGGAGCAATTGCAGGTAGCCTGAGTAGATGAGATGAAACTGGTGCAATGGAGCATTGGTCATGAAGAGTCAAGCTGAGATTACAGGAGCAAATGCAGGTGATGGGTGTAGCTGCAATGGAGGAACTCAATGAATGCAAGGGTTTTTGGTTTGTGGTCGTGTAGATTTGCAGGTGGTACCGTGAATTATGGGGTGAATCAAGTTGCAGTTGGAATTGCAAGTATGCAGCAATGATGATGAGCATTTGAAGCTAAATGATGCGCGATTTAGGTATTGTTGGATCCGAAGTAGGAGAAGCGATGTGTTTGGTGGTGGCATTGAGATGCGGATGATGAAAGAATGGAATTGAAATGAAGATGTAGCTATTGCAGTGAGGATGCAAGAGTCGGTGCAGATAACAGTGAAGTTTCACCAATTGGGAGAGATGAAATTGGCAGGAGATATTGAGTGGAGCCGGTGATTGCAATCAATTGAGTTAATGGGTTTCGGAATTGAAAGCGAGGAGAATGAATTGATCATGATGCAAAGGGCGGTGGTGTTGGTTTATGATTGAGCTGTGAGCTTATGCTGTTGAGATTGATTTTGTCTTAAGGCTGTAGTTGCTGCCATTAAGGGATGAATTGCAGATCTAAATGACAAACAGCGGCTGAGATATGGGAGTTAGTATGTGTTTTGCCGAGGCAGGGAAGATCAGAGAATGGATAGGCTGACAGTCATGGAGTAGCAGGAAGAATTGAAGTTGATTCATTGGTCGGGATTGAAACAACCTAATGATGCAACCGAGCCGAGGTGCGGGGCTTGATGAATTTGAGTTAGAAGCAACTTATTGCGAAGCTAAAATGCAATGTAAAGATGCACAGCCATCTTGGCTGGAAGTGAACAGTGATGCACCATCTTGGTGCAACACAGATATGGCCTGTGCAAATGGCTTATGGCCTGACAAATCAGCTCAATCAGCCAAGTTAGTGACTGACTTAGACCCTGACTCAGGTCTGATTAGCTACCTGACTCAGCTGAGCCTTGACCCGGTTTGACTCAGTGATCTGGACCGAGTTGACCCGAGTTGACTCGTTGACCGGTGACCGGTCGGATTTTGCCGGTCACCTAAGATGTCTGCCGGCGACTTTTCCGGCCAATTTCTGGCCATAATCCCAGTTTTCCGACGACGAATTTTGGACATAATTTTACATGGGTTTTTCCTCACACATGGGCTTGGTGGACCACTTGGAGATGGGTTTTGAGAAGACCTAATATTGGAAGGAGTATCCTTTATGGAAATAGAGAAACATATAAAAAGAGAAGACTTTTACCTAATGGGGGGATCTATTATTATCTTTTTGCCTCTACTTTGTTTTCTAGGGTTTACACCATGAAGTCTTTTATCTTTCTTCTTGTTATGAACTCTATGAATATGAGCTAGAGTTCTCTTTTGGTTATGAATTAGTTGGATTTCCAAACATGAATTTTTGTGCAATAAATTAGTTTTCTCTCATATTATCATTTACCATTCACCATTAATATTGTTACATGATTTGAATGGTTGTTTAGTCGAGTCGCGAATCGATTGAGTTTGCTTTCATCTTTATTGCCGTTAGGGTTATTATACGCAAAAGTGATAATTACTGATTGCAAGTAGCATAAATAAGATTATAGTTTGTAGTGATATATTCTTATGATCTTATGTGAACCATAACCTTTGTTAAATCGGATTAGTGCTTTTACACGTTCGATTGCTTTGATTGGCCTGATTTCATAGTACTTAACGCATCTAGGGAATTAAACTTGATTAGTGCTTTTACACGTTAGGTTTTTCCTTTAGATAGAATTCATATTCGCATCTTTAATGTGTTTGTTGATGACAAGAGGAGATTAGCGGGATATTCTTGCGATCAAGGTATTCTAGGGCCTTTGATAAAAATTGAGATTAAAATATCAATTCTAGTTATTGTGTTGAAAACATGTTTGTGAATGAAAACGAAATCCATGACCAATACTTTCTCATCCTTGATTTACGTGTTTACTTTTTATTGTTTGCTTTTATTTTATTTAGAATATAAAAATCAGAAAACCCCCGATGTTATTTTTAGGAAACCGAAACATATTGACAACCAAGACCTCTCTGTGGGAACGATCCTTTCTTGCCCTTGCTTCATTATATATTTTGAGTAGTAAGAAAGTGTAAATTATATTTGTGTCGGCTGACAACCGGTCAGCTACTCCTCCATAGGGAGTGAATCCTGAAGTTCAATTACGTCCACGTTCTCTGTAGGAAATTTTTCGTAATATGACTTCAATCTATGGCTGTTGACTTTAAAAGTTGTCCCTGTAGTGAGACTAGTAACCTCAACTGCACCATAAGGAAAAACATTAGTAACAACAAATGGTCCACCCCATCGGGACCTTAGCTTTCCAGGAAATAACTTAAGACGAGAATTAAATAAAAGAATGTTTTGTCCCACAACAAAACTCTTCTGAGAAATCATCTTGTCATGGAAAAGTTTCGTCTTTTCCTTGTATATACGAGAACTCTCGTAAGCATCATTACGTATCTCCTCTAGCTCATTAAGTTGTAACTTCCTCTCTGTTTCCCGCATTGTCATAATCCATGTTAAACATCTTTATCGCCCAATATGCCTTGTGTTCAAGTTCAACCGGAAGATGACAAGCTTTGCCATACACCAACCAATATAGAGACATACCAATCGGTGTTTTGTACACCGTTCTATATGCCCATAATGCATCATTAAGCCTATAACTCCAATCTTTCCGTGTAGTGTTCACGGTTTTCTCAAGAATGGATTTAATCTCACGGTTCGATATTTCAGCTTGCCCACTAGTTTGTGGGTGATACGGCGTACCAACCTTGTGTGTTATGTTGTACTTCTTGAGTAGAGCATGGAATGATCTCTGAAAATGTGAGCCTCCGTCACTGATAACCACTCTTGGTGTACCATGTGTAGAAAAAAATATATTCCTTCATAAACTCACAAACAACTTGAGAATCATTAGTAGGGGTGGCTTTAGCTTCCACCCATTTAGAAACATAATCCACAACAATAAGTATATAAAATTTTCCATTATAATTGACAAAAGGACCCATAAAATCAATTCCCAGCACATCAAATACTTCAACAACAAGAATTGGTGTGATTGGCATTTGATTTCGAGCACCTAGATTTCCCATTCTTTGACATCTATCACAAGATTTGCAAAAAATATATGCATCCTCAAATAGGGTAGGCCAATAAAATCCACTTTCAAGTACTTTGAAAGTGGTACGTTTAGAACCAAAGTGACCCCCCACATGCATAAGTATGAGAAAAATTAAGAATAGATTGAAATTCAGAATTAGGTACGCACCTGCGGATGATTTGGTCAGAACCGTATTTCCACAATTAGGGCTCATCCCACACATATTGCTTGGCTATTTTCTTAAGCTTAAGATTTTGAAAATTAGACATTGTACTAGGTACTTGTCTTGTAACCAAGTAGTTCACTATATCCGCGTACCAAGGTGTTGAATCTTCAATTGAGAAAAGTTGTTCGTCTGGAAAACGATCTTGTAAATAAAGTTCTTCTTCGGAAATAACAAGTCTACTAACAGTATTTTCAACACCTCTTTTATCCTTTATTTCATAATCAAATTCTTGCAATAGTAGTATCCACCGTATAAGTCTTGGCTTAGATTCTTTCTTCTTTAATATGTACCTAAGTGCTGCGTGATCAGAATACACAACCACTTTTGAACCCACCAAATATGATCTAAATTTTTCTAGTGCAAACACTATAGCCAAAAATTCTTTCTCAGTAGTAGAACAATTGATTTGTGCATCGTTTAGGGTCCTAGATGCATAATAAATCACATGAGACAGATTGTCTACTCTTTGACCAAAAACGGCTCCAACTGCATAGTCACTTGCATCACACATTAATTGAAATGGTAAACTCCAATCCGGTGACTTGATAATTGGTGCAGCTGTCAACAATTATTTCAATTTATCAAAGGAATCCTTGCACTCCTTGTTGAAGTCAAAAACAACCTCATTTTGCAATAATTTTCACATCGGCATTGAGATTTTGGAGAAATCATTGATAAACCGCCTGTAAAAACCTGCATGACCAAGAAACGAGCGAATTTCCCTCATCGAAGTGGGATATTGTAAGTTTCTTATTAAGTCTATTTTTGCTTTGTCAACTTCGAGACCTTGAGAGGACACAATGTGATCGAGTACTATTCCATGGTTTACCATAAAATGGTATTTCTCCCAATTTAAAACAAGATTAGTGTCTATGCATCTTTTAAGTACAAGTTCAAGATTTTGTAAACAAATATCAAATGAATTGCCATAAACACTAAAATCATCTATAAATACCTCAATAATGTGTTCCACATAGTCATAAAATATCTTAACCATACACCTCTGAAAAGTGGTAGGCGCATTGCACAAACCAAACGACATCCGTCTATAGGAAAACGTACCAAAGGGACAAGTAAAAGTATTCTTCTCTTGATCTTCTGGTGCAATAACAATCTGATTGTAGCCCGAATAACCGTCCAAAAAGCAATAAGGTGATTGTCCCGCTAACCTCTCTAACATCTGATCAATGAAAGGCAAAGGAAAGTGATCCTTTCGGGTTGCGGCATTAAGCTTTCTGTAATCTATGCACACTCTCCATCCAGTTTGAACTCTTGTAGGAACAAGTTCATCATCTTGATTTCTAACAACAGTGACACCTGCTTTCTTAGGAACCACTTGAACTGGGCTAACCCATTTGCTGTCAGAAATTGGGTAAATCACCCCCACACTTAGTAATTTGAGGATCTCTTTCTTCACGACCTCCATCATTGGGGGTTAAGCCTACGCTGAGCATCACATACAAGCTTAAAATCATCTTCCATTAGGATTGTATGCATGCACATGGATGGACTAATGCCTTTGATATCAGTAATTGTCCAACCAATAGCTGTTTTGTGCTCTTTCAGAACCCTAAGTAGACGTTCTTCTTGTATTGGGGTGAGGTTCTTTGAAATAATCACAGGAATTTCTTCTTTATCACCCAAGTACGCGTACTTTAGGTGGTCTGGAAGCGGCTTCAATTCTAGTTTCGGTGCCTGCACAATAGAAGGTAATGGAACCTCATTAGTTACGGGTAAATAAATATAAGAGATATTACCCGTTTTTGCTTCTTGTAGTGCTGTTATGGCACCACACATCTCCACCAGTTCTTTGGCTAACTAAACGTCCAGGTTTGGCTGTCCGTGAACGTCCAAATCAATGTTATTTCGTAGCACAACTCCAAGTTCATATTCACTATTCAAATCAAACATTTGTTGCGCTAACGAACCAATAACATCAATAGAGAAAGCTGAGTGAACATCACTAGGATAGCGCTTGTTTTTAAAAAATATTGAACCATGTGATCTCCTTATCAAATTCCATAGTGAGTGCACCACTATCAACATCAATCTTCGCCTTTGAAATTTTCATAAACGGTCTCCCAAGAAGTAACGAAGTAGATGAACAATTATCTCCATTGTGCATATCCACAATGTAGAAATCAACCGGAAAGATTAACTGATTCACTTGAACTAACACGTCCTCCACGACTCCCTTAGGATATATATTGGACTTGTTAGCCAATTGAATAATGATTTTTGCCTCCTTTAAAGGTCCGAGATTCAAAGAATCATAAACATCGGCTGACATAACACTTATGGAAGCTCCCAAATCAAGCAAAGCACACTCGAATCGTCGGTTACCAATTGTAACGGCACCGTGAAACCGCCAGATCTTCACACTATGTAGGCATCTTCTTTAGTAACATAGCTGTAGCACTTTCGCCCACCTGAGTAATGTCATTAGCAATCAACCTATCCTTCCTTGTACATAAATCCTTCAAAACCTTGGCATACTTGGGTACGGTTCTGATGGCCTCAATAAATGGAATGTTGATGTGTATCTTGCTGAAAATGTCCATGATCTCCTTGTCTTGAGCTTGCTTCTTTGACTTGGAAAAACGACTAGGGAAAGGAGGTGGTATGGTAAAAGTGGGAACCGCATCCTTAGGTTGGACGTTTGAGGTTGGCTTTTCCTTTGGGACGGTTTCCTCCTATACTTCCTTTTCGATGTCGTTACTAACCTCTTTTTGTTGATGTGGCTCTTCATCCCACTTCTTAGAGTGACTGCATTAACGTTCTCCCTTGGGTTCAAAAAAGGTTGTGATGGGAGTGTTGTCGACGCATGAGCCTTCATAAGGTTCATATCAGTTGCCAATTGCCCCACTTGAGTCTGCAAATATCTAATAGCGTTATCTGTTTTTAACTGATTTTGTTCGGCTTTGAAACATAATCCACAACAAGAAGTATATAAAATTTCCCATTCGAATTGACAAAAGGGCCCATAAAATCAATTCCCCACACATCAAATACTTCCACAGAAAGAATAGGTGTGAGTGGCATTTGATTTCGAGCACCTAGATTGCATGTTCGTTGACTCTATCACAAGATTTACAAAAGGTATATGCATACTTAAATAAAGTGGGCCAATAAAATCCACTCTAAAGGACTTTGAGAGCGGTACGTTTAGAACCAAAATGACCACCACATGCATAGGTATGTCAAAAATTAAGGATGGATTGAATTCAGAGTTAGGTACGCACCTGCGGATAATTTGATCCGAACCATATTTCCATAAGTAGGGCTCATCCCACACATACTGCTTGGCTATCTTCTTAAGCTTAAGCTTTTGAAAATTAGACATTGTACTAGGTACTTGCCTTGTAACTAAGTACTTCACTATATCAGCGTACCATGGTGTTGAATCTTCAATTGAGAAAAGTTGTTCGTCAGGAAAACGATCGTGTAACGGAAGTTCTTCTTCGGATACAACAAGTCTACTAAGATGATCCGCAACAGTATTCTCAACATCTCTCTTATCCTTTATTTCATAATCAAATTCTTGTAACAACAAAATCCACCGTATAAGTCTCGGCTTAGCTTCTTTCTTCTTAAGTAGGTACCTAAGTGTTGCATGATTGGAATATACAACCACTTTTGCACCCACCAAATACGATCTAAATTTTGCTAGTGCAAACACTATAGCCAACAACTCTTTCTCGGTGGTAGAATAGTTAATTTGAGCATCGTTTAGGGTCCTAGATGCATAATAAATCACATGGGACAGTTTGTCCACTCTTTGACCCAAAACAGCTCCAACCGCATAGTCACTTGCATCACACATCAATTCAAATGGCAAACTCCGATCTGGTGACTTAATAATCGGCGCAGTTGTCAACAATTCTTTCAACTTGTTAAAGGATTCTTTGCACTCCTTGTTGAAGTCAAAAACAACCTCTTTTTGCAATAATTTGCACATCGGCATTGAGATTTTGGAGAAATCTTTGATAAACCGGCTGTAAAAACCTGCATGACCAAGAAACGAGCGAATCTCCCTCACCGAAGTGGGGTATTTTAAGTTCCTTATTAGGTCTATCTTTGCTTTGTCAACTTTGAGCCCTTGAGAGGACACGATGTGACCTAGCACTATACCATGGTTTACCATAAAATGACATTTCTCCCAATTTAAAACAAGATTAGTATCTATGCATCTTTTTAGCACAAGTTCAAGATTTTGTAAACAAATATCAAATGAATTCCCATAAACACTAAAATCATCCATAAATACCTCAATGATGCATTCCACGTAGTCAGAAAATATACTAACCATACATCTCTGAAAAGTGGCAGGCGCATTGCAAAGACCAAACGGCATACGTCTATAGGCAAACGTACCAAAAGGACAAGTAAAAGTAGTATTCTCTTGATCCTCCGGTGTAATTACGATCTGATTATATCCCGAATAACCATCTAAAAAGCAATAATGTGAATGTCCCGCTAACCTCTCTAGCATTTGATCAATGAAAGGCAAAGGAAAGTGATCCTTTCTAGTTGCGGCATTAAGCTTTCTGTAATCTATGCATACTCTACATCCTGTTTGAACTCTTGTAGGAACAAGTTCGTCATCTTGATTTCTAACAACAATGACACCCGATTTCTTAGGCACCACTTGTACCGGACTAACCAATTTGCTGTCAGAAATTGGGTAAATTACCCCCACACTTAGCAATTTGAGGATCTCTTTATTTACGACCTCCATCATTGGGGGATTAAGCCTCTGGCCGAGCATCACGTCTTAGGCTTGCTATTATCTTCCATAAGGGTTCTATGCATGCACATTGATGGACTAATGCCTTTAATGTCAGTAATTGTTTAACCAATGGCCGTTTTGTGCTCTTTCAGAACCCGAAGTAGACGTTCTTCTTGTATGGCAGTGAGATTCTTTGCAATAATCATCGGAAGCTCCTCTTTATCACCCAAGTAAGCATACTTTTAGTGGTCGGGAAGAGTCTTCAATTCTAGCTTAGGTGCCCGCACAATAGAAGGTAAAGGAACCTCATTAGTCACGGGTAAGAAATATAAGAGATATTACCCGTTTTAGCTTCTTGTAATGCTGTTAAAGCACCACACATCTCCACTATCTCTTTGATTAAATCGACGTCCAAATTCGGCTGCCCATGAACGTCCATATCAATGCTATTTCGCAACACAACTCCAAGTTCATCTTCATTGCTCAAATCAAACATTTGTTGTGCTAACGAATCAATAACATCAATATAGAAAGCGGAGTGCACATCACTAGGATAACACATAGACTCAAATATGTTGAAGCGAATGATCTCCTTATCAAATTCCATAGTGAGTGTACATTGTCCACATCAATCTTCATCTTTGATGTTTTCATAAACGGATTCCCAAGAAGTAACGAAGTAGATGAACAATTTATCTCCATTTTGCATATCCATAATGTAGAAATAAACCGAAAAGATTAATTGATTCACTTGAACTAACACATCCTCCACGACTCCCTTAGGATACATATTGGACTTGTTTGCCAATTGAATAGTAATCTTTGCCTCTTTCAAAGGTCCAAGATTCAAAGACTCATAAACATCGGCTGACATAACACTTATGGATGCTCCCAAATCAAGCAAAACACGCTCAAATCGTCGGTTACCAATAGTAATTGGCACTATGAAGCCACCCGGATCTTCACACTTTGCAGGCATCTTCTTTAATAACATAGCTATACAACTTTCGCCCACTTGAGTAATCTGAGTAGCAATCAACCTATCCTTCCTTGTACACAAATCCTTCAAAACCTTGGCCTACCTGGGTACGGTTCTGATGGCCTCAATAAATGGAATGTTGATGTGTATCTTGCTGAAAATGTCCATGATCTCCTTGTCTTGAGCTTGATTCTTCGACTTGGCAAAACGATTAGGGAAATGAGGTGGTATGGTAAAAGTGGGAACCGTGTCCTTAGGTTAGCGGTTTGAGGCTGGCTTTTCCTTTGGGACGGTTTCATCCTCTACTTCCTTTTCGATGTCGTTACTAACCTCTTTTTGATGATGTGGCTCTTCAGTTTGTCTCCCACTTCTTAGAGTTACTGCATTAACGTGCTCTCTTGGGTTCATAAAAGGTTGTGATGGCAACTTTGTCGAGGCTTGTGCTTTCATTTGATTCATATCTGTCCCCATTTTCCCCATCTAAGTTTGTAAATCTCTAATAGCGTTATCAGTTTTCAACTGATTTTGATCAGACTTCTGTTGACTTGTTGAAACATGGAGATGAGCATGTCAATCTTAGATTCTTCAGTTGGAGGTTTTTGTTGTGGTTGGAATTTTTGTTGGAAACCACCTTGTCTCGCATATGGATTAGGAGCTGCAGCTTGCTTATTCGCATAACTAAAATTTGGAAGATCTTTGCAACTAGGATTATAAGTATTAGAGTAGGGATCATACCTTGGCCTCTGATTAGGAAATATAGCATTTACCTCGGCATCCTCTTCATATGAACGAACAACTGCAGATGCTATACGTTGTACCATTTTTTCCATATTACTCATTCGTTGCTCCATGTGTGAAGAATCTCCCATATCACTAACTCTTCTAACCACCGATGAATCTCTAGTATAAAATTGTTGTGTATTTGCAGCCATGCTCTGGATCAAACTAGTATCCTCCTCGATGGTTTCATTAGCCAATGCACCACTGCTAGATGCATCAATCAAATACCTCTCATGCGGTAGTAACCCCTCATAGAAGTGTGTGACCATAAGTTGTGGTGGTATCTGATGGTGTGGACAACTCGCCAACAATCTCTTGTACCTTTCCCAATAGTCGTACAAAGACTCTCCAGAGATTTGTACGATGCCACTGATTTCCTTACGAATAGCTGCAAATTTAGAAGAAGGAAAATACTTTCTTAAAAATAGCTTTTCCATTCCGATCCATGTGGTAATACTCCCGGAAGGGAGATAATATAACCATGATTCTGCTTGGTCTATTAATGAAAACGGAAAAGCTTGTAGAAAATTAGCTATATCATCATTATCATCGCTCTTTTTCATACTTCTTACTGTATTATAAAACTGTTGCAGGTGTCGATTAGGATCTTCACCCGGTAGTCCCTTGAATTTTGGAACCTAATGAAGAAGATTTGACTTAAGTTCCACTGTGTCAATTAGAGTAATACACAGTGGTTGAGATTCTAAACATGGTGATGTTAAATCTCTCAACGTCCTCCTTGCTGGAGGCGGAGGTGGAGGTGGATCATTCGCGCCGTCCACCATCTCTGTTATATACGGTTCTGGTTGCAACTTCTTACTTGCTTGTAGTACCGTTCCTTTACGGGTTTGAATTCCGCACCTCAGGTAAGTCCAATCCTTTGATGCCAGAGATTAAGTACCTAAAAAAAATATATATGGAAAACAAAGTTAAAAACTAAAAAGAAAATCTAAAAACAAAAAGAAACAACTAAAGCTACCGACTGCTCCCTGGCAGCGGCGCCAAAATTTGATGCGTGTCGTGAGTGCAATCAAATTAAATCACTTATTTCCACATAATTAACTGGTAATATAATGGAAGCAAGGATCGTTCCCACGAAGAGCAGGGAGTTTAGTTGTCAAAAAGGTCACAAATGGGGTTTTTTGTTTTAGATTGTAAACAAAGTAAATAAAACAATTGAAATTGAGTTGCAAGCAATATGGAGAGAGATGACCGAGGAATCATTCTTCGTTAATAAAACGTCAATGAGTTAATATATTTATCCATTCATCATTAATCATAGATTATCATCAACCGTGGGATAACAACTAGCGCAATGTTACCCCCTAAAGTCCTTTGGTCACTGGATACCGAAGCGCTCGAATATCAGATTCTATTCATCCAAGCCACCAAGTAGTAGCGCACTCAAGGTGTAACTTGGTAGAATGCTTTATGTTTTATAACTTAGGTTAATCTTAGTAGTTAGACTCTTGGCGCAAGGTCCACTTTCTAATGTTGTTCTACACGCGATTGCTCCACAGAATCCCTCTGCAAGGTCTCACGTTTACTACTTTTGTAAGGATTATTCAACAATTACACGGATATCCTAACCCTTTAGTAGCAATATATAAATCAATAAACTACTATAGTTTTCCACCTAGAGCAATCAATTTATCAATCATAAACTTTAATCAAAGTAGAAACAGACGATAATCATATGAAGAAATCAAACTAGATGCATATATTAAACCAAATCAAGTCTAGAACTTAGAATTCATCCTTAATCAAGTATGGGTTTAGCTACTCATGGATGTAGGAGCATCCATGTTATACAATTGATAAACTAGAGAAGAAATCGTTACGATTGATGAGAACCGCTCCAAAACCCTAGCTTCGTTGTTGTTCTTCCTCTCCAAGCTTGCAAAGTTGTGTGAACGATAGTCTCTTAATGTTTAGAAGGTCCTCTTATATAGTTTTCAAGAGATCTAGGTATTAAAATCCATCCGGGACCAAGTTTCCTTATTTTGGAAGTCAAAATACGTCAAAAGGGACCCAATAGGCTTGTCTCAGTCGGCATTGTCGAATTCCCCAATGCAATATCGAAAGTTGGGGTCTAAAATACACCTTCTCTGCCTGAAATATATATACTTTCGGTATTGATTTACCAATTCCGAAAGTGGGGGTCTAAAATACATCATCTCTGCCCGAAATATGGGTACTTTCAGTATTGCTTTAGCAATGCCGAAAGTGGTGTTGTAGATTGCCATTTTTCGTCTCAACTGTTTTGGCCGTAACTTCTTCGTCCGAACTCGGAATGACCTCATTATTTCACTGTTCTCTTCATAATTAAATTATCTTCAAGATGGTGATAAGAAATCCCGAATTTGGATTAGTTGAACTTGGTCTTCTAGTCCTTCTTATGTTTTCGACCTTCTTTGTGACGGACAGGTGAATTTTTCCTCCCAACGGGTTGGATTTCAACCCGTTCAGGAAGGCTAAACCCCTGTTCCGCCACTCGGAAATCCAAAACAATACGCAAGTTCATTTCAGAAATGTAACAACCGAATGAAACAAAGCTACGACTTAGTACTATATTATTTTCATAAAAAATAAGGCTCAATAATAAATTAAGGTTTACTTGAAAAAGAAAATAATAACAAAAGAAATGCTTAACGTTAAAACAGAAAGATTTTTATCTAATAGAAATTATGAAAAACAAGGGGATTTGATACTCAACTCCCATTAACAAAATGAAGTTAGCTGTAAAAATGTACATCTAAAAATGCACATGCATTTGCAAAAGAAACTATTATTTCAGTGTACAAGACTTTCAACATCCATAGTTGGGAAAAATTTAATAAAAACTAACTTCAGATTAACACCAAACACCCCAGATAAAGATCCCCAAAACAGCCCATGATATATATATATATATATACAAGGACGACAACATATACCACATTGTGTCCATAGCTCCACGCCGTAAGCTCTTCTTAGCTTACTACATCAAGCTAGCTGCAAAATCTGTGGGAAAACAAAAAAAAATGGGGTGAGCCCACAGCCCAGTAGGGGTTATAACGGTAATCGAACGTCACGAGATATACAAATAAAATGCCAAAGGTTAAAGCATCAATAAATCATAAAACTATAAATCTGGAATCCATAAATAAATGTAAAGCATTTGTTCACAAACATTTGTAAGCTGCCATTCATTTAAATTCAAATAAAATTACTCTACTCTTCTCATGGTCGTTGCCACCGTCAGGGTAGTTCTGGTTACCAGCCATCGTTGCCGCAACGATCTTTCGGGTTGCCACCGAGGTGGTGGGGTGCCACTTAGGCCCGACGTTCCTAAAGTAGAGCTTTAGTTTCCAAATACAGTTATCATGAAGGAAACATCCACAAAGTAAGTTATGAAAAACCTCACAAAATCCATAACTAAAATCTTACACAAATGCATCGGCAGCATCACATAATTAGTAAATCAGATTTCACTGAACACAAGAACTGCATGAGAATGAGAATCACTTAATATGAAGCCATTTTCGCAACAAGTTTCAAAACATAATTCACTGGTCGATAAACATGTGAACTCATAAAAATAGTAGACTAACAAATGGATATGTAACATCAACATTTAGGTGTAGATTTGATGAAGAACCAAAGGGCAGCAAGATAAACCAATGGTTTAAATTCACAAAGCTATAACAAAGAAAGACGACAAATGAAACTAATATCTGTAGAAAATCCCTTGGTACATTTCCATTTTCTTTAAGCTTAAATCATTGAAATCAAGTTGCCCTGGACACATGCATGTCACTTCTTCGTTTTAAACGCTTCATTTTATAAGAAATCAAATGAGTAAAAGAAAGACAAGGACAAAAGGAAAGTAGGTAAGCCAGAAAAACAAAAATTAATACTCTTGTGAGAAACTAATATACCACTGAAATCAGCTATTGAGACATGACGAAAAACATTAATAAAATCGATCTCAAAGGGTTAAGACATGAAATTAAGTAACCAAATTAGCATATGGTTCAAACAATTTATGGCTTACCGAAACGATGGTTTCAAAAGAACGACGGCTAATAAACAGAATTAGTATGAATTACAAACATGTATATCTAGTGCCATGTATGAAATTTAAAACAAAACAATAGAGTCATTGGGTCATTTTGTCGAACAGATAAAAGGCTAGTTTGAAATTTAAGACAGGACAGGTTTATGATGGAGAAACGGAACTTTATTGACTGCAGATCATTTTCACTTTTCATAAAACCATTTCATAAAAAGTTGAGCATACAATGACTAAACAAGGAAATTATATGTTTTCAAGCCAAATCTCTTATCATGCAAAATCACCATACTTGTCATTTAGACAATTAGCAGAAAATCAACATGCTCAAGAAAAATTAAATTCACAATCAGTTGAGATGTAAAGACTCATAGATTATTAGCAAGACAAAATTTAAAGCAAAAAGGCACAATTGAAATTCCAAGACTAACGGTAAGAAAACCCCCTACCTCAACATGCCGAAATCTTCAAGGGAGAATGAACTTCTTCTTCCGGTATCAATCCAATGTCTAAAGCAAAGAAAACATGAACAACCAGAAGGAAGGCTAAGTTTTGGGTTTTAGGTTTATTTCATTTTGTTTTCTTTACTAGACAGGAACAAAATCTCTTTTGCTCATTATGCAACAGAGAAGGGGGAAAAGAAAATGGCAGAAAAAACGAAGAAAAATATGGAGTACATCTAAAGATGATTTTGAAAGACAAAGACAAAAGTTGTTTAGGCTGCTTCATGCTCACTCACGTGTCAACCATGCTGAGAATTTCTAGAGTTTTCTATCAATTCTACTAACCAAAAACTCTAATACTGCTATGGGGTAACTACTTCAGATAGACAAACATTTAAAAGAGTTGGGCTAGGGCTCATAGCCCAAGAAAAAATATCCGTGTCGTAACATCATTACCCACTAAAAATAAAATTCCGTCCTCGGAATTCAAAACAAAATTATGAGTTAGAAAAAGTAAGCCAGGAAATTTTCCTTCACGTAGCTCAGCTTACTCATCGCATTTCGGAGTTTTAGTTCCCAATTCGCTTCTTCTAAGCTAAAATGTATCAATATTCATCCCATGCAATGCCATTTCATCATAAAAACATTGTTGTTCGATTCCAGTCTTGTCACTAATCACACAAGGAAACATCATAGTTGCATCGTCAAAGCGTGATCAAATAAACACACTATGCATACCCTCTAACTTTATCGGTAGTACTAGTTAGGGAGGGATTTCTTTAATTTGTCGAAGAATTCAGATAGTCCAATATAGTGTAAAGCCTTCCGCGTCGGATCGTTTGATATCCTTTGCCTTAGATGAAAACCCCTAAGTATCCGTTTCAGGTCTGCGTAGCCCATTCAAATTAAAGTTCTCAGGTGAGCCTTAAATTTTGTCGCCATCTCAGGAATTAGCACTAAAAACTTCATACAGTGTCGTACCAACGCTAGACTAGAAGATGTTGTCGTATGCAAACTTCAAAAATGTTGATTGCTCACTCAAGGGTCCTTAGAGCTGATCATGCTTGCCCACAACATTTCTTCTAAAAATGAAAGATTCATTTTAACTGACAATACACTGAGGATGGAAGGCGGTACTCGTATATATCTCAGTCTCTACAAAACAAGTCGAGCATCCAGTAGTTCCCGAAAAAAAAAGTTAAAATCGTGTAAGTAGAAATCTAATGTCTTCTAAGTATATTAAGATAGGCATATGTATTAATCCACTCTAATGTTAACTCATATGTGTACTTCAAAATCTGACAAATTCAGAAAACATCTCAGTTAAATGAAAATCTAATCCAAATCTTGAAACCAGTCGTATGGATTAACGTAACTTGTAAAATATTTGAAGAAACCATTTATGCATCAAGTCCGTTAACAATACGCTGCTACATGCAAAGGAATTTAAACCAGTAGAAAACTAGTAAGCAAAAGAGGGAAAACATATTTAAATAAGAGAAAATGTTATGTGTGATGAGAAAAAGGTTCATTGGAAAGGAAGCCACAGAGTCTTAATATTCTTGGCTACATTAGTCATGAATTAACAAATATAATTGTAATTTCTTCAAAACAAGTTAAGTAAACATGGCCATGCATTTTGCTGTAACAACAATTCTTAACTGCACAAAATGATCGAAGGAGTATAAAAATATGTTAAAACAGTAGCAAGTTATTAACACTTAAAACTATAAGTTAATATACGGGCATATCAGACAAGAAAGATGAACATAAAACAGGGCTAAAATTTCTTTTTAGCAATGGTAAAAACAAACTTTGACGGCCAGTAATCGTAAAAAGTATGGAAAAACTAGGATTATCGTAAAGATCGTAACCAATATTAATGGGAAGGTGCAACCATATCAAACATGCCTTTCTTTAAATAATATTCTGGATAACGAGACGATATTAGGATTAATTTAGTTGTAGGGAGAAGCACATTCAAATTCACTTGAACCACATCAGAACAACGATCAAAAAATTTAAAGGGTTCGGACCACGAACTTATTATTTCTCCATAAGCATTTGTATACATGCACTGAAATACCGGCTTAGGAAAAACCATACTCTACCGTAGTAACATATGGGAACGAAATATTGTGAATGGGATAACGTCGACTTACTATGTCGCTACTATAAAACAAAATGGAGATCAGTAGAGCGAAGAAACAGAACCGGATGGCTCATACAGTTCGGGAAATTACTCACAAATATTCGATGAAACCCACCTACCGTCCATGTGATTTCTAATCTACTGATAACTCTCGCAGTCTCCTCTTGCCTCAAATATATTTTGAGGTGCTTAGGCTGATACTCGAGTCTTATGCCCCTTCCAGTGATGTGTGGGATTAGAGTTTTCACTTCAAAACATCTCCAAAAGATAAGAACAGTTACTAGAAATATACCCTATTGGATACACTTACTAAACTAAGAGTCTAGGACTCGCAACAAGCTATATATATACATATATATATCATGGATTTGAACCCCAACCCCAAAGCAATGGAAAATCGATAAAATAAATCGTCCTATAATAGTTTAACGTTTGATTCATCAAAACAGAAAGGAAATCCCTGTATGATTAAAATCAAAACAAAACAATTAGTTTACGTATTTAAATCAAGTATACAGGCACCGGAAAACAAGTAAGACCAAAACTCACAGTCCAAGATGAATCGGAACTGCTCTGATACCAACTGTGACGGACAGGTGAATTTTTCCTTCCAACGGGTAGGATTTCAACCCGTTCAGCAAGGCTAAACCCCTGTTCCACCACTCGAAAATCCAAAACAATACGCAAGTTCATTTCAGAAATGTAACAACCGAATGAAACAAAACTATGACTTAGTACTATATTATTTTCATAAAAAATAAGGCTCAATAATAAATTAAGGTTTACTTGTGTTTATGGGTAAAAATCGTTTCTGCCGATTTCGGTAAATTCGGTAGGTGAGTGAGAAACTGGTTCAAACCCTAAACAAATGTGCTTGCACGTGAGCACTTTATAGATTCGAGAGATCAATCATACAAGTCCGGCCTAAACCAAGAAATGGCCGTTCCCAGGACTTGCTTCGGTCACAAAGTGGAGGAGAAGGGTTGATTTGGGGAAGGAAGCAAAGAAAGGTGTTGAGGAGAGTAGTATCTCGACTTGTATCGAAAGTGAAAGCTTAGGAGATGAAAACTTTTTGGGAGAGCTTGCAAAGTTGCCTTTCTGAGAGTGTAGTATTTTTTCTCTTGACCGAGACTTGTTGTCTGGTGGAAATAGGTAAGACCTATTTATACAAGTCGAGATTGAAACGTACCCTGGCCTCATGAAGGAAGAGAGTAAAGGGTGAAATAATGGGAGGAGGTGGTAACCGCATGGTTTAATGGGCGAAAACGTTTTTCACCATTATTTCCTCTTTTATTTGACCGCTTTATTCCTTTTCACGCTTTCTTAATGTGAGCGTAGTGTACGCCGCTGCATCTTTGTGACCGCCAAACCAAAACCCTAAAGAAGCATCCCCGGTTTGTGTCGATGACTCGAGTGTTGGTTGCATCTTGAGTGCAAGTGGCGCCGCTAGTGGCGCGTGTGGCATGTGCCAATGGCATGTGCGAGAATGCCTTGGTGGTAGGTTGCACGGTTTGCAAGTTAGGTTACCGGCGTGTGTGTTTGGCATGTGCCAATGGCATGTGCGAATGCCTTGGTGGTAGGTTGCACGGTTTGCAAGTTAGGTTACCAGCGTGTGTGTTTGGCATGTGCCAATGGCATGTGCGGAATGCCTTGGTGGTAAGTTGCACGGTTTGCAAGTTAGGTTACCAGCATGTGTGTTTGGCGTGTGCCAATGGCTCGTGCGGACATGTTGACCTAGTTGCAAGTCTTGCAAGCCTAGGGCGCTATGTTTGGCGTGGGCCAAAGGCATAGCGGCTTGGAAGTATGGCTTGTGGCACGTGTTGGCATGTGCCAATGGCACATGCGGCCATGCTGACCTAGTTGCAAGTCTTGCAAACCTAGGGCGCTATGTTGGGCGTGGGCCAAAGGCATAGCGGCTTGGAAATATGGCTTGCGGCACGTGTTGGCATGTGCCAATGGCACGTGCGGCCATGTTGACCTAGTTGCAAGTCTTGCAAACCTAGGGCGCTATGTTGGGCGTGGGCCAAAGGCATAGCGGCTTGGAAATATGGCTTACGGCACGTGTTGGCATGTGCCAATGGCACGTGCGGCCATGTTGACCTAGTTGCAAGTCTTGCAAACCTAGGGCGCTATGTTGGGCATGGGCCAAAGGCATAGCGGCTTAGAAATATGGCTTGCGGCACGTGTTGGCATGTGCCAATGGCACGTGCGGCCATGTTGACCTAGTTGCAAGTCTTGCAAACCTAGGGCGCTATGTTGGGCGTGGGCCAAAGGCATAGCGGCTTGGAAATATGGCTTGCGGCACGTGTTGGCATGTGCCAATGGCACGTGCGGCCATGTTGACCTAGTTGCAAGTCTTGCAAACCTAGGGCGCTATGTTGGGCGTGGGCCAAAGGCATAGCGGCTTAGAAATATGGCTTGCGGCACGTGTTGGCATGTGCCAATGGCACGTGCGGCCATGTTGACCTAGTTGCAAGTCTTGCAAACCTAGGGCGCTATGTTGGGCGTGGGACAAAGGCATATCGGCTTAGAAATATGGCTTGCGGCACGTGTTGGCATGTGCCAATGGCACGTGCGGCCATGCTGACCTAGTTGCAAGTCTTGCAAACCTAGGGCGCTATGTTGGCGTGGGCCAAAGGCATAGCGGCTTGGAAATATGGCTTGCGGCACGTGTTGGCATGTTCCAATGGCACGTGCGGCCATGTTGACCTAGTTGCAAGTCTTGCAAACCTAGGGCGCTATGTTGGGCGTGGGCCAAAGGCATAGCGGCTTAGAAATATGGCTTGCGGCACGTGTTGGCATGTGCCAATGGCACGTGCGGCCATGTTGACCTAGTTGCAAGTCTTGCAAACCTAGGGCGCTATGTTGGGCGTGGGCCAAAGGCATAGCGGCTTGGAAATATGGCTTGCGGCACGTGTTGGCATCTGCCAATGGCACGTGCGGCCATGTTGACCTAGTTGCAAGTCTTGCAAACCTAGGGCGCTATGTTGGGCGTGGGCCAAAGGCATAGCGGCTTAGAAATATGGCTTGCGGCACGTGTTGGCATGTGCCAATGGCACGTGCGGCCATGCGACCTAGTTGCAAGTCTTGCAAACCTAGGGCGCTATGTTGGGCGTGGGCCAAAGGCATAGCGGCTTGGAGATTTGGCATTGTTGCCATGGTGCGTAGGGTGCGGCTTGGTTTGGCATTGTTGCCATGGTGCGCAGTATGCGGCTTGGTTTGGCATTGCTGCCATGGTGCGCGATGATGCGGCTTGGTTTGGCATTGTTGCCATGGTGCGCAGATATGCGGCTTGGTTTGGCATTGTTGCCGTGGTGCGCAGATATGCGGCTTGGTTTGGCATTGTTGCCGTGGTGCGCATGATATGCGGCTTGGTTTGGCATTGTTGCCATGGTGCGCGATATGCGGCTTGGTTTTGGAATTAGGGTTACGTGTTTGAAAACCTAATGGGGTATTTTTTCAAAATACCCCTATTAATTATTTACACCCGAGTTAAATGCTCTTAGTTAATGTGTTGCGGGTAACACTAGGTCATGGGGTTTTACGATTTTACCCCTTGTTTAAAAACCACCATCAACATTAAGTCCCCTGCTTAGCTCGGAATAGGGGCTTTGTTGCGAGGTAAGCATAAGATGGTGACAGACTATCAACAAAGAAACCGTAAAGAGAATTGAGAGGCTTGTCGACCTTTTATAAATAGGATTTGGAATCCACGCCTCGGGGAGTTTTGCACAAATCGGGAGGCCGGCACAATTGGTGGGGCCGGTGCAGGCTTGGGCGACGTTGGGAAGTTGGCGTGAGTTGGGAAGCCGAGTGCGCTAGCCTGGTGAGACCGGCGCAATGTGGAAGTTGTGCGTGCTTGTAGGCGTGACTTGGGAAATTGCGTGTGCTGGCTGGTGGGGCCGGCGCAATGTGGAAGCTGTGTGTGCTTGCAGGCGTGACCGATGTAAACAAGGAGGGAGTTCCTTCCGATAGCAAAGTTTCCTTATCTTGCTTTCCTTCACGTGCGGCTTCCATTAGGGCATCATCCATGCCAAAAAATGCGGAAGCATTATGTCTTTCATTGCTCCCTTTCCTTTTTTAAGGTTCCGTATTCATACCCATCGCGAATGTATCGTCTCCCTTGTTTGAGAAGGGGTTCTTCCTGTTGATTCCGCTTTTTCTTTGCTTTGCCGGTGCATTTTCTTCTTCTCTTTTGTTCACGCTATCCTCTTTTTATATGTGTATAAACAGGATGGAACTTGATTATCTTTCCATTTCTTGCGGTGTATGATGGGATCTTCCGAGAGGCAGCGTGCCTCTAACTTTTTGGAGAAGGACCTCGGAGGAGATCGATCTTCTTCTCTTGAGGAGGTATTAGTTGGGGTTGAATCTTTGTTCCGTGAAGCTAACGAAATTATTAAGGACCTCCCTTCCATCTATCCTCACGAAGAACAGGTGCATGTTCGGACTCTCTTGGGTTCGGTGGACGCGGAGGAGAACGCCATGATTCTTGATTTTGATGAAAACTTCCTTCGAAGTGTCGATGAGAAAACTTTCGAAGGAGTACATGATAGAAGCGAGACAGCCTTTGAAGTTGATGTCAAAGATGTTATTGATGATACCGGAGGAGTCATGGTGGCGTATGCTGGAATAGTTGTCGGGGAGGACACTGCTTCTGGCTGCTTGTGGGCGCTTCGGGATGGGATGTTGAGGTTGCCGCTGCTAAAACCGCTGAATGGAACCTTTGTTGCCCGAAGGATTGCTGGGGGAAATGCTTGAAGATAGCTTTGCCGGAAGGGACCTGCGCTCCATCTTTCGAGGGCTAGTTGATAGGTGTAGAATACACCGTATTTACTATATAGAGTTTATGCTTTCTTTGCTATTTTTCGTGTGAATTATGTATCTTATGTTTGTTTTTGAGTTATCAGGTGCAATGGAGTCGCACGGAGGAAAAGAAGAAGAAATTGTCCAAATTGGGCCAAAGGGCGAAATTGTCATCTCACAGGCGAACTATTTGTGGAGCAGGCTGAAAACGTTAGCAAGGACGGAGCGAAACCTATGAATAAGCTTGTCAGATTCATGAAACCGACAGGCCATATTTGAGCTAGTTAGCCCTTTGCGGGAACAGCTGGGTGCCTAGAGTATTGGGTAACCCCTTATCTGTTTCGTTTGAGTGGGATTGCCATTCCTTTTCCTACACCTTAGATCGAAGTCAGTGTCAATTCCATTAACTTCCCAATCATTATCCACACCTAAGATGGAGTCGAGAGAAAGAGAAAAAATGGAGGCGGCTGTGTTGATTAGGAATTCATGAGAAATCAGGGAGGAGTAATTGAATATGGGCTGTGTCTGTGGTAACAGAATTGAGAAGTTGAAGTATAGAGAATGAAGAGGAGGAGCTGCTGTTGTTGAAGAGTAGATCGAGATTGATGAAGCTCAGGGAGTACTGAGATCGATTGGGGTTTGCTTCCGAACTCAGGTGACAGATCGAGAAGAAGCAAAGTGGAAGCATCTGAGATAGTTTGCCATTACAGGGTTCGAATCAAGGATTTGTGTGGCTGCTGTGAGAGTTCAATGAAGAAAAGAACCACAGATCGTTTCTGGGTTCGATTTATGAGGAATAGCTCGAGCACGAATGCGGTTGGAGAAGCTCGGGAGGAATGGTTCAAGGTTATAAGGGTTTACATTTGTATTGAGCTAAGACAGAGCAGGATAGGGGAGTTTGCTAGATTCAGAAAAATGGGTATTGGGTAGAATCAAATGGCAGTTGGTGGTTGAATTGTTGTTGCTGGCATATGGGTTTGAACTGTCAAGAAGGAGAACCTGCTGATGTTGTGAGTGAATTTGAGTAGAATTTGAAGCTAGGGTTTCAGTGAAGTTGAGGCTCTGGTCGGAAGATCGATGAGGAATTGAATGAAGGTCAGGGCAAAGAGCTGTGCCATGGGTTGCAGGGTGTGAAGTTACAGCTGATGTGGTTCACGAATTGGCTCAGAGTGTGAGCAAGAACCCTGGGAAGAGAAGTTACAGGCAATGGAATGGCCCTCTAAGCATTGTAGTTTGTGATTAGGTCTTTGGGGATGAGCAATGGAGTTGGAATGCTTGCCGGGAACTGAACCAGCCGGTAATGGATGTTTCTGGTGGATCGAATGGGGCTAGGCTGGCCTCGAGCTTAAGCTAGAGAGATGGCATCTTTGGAACAGGGGGTTTTGTGTGATGTAATTGCGAGGCAAGAGAAGGCTCGGGGGCAAGTCTTGATGGTGTTTATGATTTGTCTTGCGCAGTAATGGCACTGGGCCGGATGAATGGAGCAACGAGGGTCATGTTGGTCTCTGTGTGTGTGTGTTGCAGTTGTGGCTAGGTTTGTACAGCTGAGTTGGTGCTGTGACTAAGCCATTGCAGGGATGAATTGTTATGGCTTGTGGTGGAATAGGCTGTTTTGACAGGGGACTGTAAGTGAGGCACTGCAAGTTGTTGCAGGTGCATAAGCCACAATCAATGGAAGTGCTGGGTGGTCTTGGTTAAGAGCTGGAATTGCAGGTCTGGGTTCTTATGGTGTTGCTTGAGAATCAATTGAGTTTGGCTAGGAAATTATAGGGATGTTGTTGAGGCTGTTGTTGTTGGATTTCGAATATGCTGGAAGACAATGCTGATGCTACTATGGAGCTGTAGTGGGAGATGGAGCTGTTATGTGACAGAGTAAGAAATGGGTTCAGACTGGCGGTGGCAGTGCAGCTGTAGGTGGTATTGTGAGTTGTTTCTATGGAAAACCTAGATGCTGATGAAACTATGGCATGAGAATACAGGGGCTGGAACTGGTCTGGCAGGAAAAGCAGCTATTGGAGTTGGGGCTAAGCAATTCTGGCAGTGGTGTGAAGCTGGTGGATGGAATTGAGGCAGCTGTAGATCAGTGTGGTAGCCATGGGCTTGACTGAATGGGTTTGCTTATGATTGTGCAAGGAACTGGAATGGAAAGGATGCTGCTGGTTTACAATGAGCTGAGCTGCAGCTGGGGATGCTGAGATGAGAAGGTGGCTCAGGCATTGGCAGGCTGGAGGAGTAGCAGCATAGCCATCATGGCTGGTGTAGTCCAGGCCTAATGGTTGCAGTGAAGCACAGGGAGTGTGCTACAAGTCTGTCCAAGTGCAGTTAGCTCAGTCCAAATTCAGAACTAGCTTAGACCAAGGTGACTAGTCTTGGCAACCCTGACTTGAGTTGACCCGATCCAACTCAAACTGCTCCGACCCGACTCAGCATTGACCGACCGATCCAACCCGGCCGTTCTGACCCGTTGACCGGTGACTGGGCGGACTTTGCCGGTCACCGGAGCCGATTTCCGGCGACTTTCCGGCCGATTTCCGGCCATAATACCAAGATTCCATGCGGCCGTTTTTCGGGCGTATTTTCTACACGGGTTTCTCGTCCTTGTGGGCTTGGTGGACTCTCACCTAATGGACTTTGAAGGCTAAACCTAATGTTAGAAGGAGAGAAAGGCTATAAAAGGGAGGTTTTCTACAACACATGGGATATCTTTTTCTTGGGAATTCTTTTGGAGAGCCACTTTTGTTTACACTTCTAGGGTTTGGTTTTGTTCTTCTTCTTCCTTGTTTACTATTGAATATTGATGATGATGAACTCCATAGCTATGAGTAGCTAAACACCTTATTGGTTATGGGATAAAAGTTGATTTCTCAACATGCTTTTGATTCAATGAATTAGTTTTGTCTCAGTATTTATTGTTTGTGATTCACAATTAATAGTGTTATAAGATTTGAAAACTTGTTAGGTTGAGTCCGGAATCAATCCGATTTGTGTTCATCTCTAGAGCTATATTAGGGTTTTCAATACGAAAAAGTTGTTTATCCACGATTCTAAGTAGCATAATTGTGGTTAGTGCTTGTAGTGATACATCCTATTAGTCACAAGTGAATCATAACTTTTGTTAAAACGTCTAGTGCTTTTACACATTCGTTTGCATTGATGAGTCTTATTCCATAAAACTTAATGCTCTTAGGGAGTTAAACTTAATTGTGCTTTTACACTTTAGGTTGCTTTCGACGAAGAATTCACATATGCATATTTTAATGTGGTTGTGGTGAAAACAGGGAATTAACGGGTTATACTTGCGATCAAGATATCCTAGGACTTTTAATAAATACGAGATTAAAATACCAATTCTAATCATTGATGAAAATACATGTTTGTGAATGATACTATCCCTTGACCAATATCTTCTCCTTATTGATTTCTCAAAATTATTTACTTTGCTTTTAACTACTTTTATTTCTTAAACAACAAACATACCTTGGGTTATTTTAGAAACTGAAATTTACATAACAACAAACGCCTCTCTGTGGATACGAACTCTTCCTTACCTTGTGCTTCATTTAAATTTAGTGCGTAAGAAAGTGAAATTATTTTTGACGGATTGACACACGGTCAAATTTTGGCGCCGCTGCCGGGGAGGCATACGGCTTGTTATTAAGTTTTTAGTTTCTTTTTTACAATTTCTGCTTTTATCTTTGCTTTTCGTTTCTTGTCTTGTTTCTCACTTGTTTGCGAGAATTGTTTGCAGGTGCATAATCTCTGGCTTCTAAGGATTGGAATTATCCAAGGTGCGGGATAGCTACTAGACGCGGCACAATACTCCAACCAAGTAAAGGCACAACGGACGAGCACGAGGAGGAAGTAGGAGAAGAGATTTTCCAACGAGAAGGAGACGAAACAATGGGTGATGCAAATCGTTCACTCAAGGACTTAGCTTCTCATAGGCTTGATACACAACAGGGGTGTATTCAAACAAACTCTACTTTTGAGATAAAGCCGGGGTTGCTTAGAGAATTACCTAAATTCCATGGCATGGTGAATGAAGATCCTAACAAACATCTTTTGGACTTCCACACCATTGTCACGGCTATGCTTCCAGCAAATGTTGAGGCGGATGGTGCAATGTTGAAGGTTTTCCGTTTCTCTTTAATGGATAGTGCTAAGGATTGGTTGTACTATTTACCTCCCGGAAGTGTCACAACATGGAATGGATTGAAGAAACTCTTTTTGGAGAGATATTTTCCTGCATCCAAGGCTACTCAAATTCGCAAAGAAATTTGTGGGATGAAGCAAAACGTGGGAGAATCCTTATATGAATGTTGGGAAAGGTACAAGAGATTGGTTGCAAGCTGCCCTCACCACCAATTTAGTGACGCTATGATCATCCAATACTTCTATGAAGGACTCCAATCAAGTGATAGGAATCTTATTGACGCTGCGGGTGGTGGTGCACTAGTTAGCAAGACGGTGGCACAAGCTAGAGAGTTGATTGAAAACATGGCAGCGAACTCACAACAATTTTTGAGTCGTGGTTCGGATGTGATGCTAAGAAGGGTGAATGAAGTGAGCGAGGTGGAGGAACTTCGTCAACAAATGGGTAACATGACAGCAATGTTGCAACAAGTGGCATCCGCGGTTATACCAACTTCTCCTCAATCTTATGAAGACGAGCAAGCTAATGCGATCTTTCCAAATCAACAAAGACGGTATGATCCCTACTCCAACACTTACAATCCGGGATGGAGAGATCACCCCAATTTTAGCTATGCCAACAAACAAGGAGCGGTTCAACAACCTACCTTCAACTCTTCAAGTGGATTTCAACCTCAACAACAACAATTTCAGCCGAGGCAACAATTTCAGCAACCTCAAGCACAACAATCAATGCAAACTCAAGGTGCTGATATTGATGCAAAGCTTCAAACTTTTATGCAAGGTATTTCCACCATGTTCAAGGAAAGTCAACAAGAGACTAAGAGTGCTATTAAGGAGTTGCAAACACAAATGGGCTCCATGGCGGTTGATATCAACAATTTGAAGGCACAAAATAGTGGGAGACTTCCTTCTCAACCTATTAACCCAAAAGAGGGTGTCAATGCTATTACGTTGAGAAGCGGTACACAACTTGTGCAACCCGAAGTTGCTGATTCGGGCAAGGTGGAGACACCAAAGGAACCTGTTTTGGAGGAGAAAGTCGAGGATTCTCCCCAAACTTCTGAGGTACCTATTTCTAACGCTAAAACTCCGGTTTCTACTTATGTTCCTCCTCTACCTTTTCCTCGCAGATTTGCAAGCTCTAAGAAGGCGGAACTAGAAAAGGAGATTTTAGACGTTCTCAAAAAGATCCATGTGAACATACCACTCATTGATGCTATCAAGCAAGTTCCAAAGTATGCAAAGGTGTTGAAGGACTTGTGTACCAACAAACAAAGGCTCAAAGGTAATGAAGTGCTTAGTGTGGGGGGAGAATGCTTCGGCAATCTTACAACACAAACTCCCACTTAAGTGCAAGGATCCGGGTAGTTTCGACATTCCCGTCAAAATTGGTAACACAACTTTTAACAAAGCTATGTTGGACTTAGGTGCTTCCGTTAATGTTATGCCTGCGTCAATGTATAATTCACTTGATCTTGGTCCTCTTAAAAAGGCTGAAATTGTATTGCAATTAGCCGATCGCTCTAATGTTTACCCAATGGGTATTGTTGAGGATGTTCTTGTGCAGGTTAATCAACTTGTATTTCCTGCGGACTTTTGTGTGTTAGAGATGGATGAAGGTGCACCGGACTCGTCTCTTCCATTGCTACTTGGGCGTCCTTTCATGAAAATGGCGAAAACCATAATTGATGTGGATAAGGGAACGCTAACTATGGAGTTCGATGGAGAAATAATACGTTTCAACATTTTCGAGACGATGAGATATCCTAGCGATGTCCACTCTTGTTTCTCCATTGATGTGATGGATACATTGGCACAACAAATGTTTGAATTAAACGGTGATGATGCTTTGGAAACCGTGTTAACTACATCCATAGATAATGGTGTAGATTGTGGTAATGAAGTCAAGGAAGCTCTTGGTGATCTTAATTCACTTCAAGAATGCCCGAAAACTCATAATATCTCTTTTATTTCTTTACCATGCAGTGATGAAAAGCTTGTACCTTCAATTGTTAAATCTCCAAAGTTAGAATTGAAACCTCTTCCCGACCACCTTAAGTACTTGTACTTGGGTGATAATGAAGAGTTACCTGTGATTGTTTCTAATGAGCTTAATGATTTACAGGAGCAAAAACTTCTAAGGGTGCTAAGGAAGTACAAGACGGCCATAGGATGGACAATTGCCGATATCAAGGGTATTAGCCCTGCCGTTTGTATGCACAAAATTCGTTTGGAGGATGATGCAAAGCCTAAAAGGGACGCGCAACGTCGTTTGAATCCTCCCATGATGGAAGTTGTGAAAAAGGAGATACTCAAGCTTTTGGAAGTGGGTGTTATCTACCCCATATCCGATAGCAAGTGGGTAAGCCCGGTACAAGTAGTACCAAAGAAATCGGGTGTGACGGTGGTGGAGAATGATAAGAATGAACTTGTCCCAACTCGTGTGCAAACCGGTTGGAGGGTTTGTATTGATTATAGAAAATTGAATGCCACCACTAGAAAAGATCACTTTCCTTTACCTTTTATTGATCAAATGCTTGAACGTTTAGCGGGACACTCATACTATTGCTTTCTTGATGGCTATTCAGGTTATAATCAGATTGTGATAGCACCCGAGGACCAAGAGAAAACTACTTTCACTTGTCCTTTCGGTACTTTTTTGCTTATAGAAGGATGCCTTTTGGCCTATGCAATGCTCCGGCTACTTTTCAAAGGTGTATGGTAAGTATCTTTTCGGAATATGTTGAAAACATAATCGAAGTGTTCATGGATGACTTTAGTGTCTTTGGTGATTCTTTTGACCTTTGCTTGAACAATTTGTCTCTAATCCTTGAACGATGTGTTGAAACAAATCTTGTGCTAAATTGGGAGAAGTGCCATTTCATGGTAACTCATGGCATAGTTTTAGGCCATATAATATCTTCTAAAGGCTTGGAAGTTGATAAATCTAAGATAGACCTTATTCGTGCTCTAACCCCTCCCACTACGGTGAGGGAGATACGTTCTTTTCTTGGTCATGCAGGTTTCTATCGTAGGTTCATCAAGGACTTTTCCAAAATAGCGTCACCACTATGTAACTTATTGCAAAAAGATGTGGTTTTTAACTTTGATGAGAAATGTATGGCGGCATTCAATCGTTTGAAAGAACTTTTGATTTCAGCCCCTATCATTAAACCACCGGATTGGAGTAAGCCGTTTGAACTCATGTGTGATGCTAGTGATTATGCGGTTGGTGCGGTACTTGGGCAACGTGTGGGGAGGCTTCCTCATGCTATCTATTATGCTTCTAGAACGTTAAATGAGGCTCAACAAAACTACACAACCACTGAAAAGGAGTTATTAGCCATTGTTTTTGCTTTAGAGAAGTTTCGCTCTTATCTAATTGGTACAAAAGTTGTTGTTTTTTCTGATCATGCAGCGCTTAAGTACTTGCTTACAAAGAAAGAGGCGAAACCGAGGCTCATACGATGGATATTACTCTTGCAAGAGTTTGATATTGAAATCAAAGACAAGAAAGGGATTGAGAACACCGTTGCGGATCACTTGAGCCGAATTGCTGTGGACAAGGAGACTATCCCGTTGCGTGAAAGTTTCCCGGATGAGCAACTTTTCTCAATTGCCTTTGGAGAACCATGGTATGCCGATATTGTCAATTACTTAGTTTCTAAACAAATCCCATGAGAACTTGTCTCGTCTCTGAGAGGGACAAACTTAAGAGGTTAGGGAACCAATACATATGGGATGATCCATACTTATGGAAACATGGTAGTGACCAAGTGATACGAAGGTGCGTGCCCGAATCTGAATTTAACTCTATCTTGTCTTTTTGTCACTCTTATGCTTGCGGAGGACATTTTGGGAGTAAGAGAACCGCGCACAAGGTACTTGAAAGTGGTTTTTATTGGCCAACTTTGTTTAAGGATGCACATATATTTTGTACAACTTGTGATAGGTGTCAAAGAACCGGCAATCTAGGTGTCCGAAATCAAATGCCACAAACTTTTATTCAATTTATTGAAGTTTTTGATGTATGGGGTATTGATTTTATGGGGCCTTTTGTCAACTCCCATGGGAATTTTTATATCTTACTTGCGGTTGATTATGTCTCGAAATGGGTGGAAGCTAAAGCCACCCCAACTAATGATTCTAAAGTTGTTTTGATTTCGTGCAAGCTAATATTTTTGCAAGGTTTGGAATTCCAAGGGCGATAATTAGCGATGGGGGTTCTCACTTCAAAAACAGGTTCTTGCAAAGCTTGTTAAAGAAGTACAATGTGTCGCATAAGATTGCAACACCTTATCATCCCCAAACCAATGGACAAGCCGAGGTGTCTAACCGGGAGGTGAAATCAATTCTAGAAAAGACGGTGAACCCGACAAGGAAGGATTGGAGCATGCGACTTAATGATGCTTTGTGGGCGTATAGAACCGCATATAAAACACCTATTGGAATGTCTCCTTTTAGGCTTGTGTATGGTAAACCTTGTCACTTACCCGTGGAAATTGAGCATAAGGCGTTTTGGGCTATTAAACAATGCAACATGGAGATGGATGGGGCTGGAAAGCAAAGGAAGTTACAACTCCAAGAGCTAGAGGAGCTTCGCAATGATGCATTTGAAAGTTCACGGATTTACAAAGAAAAGACGAAAGCATTCCATGATAACATGATTTCTAGGAAACAATTTTGCATTGGGCGAGAAAGTGCTTTTGTTTAATTCTCGCTTGCATTTATTTCCGGGTAAATTAAGGTCGCGATGGATCGGACCTTTTATTGTTACTAATGTGTTTTCTCATGGTGCAGTGGAAATTCGTAGTATAGCTACAGGGAAAGAACTTAAAGTTAATGGGCACCGGTTGAAACCATATTATGAGAACTTCACTTCCGAAGTGGTGGAAGGAGTTAACTTCGTGGATGTGCTCCCTCTGGAGGAGTCATAGAAAGCAAGGAGATAGTCGGGCTGACGACTTTAAACCAAGCGCTAATTGGGAGGCAACCCAACGGATGAGTATTTCTTGTCTTGTATTTATTTCTTTTCTTGTTTTTAGTTTTTCTTGTTTTGCTTTTACTTTGTTTTTGCTGATTTCTTGCTAGGATTTCCCACCTTGACTTACTTTGGATGATTCAATTTACATTGAGGACAATGTAAAGTTTAAGTGTGGGGGAGCGTTTATATGTTTTAGTTTGTTTTATATAAAAAAAAAATCAGAAAAATAGAAAAACCAAAAAAAAATTGTGCTTTTTTGAACTCAAAATCTAGAAACTTGTGCCTTTAGGATGACACAATTAGTGGATGGAACCATTTTGAATGCAGGAGTTGAGGAACCAATTAACTAAAAGGGACGAACATAGCTCAGAAATCATAAATTATATGATAGTTGTTACCATATCTCGGAATATCACCATATCACATTCTATTTTTTATTTTTCCATATTTATCTATTGTTCTTTAAGTGCTTTGGTGGGTCACTAAACATCGACATGTTATTACTGCTAGGATGAAATAGAGTGGTTGAGTTACTAGAAAAAAAAAAAAAAAAAAAAAAAAAAAAAAAAAAAAAAAAAAAAAAAAAAAAAATTGAAAAAAAAAAAAAAAAAAAGACCGACCAATTAGACCAAAACGGAATAAAAAGACACTTGGGAATAGCAGTATGTGTGAAACGTAGTCCCTGTCTCCGTCGCCTAAACAAGCGTGGAATGCAGGATCCAAGGCAACTATCATGTACTTGCGACAAGAAGCATGCGCTTGGATCCAAAAGATTTAATCATGCCGTCTAAAAAAAAAAAAAAAAGAAATTGGATCAAACTGGATCCAATCATAAAAAAAAAAAATTTATTGTGTTGAATAAAGTCACTTTTGGTTCCCTTGTATATGCCAATTGATTTGATGTAGCATTCAGCACTAAGTAGCTCAATCCAATAGGATTAGGTTCATCTTAGCAGTGACCTTCAGACAGATATGGGAAACATCGAACACTTGTGAATATCCGCCAACATCTACATCTTTATCCATTTTCTTAATCTTTCATTGTGATTGTGGTTTGTTAGTTTCCGAGTATTGTGGCTTGTTCGACTATCTAATTAGAGTCTATTTACTAATATTTGAATTGAATTTGCAAGGTACCTCCTCCTGTAGTCAATTTGGATTCATTCATTGATTTGTCACGAATAGACGGAGTTTGAAATATAGGTTTTGTAGGTATATCTCTAGTAAACCTTCACGAGACTATAACTCGTCCACTAGGGACACCTAGGGGTTTAAAGGCTTGTTATTTATGCTAAAATTAACCGTAGCCTCGACGACACGGAGTTGTTGTATTTTTATTATTTTGTTTGATTTGCTCGAGGACAAGCAAAGTCTAAGTGTGGGGGAATCTGATAGGTGTAGAATACACCGTATTTACTATATAGAGTTTATGCTTTCTTTGCTATTTTTCGTGTGAATTATGTATCTTATGTTTGTTTTTGAGTTATCAGGTGCAATGGAGTCGCACGGAGGAAAAGAAGAAGAAATTGTCCAAATTGGGCCAAAGGGCGAAATTGTCATCTCACAGGCGAACTATTTGTGGAGCAGGCTGAAACGCGGCGAGCGAGGACGGAGCGAAACCTATGAATAAGCTTGTCAGATTCATGAAACCGACAGGCCATATTTGAGCTAGTTAGCCCTTTGCGGGAACAGCTGGGTGCCTAGAGTATTGGGTAACCCCTTATCTGTTTCGTTTGAGTGGGATTGCCATTCCTTTTCCTACACCTTAGATCGAAGTCAGTGTCAATTCCATTAACTTCCCAATCATTATCCACACCTAAGATGGAGTCGAGAGAAAGAGAAAAAATGGAGGCTAATGTGTTGATTAGGAATTCATGAGAAAGCGAGGGAGGAGTAATTGAATATGGGGTATGTATACGTAGTATGCAGAATTGAGAAGTTGAAGTATAGAGAATGAAGAGGAGGAGCTGCTGTTGTTGAAGAGTAGATCGAGATTGATGAAGCTCAGGGAGTACGAGATCGATTGGGGTTTGCTTCCCAACTCGGGTGACGGATCGAGAAGAAGCAAAGTGGAAGCATCCGAGATAGTTTGCCATTACGGGGGTTCGAATCAAGGATTTGTGTGGCTCTTTGTGAGAGTTCAATGAAGAAAAGAACCACAGATCGTTTCTGGGTTCGATTTATGAGGAATAGCTCGAGCACAGATGCAGTTGGAGAAGCTCAGGAGGAATGGTTCAAGGTTATAAGGGGTTTACAGCTGGTATTGAGCTAAGACAGAGCAGGATAGGGGAGTTTGCTAGATTCAGAAAAATGGGTATTGGGTAGAATCAAATGGCAGTTGGTGGTTGAATTGTTGTTGCTGGCATATGGGTTTGAACTGTCAAGAAGGAGAACCTGCTGATGTTGTGAGTGAATTTGAGTAGAATTTGAAGCTAGGGTTTCAGTGAAGTTGAGGCTCTGGTCGGAAGATCGATGAGGAATTGAATGAAGGTCAGGGCAAAGAGCTGTGCCATGGGTTGCAGGGTGTGAAGTTACAGCTGATGTGGTTCACGAATTGGCTCAGAGTGTGAGCAAGAACCCTGGGAAGAGAAGTTACAGGCAATGGAATGGCCCTCTAAGCAGCTGTAGTTTGTGATTAGGTGCTGGGGATGAGCAATGGAGTTGGAATGCTTGCCAGGGAACTGAACCAGCTGGTAATGGATGTTTCTGGTGGACTGAACTGGGGCTAGGCTGGCCTGAGCTTAAGCTAGAGAGATGGCATGCTGGAACAGGGGGTTTTGTGTGATGTAATTGCAGGCAAGAGAAGGCTCAGGGCAAGCTGGTGATGGTGTTTACAGTTTGTCTTGCGAGGTAATGGCCTGAAATGGGATGAATGGAGCAGCAGGGTCATGTTGGTCTGTGTGTGTGTGTTGCAGTTGTGGCTAGGTTTGTACAGCTGAGTTGGTGCTGTGACTAAGCCATTGCAGGGATGAATTGTTATGGCTTGTGGTGGAATAGGCTGTTTTGACAGGGGACTGTAAGTGAGGCACTGCAAGTTGTTGCAGGTGCATAAGCCACAATCAATGGAAGTGCTGGGTGGTCTTGGTTAAGAGCTGGAATTGCAGGTCTGGGTTCTTATGGTGTTGCTTGAGAATCAATTGAGTTTGGCTAGGAAATTATAGGGATGTTGTTGAGGCTGTTGTTGTTGGATTTCGAATATGCTGGAAGACAATGCTGATGCTACTATGGAGCTGTAGTGGGAGATGGAGCTGTTATGTGACAGAGTAAGAAATGGGTTCAGACTGGCGGTGGCAGTGCAGCTGTAGGTGGTATTGTGAGTTGTTTCTATGGAAAACCTAGATGCTGATGAAACTATGGCATGAGAATACAAAATGGAACTGGTGCAGCAGAAAAGCAAATATTGGAGTTGGGGCTAAGCAATTCGCGGTGGTGTGAAGGCGGTGGATGGAATTGAGGCAGTATGAGATCGGTGTGGTAGCCATGGGCTTGACTGAATGGGTTTGCTTATGATTGTGCAAGGAACTGGAATGGAAAGGATGCTGCTGGTTTACAATGAGCTGAGCTGCAGCTGGGGATGCTGAGATGAGAAGGTGGCTCAGGCATTGGCAGGCTGGAGGAGTAGCAGCATAGCCATCATGGCTGGTGTAGTCCAGGCCTAATGGTTGCAGTGAAGCACAGGGAGTGTGCTACAAGTCTGTCCAAGTGCAGTTAGCTCAGTCCAAATTCAGAACTAGCTTAGACCAAGGTGACTAGTCTTGGCAACCCTGACTTGAGTTGACCCGATCCAACTCAAACTGCTCCGACCCGACTCAGCATTGACCGACCGATCCAACCCGGCCGTTCTGACCCGTTGACCCGGTGACCGGGCGGACTTTGCCGGTCACCGGAGCCGATTTCCGGCGACTTTCCGGCCGATTTCCGGCCATAATACCAGGATTCCGGCGACCGTTTTCGGGGCGTATTTTCTACACGGGTTTCTCGTCCTTGTGGGCTTGGTGGACTCTCACCTAATGGACTTTGAAGGCTAAACCTAATGTTAGAAGGAGAGAAAGGCTATAAAAGGGAGGTTTTCTACAACACATGGGATATCTTTTTCTGGGAATTCTTTTGGAGAGCCACTTTTGTTTACACTTCTAGGGTTTGGTTTTGTTCTTCTTCTTCCTTGTTTACTATTGAATATTGATGATGATGAACTCCATAGCTATGAGTAGCTAAACACCTTATTGGTTATGGGATAAAAGTTGATTTCTCAACATGCTTTTGATTCAATGAATTAGTTTTGTCTCAGTATTTATTGTTTGTGATTCACAATTAATAGTGTTATAAGATTTGAAAACTTGTTAGGTTGAGTCCGGAATCAATCCGATTTGTGTTCATCTCTAGAGCTATATTAGGGTTTTCAATACGAAAAAGTTGTTTATCCACGATTCTAAGTAGCATAATTGTGGTTAGTGCTTGTAGTGATACATCCTATTAGTCACAAGTGAATCATAACTTTTGTTAAAACGTCTAGTGCTTTTACACATTCGTTTGCATTGATGAGTCTTATTCCATAAAACTTAATGCTCTTAGGGAGTTAAACTTAATTGTGCTTTTACACTTTAGGTTGCTTTCGACGAAGAATTCACATATGCATCTTTTAATGTGGTTGTGGTGAAAACAGGGAATTAACGGGTTATACTTGCGATCAAGATATCCTAGGACTTTTAATAAATACGAGATTAAAATACCAATTCTAATCATTGATGAAAATACATGTTTGTGAATGATACTATCCCTTGACCAATATCTTCTCCTTATTGATTTCTCAAAATTATTTACTTTGCTTTTAACTACTTTTATTTCTTAAACAACAAACATACCTTGGGTTATTTTAGAAACTGAAAATTTACATAACAACAAACGCCTCTCTGTGGATACGAACTCTTCCTTACCTTGTGCTTCATTTAAATTTAGTGCGTAAGAAAGTGAAATTATTTTTGACGGATTGACACACGGTCAAATTTTGGCGCACACGGGAGGCATACGGCTTGTTATTAAGTTTTTAGTTTCTTTTTACAATTTCTGCTTTTATCTTTGCTTTTCGTTTCTTGTCTTGTTTCTCACTTGTGTGCGAGAATTGTTTGCAGGTGCATAATCTCTGGCTTCTAAGGATTGGAATTATCCAAGGTGCGGGATAGCTACTAGACGCGGCACAATACTCCAACCAAGTAAAGGCACAACGGACGAGCACGAGGAGGAAGTAGGAGAAGAGATTTTCCAACGAGAAGGAGACGAAACAATGGGTGATGCAAATCGTTCACTCAAGGACTTAGCTTCTCATAGGCTTGATACACAACAGGGGTGTATTCAAACAAACTCTACTTTTGAGATAAAGCCGGGGTTGCTTAGAGAATTACCTAAATTCCATGGCATGGTGAATGAAGATCCTAACAAACATCTTTTGGACTTCCACACCATTGTCACGGCTATGCTTCCAGCAAATGTTGAGGCGGATGGTGCAATGTTGAAGGTTTTCCGTTTCTCTTTAATGGATAGTGCTAAGGATTGGTTGTACTATTTACCTCCCTAATTGTCACAACATGGAATGGATTGAAGAAACTCTTTTTGGAGAGATATTTTCCTGCATCCAAGGCTACTCAAATTCGCAAAGAAATTTGTGGGATGAAGCAAAACGTGGGAGAATCCTTATATGAATGTTGGGAAAGGTACAAGAGATTGGTTGCAAGCTGCCCTCACCACCAATTTAGTGACGCTATGATCATCCAATACTTCTATGAAGGACTCCAATCAAGTGATAGGAATCTTATTGACGCTGCGGGTGGTGGTGCACTAGTTAGCAAGACGGTGGCACAAGCTAGAGAGTTGATTGAAAACATGGCAGCGAACTCACAACAATTTCTGAGTCGTGGTTCGGATGTGATGCTAAGAAGGGTGAATGAAGTGAGCGAGGTGGAGGAACTTCGTCAACAAATGGGTAACATGACAGCAATGTTGCAACAAGTGGCATCCGCGGTTATACCAACTTCTCCTCAATCTTATGAAGACGAGCAAGCTAATGCGATCTTTCCAAATCAACAAAGACGGTATGATCCCTACTCCAACACTTACAATCCGGGATGGAGAGATCACCCCAATTTTAGCTATGCCAACAAACAAGGAGCGGTTCAACAACCTACCTTCAACTCTTCAAGTGGATTTCAACCTCAACAACAACAATTTCAGCCGAGGCAACAATTTCAGCAACCTCAAGCACAACAATCAATGCAAACTCAAGGTGCTGATATTGATGCAAAGCTTCAAACTTTTATGCAAGGTATTTCCACCATGTTCAAGGAAAGTCAACAAGAGACTAAGAGTGCTATTAAGGAGTTGCAAACACAAAATGGGCTCCATGGCGGTTGATATCAGCCTCCCATTCGCATTTCTTGACAGCGTTCGTGCCAGTAATCGCGCCGAGTCCCCATGACAGAAAGGGGGAAGGAAAGACTGGTTGCGAAAAAGGTTGCTTGGTCGACTTACTTGCATTCGAAAACCATGAGCTAGCGCCAACGGGTCCTCTCCGGATGTCTGGTTTCTTGATGGTTTGTTGATACGATAACCAGTGGGATGATTTGTTGGAATTTCCTTCGGGCGTGGACGTTGGCGGAGGGCGCACATCCAATTTCGCTTTGTTGTCGAGCACCCATAAACGTCCCAATATCATGTCGTGATCTAGTTCTTTGACAATATGGAATTTGCTATGTGTTATAGCGTCTCCCATCTCGATCTCTAAGTTGATTGATAGGTGTAGAATACACCTAATTTACTATCTAGTAGTTTATGCTTTCTTTGCTATTTTTCTTGTAAATTATGTATTTTACGTTTGTTTTGAGTTTTATAGCTACTTTGGAGTCGCACGGAGGAAAAGAAGAATAAATCACCCAATTTAAGTAAAAAGGGCAAAAAGGTCATTTTACGGGCGAACACTATCCGGAGCCCAGTAGTGGTTAAGGGGCTCTCATTCAGGGTACCCCTTATCAATCATCAGAGGGTGTAATTATCTCTGGGGTAACCCTTATCTCATATGATGGAGTACCAATATCCAACCCAGTGTACAACCCTAATCGAGCTTCTCTCTCACACTCATTTACTCATTCAATCATTTCTACACCAGAAACGAAACCAGACAAGCGGCTGCCGTGATTGCTGAAGCTCGGGAGAAGAAATCGAGAGATGATGGCGTTGATAATGGAATTGAAGGTGGCGCTGTTGATATGCAATGGTTGAGCTGAGTTGTCGATGATGGTGGGGATTCGAATTTGAGACTGTAGAATCGCTGTGAGCTGCTGATTAAAAACCAAGAGGAGATCGAGAACTAAATTAAGAAGATACAGAGAAATGGGTTCGAGTAATCAGAGATTGTTCTTGAGATAGAGCAGATCGAGAAGAGGATTGAAATCAGTAAAAGAAGTAGCTGGGTTCGATTCAGTGTTGAACTTCAAGAGTTTGGAGTTGTTGTTAAACCTAGGTTTGATTGAATCGAATGGGTTTCATTGGATGGAAGATATGGAGCTGATCTTGAGATGAAATCAGGGTTATGAGTTCAACAATGGGTCAGACAAGGCAACAGATAATACAAGATAGGCTCGATTTGTTTATGGGATTAACAGAGAAGAGATGGGTTTTGTGGCTGGAGTTGCTGTTCAAACTAAGATTGAGAAGAAGGATGAAATAGCCTGAATTGGTGTTTATTGCAAAACTACCAGACCAGGGGAGTTAAAGCTCAGGGAGACTGGGTCTGTGAATCAATATGGAAGAAGTTGCTGCTATTTTTTAGATGGAATCAAATGGTCTCATGTAATTGATGTTGCGAGACAAGAAGGGAAGACAAGAAGGTCAGAGATGGAGTTTGTCTAGAGCCAGAGGCAAGGAGCTAGTTGAAGCTGCTGCTGTTGCTTGATGTTTCTGTGAACTTAACAGTGCAGGGATGGACTCAAATTAGTGTTGCAGCTATGTTCTTTGGTGGTCTTGAATGGATGAGAATGAGACTGGTGTTGGTTGTAACTCAAGCTGCATTAATTCAGAATGGTTGAATTCAAGGAGATGCAGGCAGAGAAGGAAGATTCATGCTGAACTGATGGCTGGCCAGGTGCTGATGCACAATGATAGTGCAGCACAGCCCTGACATGTGCAGTGGCCTGGCAAATAACCCACTCAGCTAGCCAAAAGACCAAGTATACCTGACACAGTGGTTCTGACCCATCTGACCCATCTGACTCACATCTGACTCAGCTGACCCGGTGTTGACTCAGCGATTTGACCCCGAGTTAGACCTTGACCGATTTGATCCGGTTGACCGGTGACCGGTTGGACTTTGCCGGCCACCTGAGACACTTTCCGGCGACGTTTTCGGCCAAATTCCGGCCACAATCCCGATTTTCCGCGAGCCAAAATTCCAGAATTTTCTATGGACCTCTCATGGGTGTGAAGACTTGGGCTAGGAATTGGATGGAGAATTGGACTCAAATTTGGAAAGAGAAGGTGGAAGAGTTGAGAAAAGCTTGGAATTGGAAATTGAATTGCAAAAGGAAAAGGATTCTACTCCTTAGAAGATTTGGAGAATATTGAAGCCTATAAATAGAGAAGTTTTCTACAACTTTTACACATCTTTCTCTATATCTTTTACACACATCTCTACACACACAATTCTTTTCTTTTCTTATTCTTTGTGTGAACTCTTTAACATGAGTAGTTAATTTTATTGAGGATGAATTCCTAGTTCTTAACATGATTTGAGTTTTGTTTTCAAATTCTATCTTGAAGTTTTTCACATAATTATCGTTTGTTTTTACTAATAGGAGTGATCTTAAAGACATTCATGATTGATTGATAGATTGTTTGGAGTGCACGCTAAATTGATTTGTTAATTTGATCTAAAGCTAGTGAAAGTTAGGAGATAAGTAATCGTTTCTTGACTCTTTACATAAGTAGCAAACACGAGACCTTGCGGAGGGATTCCGTGGAGCAATTGTGTGTAGAAACAACGTTAGCAAGTAGACCTTGAGCTAAGAGTCTAACTACTAATATCGACCTAAGAAATTCACAAAACCTAATGCATGAGCCAAGTTACATCTAGGTTGAGCTAATTCTAGGTGGCTTGGTGATTAGAATCCGGTAGGCGAGAACTTCCGTGTCCGGTGATATAAGGGATTTAGGGGTTTAACACTGAGCTAGCTGCTTTACCTACGGTTGGTGATAATCTGTGACTAATAACAAGTAGAAAAGAACATAACTTTAATCATTGTTTCGTAACGAAGAAGGATTCCTTGATCTTGTCTCTCTTATTGCTTTCAACTTTCGATTTTAATTGTTTTGTTTATTTTGCTTTTGCTTTTTACACCCCCCTTTCGTGACAATTTTTACAACTAGAATCTCGTGCTCCTCGTGGGATCGACCTTGACTACCCTATATTACTTGTTAATTAGGTAGTAAAGTATTAATTAATTTGTTGTGGTACGACACGCATCAAATTTTGGCGCCGTTCTTAGGGAAGCGGCGGATGGTTTTAGTTGTTTTTATTTTTCTTTTTGCTTTATTCTTGCTTTGTTGGATTCTATTCCGTATCTAACTTGGTTTTTTGAATCTTATTTTAGGTGCCGGTTTTACATGTACGGTGGACAAGAGCAAGCATATTACAACAATCAATACGGTTTTCAACCTCAACATTATGACAACTTCCAACCATCCTTAGGATACAATCAAAACCAATATTTTGGCTATGATAAATTTCCTACAGAACCTTATGGATATTCTCATACATATCAACAACCTTATGACGGGTATGTAAGTGGCCAATCACATGGATGGAAGGATAGTTACGCATCTAACAATTTGTTTTCTAGTAATGTGCAGACAGAGAATTTGGAATATACTCCTCTTCATCGTGTTTTTCCTTCACTTTTTCCAAAAGAGGAGATGCCGTCTAACGGTGGTAAGCGTGTGAACGTCAGGAAACTTGCACAAAAATTATACAAATTGGAAGATGATGGGGACTCGGAAGAGCTCGTCGCAGAAATTAGTAGGACTATTCATATGGAACTTAAACGACGTCGGGATAAAGGTTATGAAACCGATGAAGATTCTTATTATGGTGAGTCCGAAAGTGAAGATGATTGTGTTGAAAAGGACAAACCTTTGGAGACTTTTGATGACGATAGTGTAGCTTACTCAAGCCTTGATCTTAATAATGATCAATCACCTATTCAAAAGGAAGAGCTTGAGGAAGATGCATTTATTGCTTGGCAAAAATTTCTTAAGGAAAGATGGGAGTCCGCGGAAGTGTATGAATGTTCCGACAATGAGGAAGTTATTCCAACTCCGGATCATAATAACGATCCTTCACCTATTCAAAAGGAGGAGATTGGGTGTGACTTACCTATTGTTGTAAACGGTGTAACACCCGCACATGAAGATCTTACAATCTATACCGATGAAATTCATTTTTGTGAATGGCCCGATTCCGATGATGAGAATGTTGAAGAGATGATGCTAGAGGATGAAACCACATTCATTGATTTTGTGGAAGACCCAATTGAACTTGCGAATGATTTTAATGATGCCGAGACTTTGGTTAAGGTAGAAAACGACGAAGAATGGTTGCAAGGTTTAATAGAGGACCACGATATACAAGAGGTAAGTAATTCACTTGAATTTTTAAGGATGAAGAGGATTCTATAATACAAGAATTTGTGAAAGGTTTGTCTAACCCTTTGCCTATTGATTCTTCTCCTTTACCTCTTATTGGTTTGAATGTATGTGCTTCGAAAGTATTTTTGGATGATTTTGTTTCTAAATATCCACCATTGGAAACACTTGATGCTAACACTATGCAGGTTTGCCAAGAGGAATACATGGAAGTTCCCGAATTCTATGTTCTTTATACACTTCCGAGTGTGGACGAGAATAAGTGTGGGGGAAATTTCTATCGAGCAATAATTTCACTATTATTTTCTTGTGCTAATATTTGTATGGAGTTATTGTTTTCAAAACAGGTATTATGGGTGGATCCTCAAATTTTCAGATTGTTAGTATATGGGGAATGAATCTTGCAAGAGCTAAGTCGGGTCAGTCGACTTTAAAACAAGCGCTTAATGGGAGGCAACCCATCGGTTTTGTATTTCTTATCCTTTTGCTTTTTGTTATTTCTTTTTCTTGTTTCTTATCATGTTAAAATTTCCCACCTTGACTTTACTAGGAGGATTCAATTACATTGAGGACAATGTAAGGTTTAAGTGTGGGGGAGTGGTTAAGCATGTTTTTAAAACAAAAATTACAAAAAAATGAAAAAAATTTGAAAAAAAAAAAAAAAAGTTTTACATAAAAATTCCAACTTTTAAAGATTTTAGAGTCACTAGCATACTTCTAGGTATGTTTACATAGAGTTTTTGACCGACATAATTAAACTTGGAAATGTTAGAGAACTACATTCGGATTTCTTGCTTGTTTGAGTGTTAAATAATGGATTTAATCATGCCGGTGATGCGAATTTGGTGCAGGGAGAAGTGCGTTATTAGAGTTGCTGATCAATCATTAGTGGAGACTACCCGTATTCATATCATGAGAGGCACCGACCAGAAATTTTCCATCTACTAAAGAGCTTCTTTTGAGTGTGTGTCACCGTACGTAAATTCGGGTAGAATGGTGAGCTACCCAACCTCCCACCAATAGAAGCACTACTCTTTGATCTCTTGAGTGCTAATTTTGTCAATCATGAGGGTGATGTCCATAGATGAAAGCTTCCTTCTTGTAGTTCGATTTGCAGTTAGCACCATTCTCTCTCTCGACAACAACGGATCCATAGAAACACATTCATCATCAACAAGGAGCGACATCAAAATCTACAAGGAAAGTTGGAAAAGTTTAAGGTTTACAAGCAACGGAACGAGAAAAAGAGCAAATTTCTTATTCAAGTAAAGCAACATACAAAGAGCGGATTTTTACAATACAATGAGCATAATTCTATATCCAAGTGTGAAGACTTATTCATAAAAGCGAAGAAAATTAAAAGGTGAGAATTGTTGAAGTTTATGATTTTGAGACGATACAAGTTGTGAAGAATCAAGCGGTAAAATACTTCTTCCACGGCCATGATTTATTTTGTATTTAATTTATTTTTTTTAAAAAAAAAAAAAAAAAAAAAAAAAAAAAATGAAAGAAAGAAAAAAAAAAGAGAAAAACAAGAGAAATATTTGTTAATAAGCCGTGGGGAAGGAAAATTTATAAGGTAGTTTCAAGCGACAGGGATTTTTAAGGTAAAAGAGTTATAAATTGTTAAGGATTTATGAAATTCAAGGGTTTATCATCAATAGTTGAAACCGAAGACGAAGAAGATAAAGACGAGGAGCGGAAGACGTTTCTATTGGATGCCGTGAGAGTGGTGTTATCATAATTGGCGATCGGATGTGAAGGTAAGTAAGTAATCTCATCCTCGATAATATGGTTGATTTCCTTTCTTAGAGATCGTCAGAAAAATGGTTTTTCAAAATATTAAAAGATGTGGGTTTTTAAAAATATTTCGGAAGATGTTCTTCCCACCATTCAACGTGTTGCAGGAATTCTCTCTTCATTCCTACCTGCACACATGTGAGAACCATAAAAAAGCTGTCTTTTTGAGTGCAATTATCATAAAATCCTTTTTGGTGAGGCAGAAGTCGAGGCGAAATGCTTATTGATCGTTTCTCAAACACGCGTTCTCTCATTATGGTGTGGTTATTTCTCACTCAACATTTAAGAATGAGAATAGGTTCTTTAGTATTTCTAACTTCTTATTACTAGCATGCAGAAACTCTATGTCCTCATAACTCTTTGGATGCTTGTGACGCTTGAACAGCTTTGAAGTTGTGAGTTTTTAGTTTGATTTGCTCGAGGACTAGCAAAGTCTAAGTGTGGGGGAATTTGATAGGTGTAGAATACACCTAATTTACTATCTAGTAGTTTATGCTTTCTTTGCTATTTTTCTTGTAAATTATGTATTTTACGTTTGTTTTGAGTTTTATAGCTACTTTGGAGTCGCACGGAGGAAAAGAAGAATAAATCACCCAATTTAAGTAAAAAGGGCAAAAAGGTCATTTTACGGGCGAACACTATCCGGAGCCCGGTAGTGGTTAAGGGCTCTCATTCGGTACCCCTTATCAATCATCGTAGGGTGTAATTATCTCTGGGTAACCCTTATCTCATATGATGGAGTACCAATATCCAACCCGATTGTACAACCCTAATCGAGCTTCTCTCTCACACTCATTTACTCATTCAATCATTTCTACACGAAACGAAACCGGACAAGCGGGCTGCCGTGATTCTTTGAAGCTCGGGAGAAGAAATCGAGAGATGATGGCGTTGATAATGGAATTGAAGGTGGCGCTGTTGATATGCAATGGTTGAGCTGAGTTGTCGATGATGGTGGGGATTCGAATTTGAGACTGTAGAATCGCTGTGAGCTGCTGATTAAAAACCAAGAGGAGATCGAGAACTAAATTAAGAAGATACAGAGAAATGGGTTCGAGTAATCAGAGATTGTTCTTGAGATAGAGCAGATCGAGAAGAGGATTGAAATCGATAAAAAGACGTAGCTGGGTTCGATTCAGTGTTGAACTTCAAGAGTTTGGAGTTGTTGTTAAACCTAGGTTTGATTGAATCGAATGGGTTTCATTGGATGGAAGATATGGAGCTGATCTTGAGATGAAATCAGGGTTATGAGTTCAACAATGGGTCAGACAAGGCAACAATAATACAAGATAGGCTCGATTTGTTTATGGGATTAACGAGAGAAGAGATGGGTTTTGTGGCTGGAGTTCTTTATTCAAACTAAGATTGAGAAGAAGGATGAAATAGCCTGAATTGGTGTTTATTGCAAAACTACCAGACCAGGGGAGTTAAAGCTCAGGGAGACTGGGTCTGTGAATCAATATGGAAGAAGTTGCTGCTATTTTTTAGATGGAATCAAATGGTCTGTGTAATTGATGTTGCAGACAAGAAGGGAAGACAAGAAGGTCAGAGATGGAGTTTGTCTAGAGCCAGAGGCAAGGAGCTAGTTGAAGCTGCTGCTGTTGCTTGATGTTTCTGTGAACTTAACAGTGCAGGGATGGACTCAAATTAGTGTTGCAGCTATGTTGCTGGTGGTCTTGAATGGATGAGAATGAGACTGGTGTTGGTTGTAACTCAAGCTGCATTAATTCAGAATGGTTGAATTCAAGGAGATGCAGGCAGAGAAGGAAGATTCATGCTGAACTGATGGCTGGCCAGGTGCTGATGCACAATGATAGTGCAGCACAGCCCTGACATGTGCAGTGGCCTGGCAAATAACCCACTCAGCTAGCCAAAAGACCAAGTATACCTGACACAGTGGTTCTGACCCATCTGACCCATCTGACTCACATCTGACTCAGCTGACCCGGTGTTGACTCAGCGATTTGACCCCGAGTTAGACCTTGACCGATTTGATCAGGTTGACCGGTGACCGGTTGGACTTTGCCGGTCACCTGAGACACTTTCCGGCGACGTTTTCCGGCCAAATTCCGGCCACAATCCCAGTTTTCCGGCGAGCCAAAATTCCAGAATTTTCTATGGACCTCTCTCATGGGTGTGAAGACTTGGGCTAGGAATTGGATGGAGAATTGGACTCAAATTTGGAAAGAGAAGGTGGAAGAGTTGAGAAAAGCTTGGAATTGGAAATTGAATTGCAAAAGGAAAAGGATTCTACTCCTTAGAAGATTTGGAGAATATTGAAGCCTATAAATAGAGAAGTTTTCTACAACTTTTACACATCTTTCTCTATATCTTTTACACACATCTCTACACACACAATTCTTTTCTTTTCTTATTCTTTGTGTGAACTCTTTAACATGAGTAGTTAATTTTATTGAGGATGAATTCCTAGTTCTTAACATGATTTGAGTTTTGTTTTCAAATTCTATCTTGAAGTTTTTCACATAATTATCGTTTGTTTTTACTAATAGGAGTGATCTTAAAGACATTCATGATTGATTGATAGATTGTTTGGAGTGCACGCTAAATTGATTTGTTAATTTGATCTAAAGCTAGTGAAAGTTAGGAGATAAGTAATCGTTTCTTGACTCTTTACATAAGTAGCAAACACGAGACCTTGCGGAGGGATTCCGTGGAGCAATTGTGTGTAGAAACAACGTTAGCAAGTAGACCTTGAGCTAAGAGTCTAACTACTAATATCGACCTAAGAAATTCACAAAACCTAATGCATGAGCCAAGTTACATCTAGGTTGAGCTAATTCTAGGTGGCTTGGTGATTAGAATCCGTGGCGAGAACTTCCGTGTCCGGTGATATAAGGGATTTAGGGTTTAGCACCGAGCTAGCTTGCTTTACCTACGGTTGGTGATAATCTGTGACTAATAACAAGTAGAAAAGAACATAACTTTAATCATTGTTTCGTAACGAAGAAGGATTCCTTGATCTTGTCTCTCTTATTGCTTTCAACTTTCGATTTTAATTGTTTTGTTTATTTTTCTTTTGCTTTTTACACCCCCCTTTCGTGACAATTTTTACAACTAGAATCTCGTGCTCCTCGTGGGATCGACCTTGACTACCCTATATTACTTGTTAATTAGGTAGTAAAGTATTAATTAATTTGTTGTGGTACGACACGCATCATTGATGTAGCCATGCGCGTTCAAAGCTTCCCCTCTCAAGTCCTTAATCACGGACGGGGAATAGGTAGCGTCTTGTTTTGTAAATCCTGCTGCCTTCAGTGTCTTGAAAGTAATGATGTTGTGGTAGGAGGCCGTGTCGATGAGCGTGTCGTCAAATTTGTTATCTCTTAAACGGGACGTGGTCGGCGGTACCCGATTCTCGCTTCACTTTGTTTGGGAAGCTTGGGCCCTTGGCGTGGATTCCGAGGAGAGAAAAAGCCGTTTGCCGGATACAACACGATTGACAGCTGCGAAAATATCTTGGCGCTGAACCTTGGAAAGATAGAGAATTTCGCATACATGTCGCATCATGGATTATGTACAGTCTCGTGTACGGAGTCCCCAGGGAACCGCGAGTTTCTTATTGGGAGTGGGTCTCGATGCACTCTTTCGTCTCCTAGTTGGAGCTCTCCCCTGCTTCTATCCTTTCTCTCAAAATATGCTTTAGTCTTTGCAATCGCTAGTCGGGTGGTGAACGAACTTTGTGGTAATGGCGGTATTTGGGGTTTGCCATCTCGGCCTCGGTTGGTGGACGTGCAGGCGGTGGCAATCTGATGACATCATCTTGAACCCAGGCTTCTAGGAGGTCAATCACCTCCTCGATAGGGAACGGGAAATCAAGGATATTTCCTCCGGCCTCACGATGCTGCACAGAGGTTTTAGTGGCGATCTTCCGTTGTGAGGGTTCCCGTTGCGCCGGCGCTTCACGTTTCGGCTGGTGGCTCATAGTTGCGGCTTTCCTCTTTCCTCTTTCGTTCACTATGTTCACGGAGGATGAGCCGGCATTAAATTGTTTGCTGATGAGGTGTCTACTCCCGCGAGTTTCACGTGCGTCTTCAGTTCGAGTTGGCCTAGTCTTTTCCGGTAATGCTGGTGTTGTTGTTGCAGATCGTCTGGCGGCCTCATGGAGTTCGGAGAATGTTTGGAAACGCAAGTTTTCTAGCAGGGAGTGGTAGATTGGGACCATACCGTTGATGCATGCGTTTACCAATTGTTGCTCGGTCACGTTTGGGTCATGACAGTCGAGTGCTTGAACCCTGAACCTTTTGACGAAATCATTCGGATGTTCGTTATCCCACTGGTACATTCTCCCTGGTGCGAAAAGGTAACTTGTTCAGACACGAAGAAATACTTCCTGTAAAACGCGGTGACCATGCTATTCCAGTTGGGAATGCTGTTCGTTGGGATGCTGTTGTACCATGTATACGCCCTTCCGGTAAGTGATTTTGAAAATTCCCTTAGACGAAGAACGTGATTGTATTCATGTTCGCCCAAGGATTCCAGGAAACGAGAAACATGTTCGCGTGCATTCCGTACCATCGTACGGGGGTAAATTGAGGAAAGAGTACCCCCTTGGGAGAGGATTCTCGTATTTCGGATGGGTAAGGGGTTGGTGATGATGTACATCAAACTCATCATGCTTGATTCGGTCGCGTAGGAGTTGTTCCAAATCTTCTCTCGTGACGAAGTTGGGTGGTTGATTTCTCTCCAACGGGACTCTAGTGCGAGTTTCTTCATCCGTGGAGGCGTGTCCTGCCGAGGTGCCGGTGTCAGGGTTGTTGGAGGTGCTTCTAGGCGTCTGGGAGGATGCGACTCACGGGGTAGTCGCTCTGTCGGGGTTTTGAGAAAGGTGAGCACCTCTTTTTGTGTTGAAGCCATGTGCATGCAGGCTCGCGAGCGTCTCTGTCGTTCCATCAAATCGGCGATGGTGACGTAAGGGCGACTTCCTCTGGTCCCTCCGGTCTCGTCCGTCGGCGGGTAATTGGAACCTTAGTTGTCGGAGGCGCCATCTTTGGAAGAAGCATTCGGGGTCGTGGTGGCGGCCCCTAGCTCGTGATTTGGGGCGTGACACCCGAAGAGATATTCTCGTTGCCGTGATTAGAGGTTGTGCGGAGACGCTAGAGGAGGCGGCGGCTCGGCCCAGTGATAGGCGGTGTTACACTTAAGGGAGTACATTCGATGTTGCTGTTGTCAGCTGGTGAAGTAACAACATTATGGGGAGAGACGCCAACGTCAAGGATGCGTTCTGCGCTGATGTTTTCGGCAGCAGCTCCAGATCTGAGTTCCACCATGTTGGGATTTGACGTTCGGAAAATGAAATCGGGAGTTGGTATTGTAGCCGATAGATCAATCCTCCCGCCGTGGTCGCCAATTGTTTATGGGTAAAAATCGTTTCTGCCGATCGATTTCGGTAAATTCGGTAGGTGAGTGAGAAACTGGTTCCAACCCTAAACAAATGTCTTTTGCACGTGAGCACTTTATAGATTCGAGAGATCAATCTGTACAAGTCCGGCCTAAACCAAGAAATGGCCGTTCCAGACTTGCTTCAGTCACAAAGTGTAGGAGAAGGGTTGATTTGGGGAGGGAAGCAAAGAAAGGTGTTGAGGAGAGTAGTATCTCGACTTGTATCAGAAAGTGAAAGCTTAGGAAGCTTGCAAGAGATGAAAACTTTTGGGAGAGCTTGCAAAGTTGCCTTTCTGAGAGTGTAGTATTTTTCTCCTGACCGAGACTTGTTGTCTGGTGGAAATAGGTAAGACCTATTTATACAAGTCGAGATTGAAACGTACCCTGGCCTCATGAAGGAAGAGAGTAAAGGGAGAAATAATGGGAGGAGGTGGTAACCGCATGGTTTAATGGGCGAAAACGTTTTTCACCATTATTTCCTCTTTTATTTGACCGCTTTATTCCTTTTCACGCTTTCTTAATGTGAGCGTAGTGTACGCCGCATCTTTGTGACCGCCAAACCAAAACCACTAAAGAAGCATCCCCGGTTTGTGTCGATGTCTCGAGTGTTGGTTGCATCTTGAGTGCAAGTGGCGCGTGTGGCATGTGCGGAATGCCTTGGTGGTAGGTTGCACGGTTTGCAAGTTAGGTTACCAGCGTGTGTGTTTGGCATGTGCGGAATGCCTTGGTGGTAGGTTGCACGGTTTGCAAGTTAGGTTACCAGCGTGTATGTTTGGCGTATGCCAATGGCTCGTGCGGCCATGTTGACCTAGTTGCAAGTCTTGCAAGCCTAGGGAGCTATGTTTGGCGTGGGCCAAAGGCATAGCGGCTTGGAAGTATGGCTTGTGGCACGTGTTGGCATGTGCCAATGGCACGTGCGGCCATGCTGACCTAGTTGCAAGTCTTGCAAACCTAGGGTGATATGTTGGGCATGGGCCAAAGGCATAGCGGCTTGGAAATATGGCTTGCGGCACGTGTTGGCATGTGCCAATGGCACGTGCGGCCATGTTGACCTAGTTGCAAGTCTTGCAAACCTAGGGCGCTATGTTGGGCGTGGGCCAAAGGCATAGCGGCTTGGAAATATGGCTTGCGGCACGTGTTGGCATGTGCCAATGGCACGTGCGGCCATGTTGACCTAGTTGCAAGTCTTGCAAACCTAGGGCGCTATGTTGGGCGTGGGCCAAAGGCATAACGGCTTAGAAATATGGCTTGCGGCACGTGTTGGCATGTGCCAATGACACGTGCGGCCATGTTGACCTAGTTGCAAGTCTTGCAAACCTAGGGCGCTATGTTGGGCGTGGGCCAAAGGCATAACGGCTTGGAAATATGGCTTGCGGCACGTGTTGGCATGTGCCAATGGCACGTGCGGCCATGTTGACCTAGTTGCAAGTCTTGCAAACCTAGGGCGCTATGTTGGGCGTGGGCCAAAGGCATAGCGGCTTAGAAATATGGCTTGCGGCACGTGTTGGCATGTGCCAATGGCACGTGCGGCCATTTTGACCTAGTTGCAAGTCTTGCAAACCTAGGGGCGCTATGTTGGCGTGGGCCAAAGGCATAGCGGCTTGGAAATATGGCCTGCGGCACGTGTTGGCATGTGCCAATGGCACGTGCGGCCATGTTGACCTAGTTGCAAGTCTTGCAAACCTAGGGCGCTATGTTGGGCGTGGGCGAAAGGCATAGCGGCTTGGAAATATGGCTTGCGGCACGTGTTGGCATGTGCCAATGGCACGTGCGGCCATGCTTGACCTAGTTGCAAGTCTTGCAAACCTAGGGCGCTATGTTGGCGTGGGCCAAAGGCATAGCGGCTTGGAAATATGTCTTGCGGCACGTGTTGGCATGTGCCAATGGCACGTGCGGCCATGTTGACCTAGTTGCAAGTCTTGCAAACCTAGGGCGCTATGTTGGGCGTGGGCCAAAGGCATAGCGGCTTAGAAATATGGCTTGCGGCACGTGTTGGCATGTGCCAATGGCACGTGCGGCCATGCTGACCTAGTTGCAAGTCTTGCAAACCTAGGGCGCTATGTTGGGCGTGGGCCAAAGGCATAACGGCTTGGAAATATGGCTTGCGGCACGTGTTGGCATGTGCCAATGGCACGTGCGGCCATGTTGACCTAGTTGCAAGTCTTGCAAACCTAGGGCGCTATGTTGGCGTGGGCCAAAGGCATAGCGGCTTAGAAATATGGCTTGCGGCACGTGTTGGCATGTGCCAATGGCACGTGCGGCCATGTTGACCTAGTTGCAAGTCTTGCAAACATAGGGCGCTATGTTGGGCGTGGGCCAAAGGCATAGCGGCTTGGAAATATGGCTTGCGGCACGTGTTGGCATGTGCCAATGGCACGTGCGGCCATGTTGACCTAGTTGCAAGTCTTGCAAACCTAGGGCGCTATGTTGGGCGTGGGCCAAAGGCATAGCGGCTTAGAAATATGGCTTGCGGCACGTGTTGGCATGTGCCAATGGCACGTGCGGCCATGCTGACCTAGTTGCAAGTCTTGCAAACCTAGGGCGCTATGTTGGGCGTGGGCCAAAGGCATAGCGGCTTGAGATTTGGCATTGTTGCCATGGTGCGCAGTGCGGCTTGGTTTGGCATTATTCTTAGTGGTGCGCGATATGCGGCTTAGTTTTAGCATTATTCTTGTGGTGCATGATATGCGGCTTGGTTTAGCATTATTCTTGAAGTGGTGCGCGATATGCGGCTTGGTTTTAGCATTGTTGCCGTGGTCTGCAAATATGCGGCTTGGTTTTAGCATTGTTGCTTAGTGGTGCTGATATGCGGCTTGGTTTGGCATTGTTGCCGTGGTGCGCGATATACGGCTTGGTTTTGGAATTAGGGTTACGTATTTGAAAACCCTAATCTGGTATTTTGAAAAAATACCCCTATTAATTATTTACACCTGAGTTAAATGCTCTTAGTTAATGTGTTGCGGGTAACACTAGGTCATGGGGTTTTACGATTTTACCCTTTGTTTAAAAACCACCATCAACAACTTGAAAAAGAAAATAATAACAAAAGAAATGCCTAACATTAAAACAGAAAGATTTTTATCTAATAGAAATTATGAAAAACAAGGGGATTTGATACTCAACTCCCATTAACAAAATGAAGTTAGCTGTAAAAATGTACATCTAAAAATGCACAAGCATTTGCAAAAGAAACTATTATTTCAGTGTACAAGACTTTCAACAATAGTTGGGAAAAATTTAGTAAAAACTAACTTCAGATTAACACCAAACACCCCAGATAAAGATCCCCAAAACAGCCCATGATATATATATATATATATACAAGGATGACAACATATACCACATTGTGTCCATAGCTCCACGCCGTAAGCTCTTCTTAGCTTATTACATCAAGCTAGCTGCAAAATCTGTGGGAAAACAAAACAAAATGGGGTGAGCCCACAGCCCAGTAGGGGTTATAACGGTAATCGAACGTCACGATATATACAAATAAAATGCCAAAGGTTAAAGCATCAATAAATCATAAAACTATAAATATGGAATCCATAAATAAATGTAAAGCATTTGTTCACAAACATTTGTAAGCTGCCATTCATTTAAATTGAGATAAAATTACTCTACTCTTCTCATGGCGTTTCCACCGTCGGGGTAGTTACGGTTACCATCCATCGTTGCCATAGCGATCTTAGGGTTGCCACCGGTGGTGGGGTGCCACTTAGGCCCGAAGCGTTCCTAAAGTAGAGTTTTAGTTTCCAAATACGATTATCATGAAGGAAACATCCAAAAAGTAAGTTATGAAAAACCTCACAAAAATCCATAACTAAAAGCTTATACAAATACATCGCGGACATCACATAATTAGTAAATCAGATTTCCTTGAACACAAGAGCTGCATGAGAATGAGAATCACTTAATATGAAGCCATTTTCGCAACAAGTTTCAAAACATAATTCACTGGTCGATAAACATGTGAACTTATAAAAATAGTAGACTAACAAATGGAGATGTAACATCAACATTTATGTGTAGATTTGATGAAGAACCAAAGAGGCGACAAGATAAACCAATGGTTTAAATTCACAAAGCTATAATAAAGAAAGACGACAAATGAAACTAATATCTGTAGAAAATCCTTGGTACATTTCCATTTTCTTTACGCTTAAATCATTGAAATCAAGTTGCCTTGGACACATGCATGTCAACTTCTTCGTTTTAAACGCTTCATTTTATAAGAAATCAAATGAGTAAAGAAAGACAAGGACAAAAGGAAAGTAGGTAAGCGGAAAAACAAAAATTAATACTCTTGTGAGAAACTAATATACCACGGAAATCAGCTATTGCGACATGACGAAAAACATTAAGAAAATCGATCTCAAAGGGTTAAGACATGAAATTAAGTAACCAAATTAGCATTTGGTTCAAACAATTTATGGCTTAGAAACGATGGTTTCAAAGAACGACGGATAATAAATAGAATTAGTATGAATTACAAACATGTATATCTAGTGCCATGTATGAAATTTAAAACAAAACAATAGAGTCATTGGATCATTTTGTCGAGCGGATAAAGGCTAGTTTGAAATTTAAGACAGGGACTTAGGTTTATGATGGAGAAATGGAACTTTATTGATTGCAGATCATTTTCACTTTTCATAAAACCATTCCATAAAAAGTTGAGCATACAATGACTAAACAAGGAAATTATATGTTTTCAAGCCAAATCTCTTATCATGCAAAATCACCATACTTGTCATTTAGACAATTAGCAGAAAATCAACATGCTCAAGAAAAATTAAATTCACAATAGTTGAGATGTAAAGACTCATAGATTATTAGCAAGACAAAATTTAAAGCAAAAAGGCACAATTGAAATTCCAAGACTAACGGTAAGAAAACCCCCTACCTCAACATGCCGAAATCTTCAAGGGAGAATGAACTTCTTCTTCCGGTATCAATCCAATGTCTAAAGCAAAGAAAACATGAACAACCGAAGGAAGGCTAAGTTTTGGGTTTTAGGTTTATTTCATTTTGTTTTCTTTACAACAAGACAGGAACAAAATCTCTTTTGCTCATTATGCAACAAAGAAGGGGGAAAAGAAAATGGCAGACAAAACGAAGAAAAATATGGAGTACATCTAAAGATGATTTTGAAAGACAAAGACAAAAGTTGTTTAGGATGCTGCATGCTCACTCACGTGTCAACCATGCTGAGAATTTCTAGAGTTTTCTATCAATTCTACTAACCAAAAACTCTAATACTTTTATGGGGTAACTACTTCAGATAGACAAACATTTAAAAGAGTTGGGCTAGGGCTCATAGCCCAAGCAAAAATATCCGTGTCGTTACATCATTACCTACTAAAAATAAAATTTCGTCCTCGGAATTCAAAACAAAATTATGAGTTAGAAAAAGTAGGCCAGATGAATCAAAGATTCTCTGACGATCTTCTCGGCAGATGGATAATATATATTATCCTTTAGATTATATTTTTCAGCAAGCTTTATGAAAAATTTAATCTCATTACTGTCATCTGAATCTGACTTGTTTGTCACAAGTATTTGTTGTTGTATTAACTCATCATGGTTAATATTTCCTGAGATGTGTTCCACTAGTGAACTAACAGAGCTTAGTTGTTTATCAGGTTTCGAAAACAAACATCCTTTATGAAGTATATCATCTTTTTGTTCTACGTTAATTGAATCGGACATGGATTCAATTTCTTATAGGTTGGATCGCACCAACACAGTTGTTAGATCTTTTCATATTTACTGCTCGATACCAATTGAAAATACGAGGTACCCAAATATACCTCAATCTAAAACTTTTCCACCTATAAGTCCTTTCTACGAAAGTGATTGTCTATGGACAGAGTCGAGACAATACAACTAATCGGTTTACACTTCGTGTGATCGTCTATAGATACAAGATCGAGACAATACGACAACAAGATAACTTGTCACGTTGACTATGGATACAAGATCGAGACAATACAACAACGAAGTATGTTTACTTGATAAATGGTTCGGACTTAACCAAACACAATAGGATTGCTATCAAGTAAATAGGAATTAACGTTTGTGTGATTTACTTTAAATTATAATAATAACAATTATAATTGCGGAAAATAAAAGTAAATAACACAGCAAGATTTTGTTAACTAGGAAACCGCAAATGCAGAAAAACCCCGGGACCTTGTCCAGAATTGAATACTCTCAGGATTAAGCCGCTATATAAAATCTAAACCAACTTCGTATAGTTGAGACCAAGCAACTAAACCTATAGTTCACCTAGTTCCGTCTGTATCCCTGCGCCTCCAACTTGCAATAAGTCACGCACTTGGAACAATTCCTTTGGTTCATATTCCAAACAGTAACGGAACAACAAATCTGTTCGGTAATGTTGATACATGAAAATAACCAATCCTAGAATAGGTGGCCCCTTAACCCATTAAGGGTCCCTTTTTAGGATAAAGAGACTTGGGGACTAGGCCTAACCCATTAAGATGGGGAAGTCCTAGTTCACCCAAGATCATATTAAGGCAGTTGGGCTTCGGCCTAAGAGGAAAGCTCCTTTAGGGTTTGGTATTAACTTAAGGAAAGGGAAATGGTAGTTTAGTAATATGTTAATCTTATGGGCATTTATCCATAAGAGGGTCATTATAAAAGGGAAAGAGGACACACTTCTTGAGATCATCATTAATTCTCTATCTACTTCCCATAAACCCCTCTTCTCCTTGGGAGTACTTTCTGTGATTAGGGCTAGTTCCTCCTTCCCACGTTTTACCCATCAACATTGCGACCACAGTGGGAGGTTCTTAGCCTCTTTTCCAGCATGATACTCCCAGGTGCGATCCAGGAGGTACCAGTGGGGCGGAGCACTTCCTAACCCGGACCATGTTTCTGTGGAAGACGTGCAAGGAGAAAGTGATGAAGAGATATATTTCCAAGGGGTAGTTACTACGCCTATTGTACAAGGTGCAGGAGTGTATCAAAATAAGGAAGAAATGCTTAAAGGAAAAGCCGTGGCTGAGACAAGCGAGCAGGAGATGTTTGAAATACAAGAAGAGCTAGACGCATCCATTAAGAATCAGCAGGAGCTACGCGGACGTCTTAAGTGATCAAGAGAACATAACACGACAACTACTAAAGCGATTAATAAGAGAGGTACCATTCCCGGGTATGACGGAAGACGCGATGCAAAATACTTGGAAGCTAACTACCGAGTGACAAAGAATGATGCTTATGACTCGCTGGAACCTCCATATTCTGTAGAAGTTACCGATTATCTATACCCTGAGGATTACACATCACCGAAATTCAAAACATATGGAGGAAAAGGAAATGCGCGAGAGCATGTTAGTCGCTTCATATCGGCAATGAATGCATACGCTCGGGATGAAAGCCTTTGTATGAGGGAGTTCCAAAATCACTCACGGATAGTTCTTTTACAGGTATGATAACTTGAAACCGGGTAGTATTAGTTCGTGGTCCGCTATGGTGCAACTCTTTTTAAGAAGTTCTATTCAGCGCAAAAGAAGAGTCACAACGAGTAAATTTAGGAAGATGTACTCGGCGGGTAGGGAAAGAGATCGGAAAGTATATCACTCGCTTAGGGATTTCACGCTAGAATGTCATGAAGACATTGCGGAAGAGCGACTAGTGTAGATGCATCCAGGAATGGATGCCATTTTTCGGTTAAACTTAACGATTTCAAATTCCAAACCTTTGTAGAGGTTGAGGAGGCTGCAGCCGGATCTCGGATTGTGCGGATGTTATGAATTACGGGCAGAGTTCATGCTTGTAAATTGCATTATGTCAATCTTTGCATCCACACCGACTTTCAACGATCAAGGAAGCGATAGAGAAAAATGAGGAGTCGCTTTTGGCTATTATCGCGGAGGACAGTCTGGTAGAAGAGGAGGAAGAACGGATGGAGGAAGATCAAATCCGCCACCACCGCTACCGTGCAGCAGAGAATAGATAATAGGGCTTATGGATCAATGGGTGGCAAATAAGAAGAAACTTTACTTACCGTACCCACAAAGCCTCTTTGCGACGAGATAAGATGCACGAGCGATATTGTCATTATCACGGGAGAGTTCATCATCCGACCGTGGAGTGTTTTTCCTTACGTTACATTGTGCAAAGGAAGCGAGCGGGCGAGTTGGAGATAGGAGAGCAAAGCGTCAAGAGAGACCCGCTTCCTCAACATCAAGTTATGGTGGTTTCACACGAGCCTATGGAGGGAGAAGCTTGGAAACCACAGGAGGATGTGGAATAAGAAGAAGCATGTGAAGCTTCTGAGACGGCCGTCTTCTCAGATACTAATGGAATTGCTAGAAAATTCGCTCAAACTGTTTTAGCTCAACAGTTCTTTGATTCCCTCGGTTTCAGTGAGAACCAGATCCGCGAAGCATCCAAGGCTATCACGGCAATTGCATCCGGAAAAGCGTATAATCCAATACCCAGAGAAGCTATCACCTTTACAGATGAATATATATGCTACCCGGGAGAGCACCTTCAACCTCTATATCTACCGCCTTTTATTAACAAGCAACCTCTTAAGTGAGCTTCAATAGATGGCGAAGCTTCCCTCAACTTAATTTCACTACACACGTTGAAGTCCTTTGGAGTGTCAAAGACAGCAATTAAGATGCGTGCAAATACGTAAGAGGATTTGGAGGGACAGGGCTCGAGACGGCCGGTGGGATAGTGCATTGATGATGAAAATCGGGCCCATTAAAGCACTCACTCCCTTCTACGTGCTTGAGGATGACACTACATTCCATGTGCTACTAGGGCGAGGATGGCTTTTGAATCACAAGGTAGTAGCGTCGATATATCACCAATGTGTCAAAACCAATATCGGAGAAAGCAATTCCGGATCCCATCCACGAAACCCATTCGGACCAGAGGAAGCTTACATGGCGGATGCCGTCTTCTATACACAGCCAGTTACGGATCAGGAAGAACATCCGGAGCATCTAACACCCCTCCCAAAATGGGAAGAATTCCAACCTAAAGAGCAAACAAAAGGGAAGGCTAAGTCAGTCTTCAGTCCATCGCGAATGGGGCCTGTCACAGGAAATAAGAGAGTTGTAGCCGAGACAAAGAATATTTAGTTCAAGCGTTTCTCACGGCCAGAGGGCGGACATGTCTATCGCTTATAGCAATTAGTCGGGAAAGCCTCCAACTGTCAACATGACTACACTATGTCATCGGTAGATGAAGAGATGATGAAGGCGACCCCAGTGATTGAGGATTACGGGAAAGAAGTAGAGCCTCTTGTCTCGGAAGAGGAAATAATAGATAATCTTCTGAGGAAAAGGAAAAGATCGATCCAACCCTCGATGGGCTAAAAGAAGTGAACCTTGGCTCGGAAGGTGAACCTCGTTGTGTACGCATCAGTAAACATCTTGAAGGGGAAGAGAAGTCGCGGATGATTAATCTACTTTATGAATACCAAGACGTATTTTCATTTACGTATGCCGAAATGCCAGGTCTCGATAGCAGTTTGATCGCGCACAACCTCAACGTTTCACCCGAGTACAAGCCAGTCAAAAAACGAAGCCGTAACTTCCTGGAGAAAACGGAATTGGCGATCAAGGAAGAGGTGGAGAAGTTGATGAAAGCCAAATTCAGTAAACCGATCCAACATCCTGTGTGGCTAGCTAATATTGTACCAGTAGCAAATAAGAATGGAAAGGTCCGATGCTGTGTCGACTATCGAGATCTGAATCGAGCATGACCTAAAGACGACTTCCCAGTGCCAAACATAGATATAATGGTGAATAACACGTGCGGATATGGTATGTTTTCATTCATGGATGGGTTCGTGGATACAACCAAGTCAAGATGTCAGAAGATACGCATAAGACAGACCTTCCAAACCCCATACGGTAATTTCTATTATCTTTGTGATGCCGTTTGGGTTGAAGAACGGCGGGCTCAACCTACCAACGGGCTATGGTGGCTATCTTCCACGACATGATACACCAAATTATGGAAGTTTACATAGACGATGTGGTGGTAAAATCCGAGCACGAGAAGATCATCTTGGACCATTTAAGGCGTGTTTTCAACGAGATGTAAGAGTATCACTTAAAAATGAATCCTCTCAAATGCACCTTTGGAGTCACTTACGGAAAATTCTTAGGGTTCATTGTTACATACAAGGGAATACAGATTGATCCGGGCAAGGTGGAAACAATAACCACTATGAGGTCACCCGCAAATGTAAAAGAGTTACAAACTTTTATAGGTAGAGTGTCTTACGTCCGGAGATTTATCCATGGGCTGGCACAACTACTGTCTGCATTCACGCCGCTATTGAAGAAAAATAGGCAATTCTAATGGGGAGATGATCAAGAGCGAGCCTTTCAGAAACTCAAAGAATGTCTAATCAGCGCGCGGGTCCTACGATCCCCTGTCAAAGGCGAACCCCTCTACCTATACACTTCATTCACCAATATGGCGATTGGAGCATTGTTGGCTCAAGACCTTGGCAACGATCAGTTATGCCCGATTCATTATATCAGCAGAGGGTTTAGATTCAGATATTCGAAAGCAGAGCAAGCATGCTTAACACTCATATATGCCACACAAAAATTACAATCTTATCTGCTCGCCCATGAAACCATAATGGTAGCAACCGCTAATCCGATCGCTTATCTGGCAACAAAACCAGTGTTATCACGGAAGGACGGCCAGTGCTACTACAACTATCTGAATTTGAACTAAAGTATCAGTGGTCTAAAGGAGTACGCGGGCAAGCGTTTGCAGATTTATTGGCCGCATTCCCATGTATGGATATGACGAAAATAAGTGATGAAATACCTGGAGAAGTTGCAGAAGTCGAGGAAGAAGAACACTGGACAATGTTTTTTGATGGTTCATCATATGGCTCTTACGGAGGAGCGGGAATAGTATTTGAGACGCCCAAAAGAGAGTTGTTATCATTCTCTTTCAAGCTAGACTTTGAATGTAGTAATAATGTGGCAGAGTACGAAGCATTGATTCTCGGATTAGAATGGCTGAAGAGCTCAATTTAGGGGCAATCGACATTAAGGGAGACTGATAGGTGTAGAATACACCTAATTTACTATCTAGTAGTTTATGCTTTCTTTGCTATTTTTCTTGTAAATTATGTATTTTACGCTTGTTTTGAGTTTTATAGCTACTTTGGAGTCGCACGGAGGAAAAGAAGAAGAAATCACCCAATTTGAGCCAAAAGGGCAAAAAGGTCATTTACGATTGATATATGGAACCCAGTTGAGGTTAAGGGGCAACCCTATTGGAAGAAGTATTAAAGACAACCCAGCTGAGGATAAGGGGCTAGAAACTTGGTTACCCCTTATCAGAAGTGTCCGAGTACTAATATCATGCCCCAAGTTTCTCCCGACCCTAAATCGAGAAGAGATTTCTTCTCAATCATTTTCTCACCCGCTCTACGAAAGTGGCAGCTGCTGCTATTGAAATTGTGAGAGAAGAGTAAAACGATGCGACCAAGATCGAGAAATCGCTGTGAAGTCTGAGATTGAGCCTGAGGAGAGCTGTTAGTGATGATTAAAGGCTATTGTCGTCACGGATTGAGCTTGAGAAGAAACTCACGAGATCTGTTGAATGAAATAATAATGAAGAAATTGAATTGTTCGTGGTTGAAATCCAAGAGATAAATAAATCGATCTTTGCGGTGGAGTGAGAAATTGAGGTGAATCGATGTTATTGACGGTGTTGGTGGCCACGGTTTGAAGCTTGGTGAAATGGGGTAGAAGATGATGAAAGTTGTCGTCGGTCTCGGAGGGTGGTGAGATGGGTGTTGAGTGCAGATGAAGAGATGCAATGGAGGAGAAAGAGAATGGGTTCGATTTGATCATGGGATTGATCTTGTTAGTCGCAGTGTCGGTTCAAGTACGGTGATGGTTAGCTTATTTCGGGGGCGGTTCATAGCGAGAGAGCGAGAATCGAGAAGAGGGTTTCTTGAGACAGACAAAGAGGAAGATACGGGTGGTATTAGTGGTCTCAGTGAAGAGTGAAAGAATGGGGATGTGAAGGTGCAGAGTTTGGATTGAAATCGATGTTGTTATTGAAATCGAGAGAGTGAGTTGAGTTACGAAGTAGTGTTGGTGGTCCGAGATGGATGCGGGGTTTGTGTATAAGTTACGTTGATGTTGCGAGGGGAAGAATGGAAGAACGAGCTTCAATAGATGTATGTTAGGGATTGTGAATGAGACAGGGAATGGAGCTGAAAATGGCACGAAATTATGGCGGGAAGTCCTATAAACGAACGAACTCGGCCCGGTTTTGCGACCCATGAGTCAACTCGCGATGACCGATCCGGATTTCCAGAGTCGGAGCGACTCAACTCACCCAAGTAAGACCCGATCGAGGAGTGAATCGGAAGGACTCGGTAGCTAACTCACTCTTCCCTTGATTTGTTGACTAACTGTTGACCCAGTTGACCCGTTTGACCGTTAGTCTAACGGAGGAGGCCCGACGGAATATTCCGTCGCATATTCTCTCGACGGACGGAATTTTCAGGTGGCCGGCGGTGAGGTTTTCCGGTCGGATTAAGCCACAATCCCGATTTTTCCGTGACAAAAATTCGAAATTTTCTATGGACTTCTCTCATGGGTGTGAAGACTTGGGCTAGGAATTGGATGGAGAATTGGACTCAAACTTGGAAAGAGAAGATGGAAGAAGAGAAAGACTTGAATTTGGAAATTGAATTGCTAAAGGAAAAGGGTTCTATTCCTTGGAAGATTTGGAGAATATTGAAGCCTATAAATAGAGAAGACTTCTACACTTTTTACACATCTTTTTGACACATCTTTATACACACCTCTCTACACACATCTCTACACACACAACACTTTTCTTTTCTTATTCTTTGTGTGAACTCTTTAACATGAGTAGTTAATTTATTGATTGAGGATGAATTCCTAGTTCTTAATATGATTTGAGTTTTTGTTTTTAATTCTATCTTGAAGTTTTTTCACATGATTTTCGATTGTTTTTACTAATAGGAATGATCTTAAAGACATTCATGATTGATTGATAGATTGTTTAGAATGCATGCTAAATTGATTTGTTAGTTTAATCTAATGCTAGTGAAAGTTAGGAGATAAGTAATCGTTTCTTGACTCTTTACATAAGTAGCAAACACGAGACCTTGCGGAGGGATTCCGTGGAGCAATTGTGTGTAGAAACAACGCTAGAAAGTGAACCAAGCGAACCGAGTTTAACTACTAGTACTAAACCTAAATTCATAAATCTTAATGCATTACGGGAATTACATCTTGTAAGCGGACCTCAAGGTGGTTCTTTTGAATAGAATCGATAACTAAGCGGACTGTTACTCGGTGAAATTAGGGATTTTGGGGCTAGCTAAGCGGACTGCTATCCTACGGTTGGTGATAATCATGACTAATAACAAGTAGAAGAGAACATAACTTGATTCATTGTTTCGTAACGAAGAAGGATTCCTTGATCTTGTCTCTCTTATTGTTTTCAACTTTCGATTTAAATTGCTTTGTTTATTTTCTTTTTGCTTTTTACACCCCCCTTTTCGTGACAATTTTGACAACTAGAATCTCGTGCTCCTCGTGGGATCGACCTTGACTACCCTATATTACTTGTTAATTAGGTAGTAAAGTATTAATTAATTTGTTGTGGTTACGACACGCATCAAATTTTGGCGCGTTCTTAGGGAGCAAATGGATGATTTTAGTTGTTTTTATTTTTCTTTTTGCATTCTTGCTTTGTTGGATTCTATTCCGTATCTAACTTGGTTTTGAATCTTATTTCAGTGCCGGTTTTCCATGTACGGTGGACAAGAGCAAGCATATTACAACAATCAATACGGTTTTCAACCTCAACATTATGACAACTTCCAACCATCCTTAGGATTCAATCAAAACCAATCTTTTGGCTATGATCAATTTCCTACAGAACCTTATGGATATTCTCATACATATCAACAACCTTATGACGGGTATGTAAGTGGACAATCACAAGGATGGGAGGATAGTTTTGTTTATGAGCGAAATTCTCTAGTTTTGCGAGATAAGATGTTGGCCATGATGGGGGATCTTCAACAAAAGTTGCAAGAATCACTACAAGACCAGCAACCTTATGTTTGGGAGGAACCACATCGAGAAATTCAAAGGAATTCGGAGAAAATATACGAACAAATTAACCAACCTTTAGAGACTTTTGATGACGCTAGTGTAGATTACTCAAGCCTTGATCTTCATAATGATCAATCACCTATTCAAAAGGAAGAGCTTGAGGAGGATGCATTTATTGCTTGGAAAAAATTTCTTAGGGAAAGATGGGAGTCCGCGGAAGTGTATGAGTGTTCCGACAATGAGGAAGTTATTCCAACTCCGGATCATAATAACGATCCTTCACCTATTCAAAGGAGGAGTTTGGATATCACTTACCTATTGTTGTAAACAATAACACCCTCACAAGAAGATCTTACAATTTATACCGAGGAAGATTATATGAGGGAAGAATGGCCCGATTCCGATGATGAGAATGTTGAAGAGATGATGCTAGAGGATGAAACCAAATTCATTGATTTTGTGGAAGACCCAATTGAACTTGCGAATGATTTTAATGATGCCGAGACTTTGGTTAAGGTAGAAAACGACGAAGAATGGTTGCAAGGTTTAATAGAGGACCACGATATACAAGAGGTAAGTAATTCACTTGAATTTTTTAAGGATGAAGAGGATTCTATAATACAAGAAATTGTGCAAGGTTTGTCTAACCCTTTGCATATTGATTCTACTCCTTTACCTCTTATTGGTTTGAATGTATGTGCTTGAAAGTATTTTGGATGATTTTGTTTCTAAATATCCACCATTGGAAACACTTGATGCTAACACTATGCAGGTTTGCCAAGAGGAATACATGGAAGTTCCCGAATTCTATGTTCTTTATACACTTCCGTGTGTGGACGAGAATAAGTGTGGGGAAATTTCTATCGAGCTATAATTTCACTATTGTTTTCTTGTGCTAATATTTGTATGGAGTTATTGTTTTCAAAACAGGTATTATGGGTGGATCCTCAAATTTTCAGATTGTTAGTATATGGGAATGAATCTTACAAGAGCCAAGTCGGGCCGTCGACTTTAAAACAAAGCGCTTAATGGGAGGCAACCCATCGGTTTTGTATTTCTTATCCTTTTGCTTTTATTATTTCTTTTTCTTGTTTCTTATCATGTTAAAATCTCCCACCTTGACTTTACTAGGAGGATTCAATTACATTGAGGACAATGTAAGGTTTAAGTGTGGGGGAGTGGTTAAGCATGTTTTTAAAACAAAAATTACAAAAAAAAATTGAAAAATTTTGAAAAAAAAAAAAAAAGTTTTTCATAAAAATTCCAACTTTTAAAGATTTTAGAGTCACTAGCATATTTCTAGGTATGTTTACATAGAGATTTTGACCGACTTAATTGAACTTGGAAATGTTAGAGAATTACATTCGGATTTCTTGTTTGTTAGAGTGTTAAATAATGGATTTAATCATGCCGGTGATGCGAATTTGGTGCAGGGAGAAATGCATTATTAGAGTTGCTGATCAATCATTAGTGGAGACTACCCGTATTCATATCATGTGAGGCACCAACCAGAATTTTCTATCTACTAAAGAGCTTCTTTTGAGTGTGTGTCACCGTAAGTAAATTCCGGGTAGAATGGTGAGCTACCCAACCTCCCACCAATAGAAGCACTACTCTTTGATCTCTTGAGTGCTAATTTTGTCAATCATGAGGGTGACGTCCATAGATGAAAGCCTCCTTCTTGTAGTTCGATTTTCGATTAGCACCATTCTCTCTCTCGACAACAACGGATCCATAGAAACACATTCATCATCAACAAGGAGCGACATCAAAATCTACAAGGAAAGTTGGAAAAGTTTAAGGTTTATAAGCAACGGAACAAGAAAAAGAGCAAATTTCATATTCAAGTAAAGCAACATACAAAGAGCGGAATTCACATATATGTTGAGGACTTACAATACAATGAGGTAATTTTATATCCAAGTATGAAGACTTATTCATGAAAGCGAAGAAAAGTAAAAGGTGAAAATTTTTTGAAGTTTATGATTTCAAGACGATACAAGTTGTGAAGAATCAAGCGGTAAAATACTTCTTCCACGGCCATGGTTTATTTTGTATTTAATTTCTCTTGTGAATTAAAAAAAAAAAAAAAAAAAAAATTGAAAAAAAGAAAAGAAAAGAAAAAAAAGAAAAGAAAAAAAAAGAGAAAAACAAGAGAAATATTTGTTCTTTGTTTTGTTTTAATAAGCCGTGGGAAAGGAAAAATCTATAAGGAAGTTTCAAGCGACAAGGATTATTAAGGTAAAGGTTATAAATTGTCAAGGATTTATGAAATTCAAGGGTTTATCATCAATAGTTGAAACCGAAGACGAAGACGAAGATAAAGACGAGGAGCGGAAGACGTTTCTATTGGATGCCGTGAGAGTGGTGTTATCATAATTGGCGATCGGATCTGAAGGTGAGTAAGTAATCCCATCCTCGATAAAAATGGTTGATTTCCTTTCGTAGAGATCGTCGGAAAAATGGTTTTCAAAATATTAAAAGATGTGGGTTTTAAAAATATTTCGGAAGTTGTCCTTCCCACCATTCAACGTGTTGCGGGAATTCTCTCTTTATTCCTACTGCACACATGTGAGAACCATAAAAAAAAAAGCCGTCTTTTTGAGTGCAATTATCATAAAATCCTTTTGGTGAGGCGAAGTCGAGGCGAAATGCTTATTGATCGTTTCTCAAACACGCATTCTCTCATTATGGTGTGGTTATTTCTCACTCAACATTTAAGAATGAGAATATGTTCTTTAGTATTTCTAACTTCTTATTACTAGCATGCAGAAACTCTATGTCCTCATAACTCTTTGGATGCTTGTGACACTTGAACGCTTTGAAATTGTGAGTTTTTAGTTTGATTTGCTCGAGGACTAGCAAAGTCTAAGTGTGGGGGAATTTGATAGGTGTAGAATACACCTAATTTACTATCTAGTAGTTTATGCTTTCTTTGCTATTTTTCTTGTAAATTATGTATTTTACGCTTGTTTTGAGTTTTATAGCTACTTTGGAGTCGCACGGAGGAAAAGAAGAAGAAATCACCCAATTTGAGCCAAAAGGGAAAAAAGGTCATTTTACAGGCGATTGATATATGGAACCCAGTTGAGGTTAAGGGGCAACCCTATTGGAAGAAGTATTAAAGACAACCCAGCTGAGGATAAGGGGCTAGAAACTTGGTTACCCCTTATCAGAAGTGTCCGAGTACTAATATCATGCCCCAAGTTTCTCCAGCCCTAAATCGAGAAGAGATTTCTTCTCAATCATTTTCTCACCCCGCTCTGCACCGAAGTGCGTGCTGCTGCTTTGTTGAAATTGTGAGAGAAGAGTAAAACGATGCAGCCAAGATCGAGAAATCGCTGTGAAGTCTGAGATTGAGCCTGAGGAGAGCTGTTAGTGATGATTAAAGCTGTTGTCGTCACGGATTGAGCTTGAGAAGAAACTCACAGATCTGTTGAATGAAATAATAATGAAGAAATTGAATTGTTCGTGGTTGAAATCCAAGAGATAAATAAATCGATCTTTCTTAGGTGGGTCCGAGAAATTGAGGTGAATCGATGTTATTGACGGTGTTGGTGGCCACGGTTTGAAGCTTGGTGAAATGGGGTAGAAGATGATGAAAGTTGTCGTCGGTCTCAGAGGTGGTGAGATGGGTGTTGAGTGCAGATGAAGAGATGCAGTGGAGGAGAAAGAGAATGGGTTCGATTTGATCATGGGATTGATCTTGTTGGTCGCCGTAATCGGTTCAAGTACGGTGATGGTTAGCTGATTTGGGCGATTCATAAGCGAGAGAGCGAGAATCGAGAAGAGGGTTTCTTGAGACGAACAAAGAGGAAGATACGAGTGGTATTAGTGGTCTACGGTTAAGAGTGAAAGAATGGGGATGTGAAGGCTGCGGTGGATTGAAATCGATGTTGTTGTTGAAATCGGAGAGTGAGTTGAGTTACGAAGTAGTGTTGGTGGTCCGAGATGGATGCGGGGTTTGTGTATAAGTTACGTTGATGTTGCGGGGAAGAATGGAAGAACGAGCTTCAATAGATGTATGTTAGGGATTGTGAATGAGACGAGGGAATGGAGCTGAAAATGGCACGAAATTATGGCCGGAAGTCCTATAAACGCAAACGAGAACTCGGCGGTTTCGCACTTGGCGAGTCAACTCGGCGATGACCGATCCGGGCGAGTCGGAGCGACTCAACTCACCCCGATAAGACCAGTCAGTGAATCGAAAGGCCGACTCGGTAGCTAACTCACTCTTCCCCTTGACTGTTGACTAAGCTTGTTGGTGACGGTTGACCGTTTGACCGTTAGTCCTAACGGAGGAGGCGACGGAATATTCCGTCGCATATTCTCTCGACGGACAGAATTTTCAGGTGGCCGCGGTGAGGTTTTCGGTCGGATTCCGGCCACAATCCCATTTTCCGTGAGCAAAAATTCCGAATTTTCTATGGACTTCTCTCATGGGTGTGAAGACTTGGGCTAGGAATTGGATGGAGAATTGGACTCAAACTTGGAAAGAGAAGATGGAAGAAGAGAAAGACTTGAATTTGGAAATTGAATTGCAAAAGGAAAAGGGTTCTATTCCTTGGAAGATTTGGAGAATATTGAAGCCTATAAATAGAGAAGACTTCTACACTTTATACACCTCTCCACACCTCTCTACACACACATCTCTACACACACAACACTTTTCTTTTCTTATTCTTTGTGTGAACTCTTTAACATGAGTAGTTAATTTATTGATTGAGGATGAATTCCTAGTTCTTAATATGATTTGAGTTTTTGTTTTTAATTCTATCTTGAAGTTTTTTCACATGATTTTCGATTGTTTTTACTAATAGGAATGATCTTAAAGACATTCATGATTGATTGATAGATTGTTTAGAATGCATGCTAAATTGATTTGTTAGTTTAATCTAATGCTAGTGAAAGTTAGGAGATAAGTAATCGTTTCTTGACTCTTTACATAAGTAGCAAACACGAGACCTTGCGGAGGGATTCCGTGGAGCAATTGTGTGTAGAAACAACGCTAGAAAGTGAACCAAGCGAACCGAGTTTAACTACTAGTACTAAACCTAAATTCATAAATCTTAATGCATTAAGGAATTACATCTTGTAAGCGGACCTCAAGGTGGTTCTTTTGAATAGAATCGATAACTAAGCGGACTGTTACTCGGTGAAATTAGGGATTTTGGGGCTAGCTAAGCGGACCTGCTATCCTACGGTTGGTGATAATCTGTGACTAATAACAAGTAGAAGAGAACATAACTTGATTCATTGTTTCGTAACGAAGAAGGATTCCTTGATCTTGTCTCTCTTATTGTTTTCAACTTTCGATTTAAATTGCTTTGTTTATTTTCTTTTTGCTTTTTACACCCCCCTTTTCGTGACAATTTTGACAACTAGAATCTCGTGCTCCTCGTGGGATCGACCTTGACTACCCTATATTACTTGTTAATTAGGTAGTAAAGTATTAATTAATTTGTTGTGGTTACGACACGCATCAGAGACTCGAAGCTAGTCACAAACCAAGTATCGGGTGACTTCCAGGTAAAAGATGCGCACTTGGCACCATACCGAGCGGAAGCCCAAGAATTGATAGCTAGGAGAGGAAACACCGTTATTGAGCATACTGGAAGATCCATTAACAAACACGCGGACGCGTTAGCTACCTTAGTAGAAAAGCTACAATTGAATGAAGCCGAAGAAGGAACCGTAGTGGTGAAAAGAAGGGCATTACCAAGCACGTGGAAAGAAGACGCATCATTCGAATTGAAAGATGATTGGAGAACATCATATATTGAAGATTTAACTAGAGAAGCGAATGATCAGTTATTGCCCATTAAAGTGCTAAAACAATTTGTTGTAGTCCAAGGAGCGCTATACTTTCAAACATCCGGAGGTGCTTTATCACGGTGTATGGGAAAGATAGAAGTGCAAGAAATACTGAATCGCGTTCATGAAGAGTCATGCGGACAGACAGGAGGAATCCTGCTATACCGCCGATTGCAGAGGATGGGCATATACTGGCCGAATATGGCAGTCTAAGCGGCAGTAGTCCTGGATAAATGTGAAGTGTGTAGTGTGGAAATAGAGGATTGGAGGCAACCTTACAGAGATTTCCTCCAGCATGAACGCTTGCCGCTGAACAGACAAGATGCGTTGAAACTTCAAAGAAAATTCGGGCGATTCTTTTTGAGTGAAGGCATCCTCTATAGGAAGAGTTTTTGGGACAAGATATTGCGTTGTTTATCACAAGAAGAGGCGGAGATAGTTATGGGTACGACTCACAATACTGAACACCAAGGTATGAGAAAACTCTTCCTACAGTTGTATGAAGGGGGGTTTTACTGGCCTACGATGGAATTTGATACAGCCGAACATGTAAAGAAGTGCCAGCAATGTCAAAGCCACGGATCACTAATCCGCGCCCCATATACCTTACTGCATAGTGTCGTCACCCCTTGGCTTTTCCATAGATGGGGGCTTGATATTATTGGGCAAATAAGCCCAACCTCATCCGTACGACATAAGTATATCATCACTGCGACTGGATGTTCTTCCAAATGGGTTGAAGCTATTCCGCTCCGGGATTACTCAGGGGCCACGATCGCTGCATTCATCAAAGAACATATCATATGTCGATTCGGTGCACCTATGATTATCCGCTCGGATAATGGTACCTCTTTTGTTAATCAAACAGTGAAAGAACTGTTGGATCAATATGAAATCAAGTTCCATACTTTGAGTGTCTACTACCCTCAGGAAAATGGATAGGCAGAAGCGACTAATAAAACATTACTAAGGATATTAAGCCGTATCGTACATTATCACCATAGGAGTTGGCATGAACAGCTACCCCTCGCACTTTGGGCATATCGCATTTCCAAGAGAAGTTCAATTGGCGCCTCTCCTTACTCCTTGGTGTATGTAGAAGATGCAATACTGACAACAGAGATTGCAATTCCTTGCGCACGAGTAGCCATGGATAGCTTCACTACCCCGTATGAGGTTAGTCGATTCGCTCACCTTGATACCCTAGAAGAACGGCGAGCCAAAGCTGAGCGTTTCGCGGACAAGTATAGGCAAAGGACGATGAGATATTATAACTAGAAAGTAAAGGAGCGGACCTTCAGCATAAATGATGTAGTTATGAAGATCGCACCACATGTCCAGCGCAATGAAAAGGCAGTAAAATTTGTTGCGAATTGGCAAGGTCCCTACATGATTAGCGAAGCTGCAGAAAGCGGATACTACTATCTCAAGCGGATGAATGGCTCACGCATCAACACTCCTATCAATGGTAAATGGCTTAAAACTTATTATGCTTAAGTAACTAAATGTACGCCGGATGGCTGAGAAATAATAAAACAACTATCTTATATTACACTTTGAGTCGCTTTAATTGCATCACTAAAGTCTCGCGTACAACCCATTAAAGTGCGCTAATAGTCCCAGAAAGGACTAGGCTCTGTGCATGGCTTAATGAAGTGCACCAGTAGTCCCAGAAAGGACTAGGCTCCGGGCATGGCTTAATGAAGTGCAACAATAGTCCCAGAAAGGGCTAAGTCTCGCGTACGACCCAATGAAGTGCGCCAATAGTCCCAGAAAGGACTAGGCTCTGTGCATGGCTTAATGAAGTGCACCAATAGTCTCAGAAAGGACTAGGCTCCGGGCATGGCTTAATGAAGTGCACCAATAGTCCCATAAAGGGCTAAGTCTCGCGTACGACCTAATGAAGTCGCCAATAGTCCCAGAAAGGACTAGGCTCCATGGATGGCTTAGTGAAGTGCACCAATAGTCCCAGAAAGGGCTAGGCTCCGGGCATGCCTTAATGAAGTACACCAATAGTCCTGGAAAGGACTAGGCTCCGTGCATGGCTTAATAAAGTGCACCAATAGTCCCGAAAGGACTAATTCATCTATGCGACACAATGAAGTACACCAATAGTCCCAGAAAGGACTAGATTATGTGCACGGCAATGAAGCGCACTAATAACTCCGAAAAAACTAGTTTCCGTGCATGACCCAATGAAGTGCACCAATAGCCCAAGTCGGCTAAGGCCCCTACATGAATAATGAAGTATATCAATAGCCCTAAGTATGGCTAGATTTTGTGTATGACCAATGAATTACGCTAAAACTTTAAAGCCAACTAAGTTCTGCGCGTAAAGATTACTAAGACCGTGAAAGATATCATAAACACAATATAAGTGTGGGCTCCGATTAACCAAGTAATAAATACGTTTTATAAAAGGAATGCTCCTAAAGGAAGTCACGCGTGCATACAATACATAGAAAGTAACATAAGTAATATATTAATAAACATCCGACATAATACACAGAACATATAAAGTAATACACTCTGTGGCAAAATCCATTAAGTCAAAGAATTGAAGATATGATGAGTTTGCGAGCCTCAATCTGCCACGCGCAATAACCAAGTTTCTTTCTCTATGCTCCATCCGGAGACGAGCATTAGCAAACGCCTCAGAAGCCTCATCTGAAGCCATCACGTTTTCTATTGAAGGGTGTTGATGGTGGATTTTCATTTAAGGATGAAATTGTAAAGGCCAAAATTATACGCTAACATCTTGCAAAAGATAAATCCATTGATAAGTGATGAATACTTCTTCACTTTACTAATTCACCTAGAATAGAGCATATGGCAACAATCCCAGTATTCTTTGAATTAAATACACAAAATTCATCGAGGTTGGAGCATGTAGCAACAATCCCATATACCACAATGAATTTACTGACATTATTAATTAATGCATGACCACCTCGTATTTTCCTGTACTCATTACGGTGTGGCATGACGACCGAGTGTTGTTCTCGTGAGCAACATGAATCTCCAAGCATTAATAATGAAGCATGTACGAAATACCCATACGAGGCTAGGACTCTCGGTGTGTTATACTAGCCCGATTGAGCATATTTGAACTGGGCCTGACCATATCGGTCTCAAAAACAATCACGAGCATCCAACTTCACCAACATGATTGGATGGCTTAGATTGAATCCATGACCCCAAGCGGGTATTGGAATATTCACTCACTGCCCAACGCGGGGCCCCCATGGTCGGTCTCCCCAAAAGGGTGGCATAGTTTGCCAAACCGTCCAAACCCAATTTGTATGGACAAAAACCCTTAAATTAGGATTTGCGGCACATTACATGTATCGCAAAAGCAGTCTCAACCATCCATCTTCGCGAGGCATAAATGGAGGGTGTAAATGTAGATTCAAAGAGCCCAGAACATGTCAACACAAACACCGTGGGCCCGCCTACATACATGACCGATCGGTTAATACCAACTATAGTTGGTCGTTCCAGTTCGTGCGCTCAAACAAGGCATGACGCACGGCCGGTGAAACCTCAATTAGGGTTTGAACAATCACGAGCGTCCATCTTCTCCTGCACGAATGAAGGGTCCGAGGATTAGACTAAGCGAGTCCGGTGCGCATCAACATGACCACCGTGGGCCCATCTATCTCCACACCCGATCGGCCAAGGCATATCATGCACTGGTTGCCTCGGTCGCACGCCTGAACTAGGCATGGTCGCACCTCCCGATTACAAACTAATCTCGACCACTCAACTTTTCCGGACAAATTTAGTGGCTTAGATCACATTTCTATGGGATATTGAGATATGGACGTGTATACCAGCTTGCCGTATGTATACCAGACTAAACGAACAAGACCGACCAAGCTTGGTCATCTTGAAAGCGCGCGCCGAAGTGGGCATGATGCGCGGCTTTTGCGACACCAGATTTACTGTTGCAAATTGATCTCGACCATTCAACTTCGCCGGACAAATTGAGTGGCCCAGATCACACTTTCACGAGACAATGAGGTATTGGCGCCTACACCGTCATGTTGTCTACACACATGCACGATCGGCCCTGCCAAAATTATATCCCAAGCTTGGATTCGACCAAGCTGAAGAGTAATGCTTGCGCACCTCTTCAAAAACCCTAATTCCATCAACGGTCGCGAGATGAGTGTATCAAAGATCATCTCGTCCTTTAACTTCACCCGCTTGGTTATACAACCACAGTCGGGAGTTAATTGGTCGGTGAGGCGTCATGGTGATCACCACCCGTCACTCTACCACACCATGATGCAGTACCTGCATAGAATACACACGATACTTCACAAGTATCGACTTCCTAAATAACTAAGTTATTTAATCAAGAATTACATGCTACTTTCTGTGGGTCCCACAATTCACATACTCGAGACATCAATCATGTCACAAACTGGGGGATACATACTGGGGTATTGGTCTGGCGGTTTACAGCGTGCAACACGCTATCACAAGAACGTGTCGGGGAAGTCATGGACGGTTAGAGATGAAAGGAGAAGTGGGCAAGGCTGGTGGGTGTAACACTAACACAACTCCACTACTCCATCACTCCACTTCCTCCACTTCCCACGAGAGACGTGAATAAGGCTCAAATGACTTGTATAAATAGGTTCTCCTCCCTATTTCCAAAGAACAAAAACAAGTCCGGACAAAACGAGAGGCAAGTGTTGATACCATCGTATTCAAACACCGGAATTGATAGCTTACATCACTGCAAGCCGATTCGACTTTACGATACAAGTCATACATAGCCAACACCTTCACAATCTCAAAACCTTCTTCGCTTCCCTCCCTAAGATCAACCCCATCTCCTTCACTTTGTGACCGAAACAAGTCTGGAACGGCCATTTCTTGGTTTAGTCCGGATTTGCACAGATTGATTTATCGAATCTACAAACACTCTTGTGTAATGTATTTGTTTAAGGTTTAGACTCATTTCTCATCCACACACCCCAAATTACCAAAACCGGCAGAAATAGTTTTCACCCATAAACAATTGGCAACCACAGCGGGAGGTTAACTCTCGGTTGTATAGTCAATTTCTTCAATACCATTCAATCAATTTCGAGATGGTTGGTTTTAGGACCACCTCGACGGTCTCAAACCCTGATGGTTCCTCCAACGGAGATACCCCTCCTCCTAACGGCGTATCTGACGGCATGATCAGGAGATTTCCAACATTAAGCGAACTAGCACGGGTACAAGAGATTCACACGAAGAACATGGAGCTAATCAAAGAAGTGGTAAATGGCATACTTGATCTCCTCATCAAGATGACATCATAGATGAGCGTTCCGGAGACCTTTACACCGGGGACTAGTTCCCCTCAGATCAACAGTTTTACTACGAACCAGAGACCGGTGGATCAGGAAGCGGCATCTCTAGTAGAAAGCTTGTGTGAACTCTTGCACCTCTTGAAGAATCAACGGGCAGAGACACTGCATCGGAAACATCTGTAAATAATGTTACATTTACAAAAGACGACATGATGGCAGAGAAAGGTCACAACCGGGCCCTACATGTTACCGCACGCATCAAAGGTTCAGAGTTCAGGAGGGCCCTCATCGACACAGGAGCATCTTCAAATGTGATTACTCTCAAGACTCTCAGGACAGCCAAGGTTAGCCCGTGCAAAATTGTACGACATCCCACCACGATGACGGACTTCGAAGGAGACCAGACCAGCACATACGGGTATGTCAATATGAATTTATCAGTAGGACCCGTTCAGTCAAAAGCAAAATTTGAAGTCATAGAAAATAAGCCAGACTACCATATGATACTAGGGAGACCATGGCTTCATGACAATAAGGTCATCCCTTCAACGTATCACCGGTGCACGAAGACCATGCTAAATGAGGAAGTCATCCGTATTCTGCATCATTGTCTCCGTACGCACCAATATGCGGAGTGGAGCTGTTCGAGCCAAAGATACTCCGAGGAAGGTCAAACAAAGTCATGTGCACCCCACTACCCACGTGGGCTTCAATCCATGAAGAAGACCGACTTGCATCAGGGGGCCAAGCACCACGACACGCCTTTTTACGGCGAGGCGTCCATCTTTATCCGGTGAAGCTTCAACCCATGCTCACACCAAAAGGGAACGCACTTCGATACGAAACGTGATCGAAGGGGAAGACAATATCTGGGCGTCATTTGTTAGAAATTAGCGGAGAGGCGGCACCCAGTCTCTCCGCCCAATTGAATGCTGCAAGAACGAAGAAATACAATAGGAGGTATTGGATGCCCCGCAACAACTACAAGATGGAACCAATTCCACCACTGAAGAGCTCGAGACTGTTAACATTGGGAATGAAGAATCTCCCAGTCCTGTCTCTATCAGTTCGACTCTGTCCACGGACGAACGTGCGAGTCTTGTTCAACTACTCAAAGAGTCCCAAGATGTGTTTGCCTGGACATACGAGGAAATGCCTGGTCTAGATGAAAAATTGGTCACCCATCACCTACATGTCATACCTGGATCCAAGCCAATCAAGAAATCTCCGAGGCAATTCAGACATGAAATAGAAGAACAAATCAATAACGAAATTCGAAGTTACTAGTGCTGCTGGCTTCATCAGACCTATTCATCATCCGACACAGTTAGCTAATGTGGTCCCAGTAAAGAAGAAAAAAGGAAAGATTCGGTGCTGCGTGGATTTCAGAGACTTGAACAAGTGCTGCCCCAAGGACGACTTTCCTATGCCTAACATCGACATGTTAGTAGACGCCACTAGCGGACACGTCATGTTTTTCTTCATGGATGGTTACAGTGGCTACAATCAGATAAGGATGTATGAGCACGATGCAAGTAAGACAGCCTTCCGAACCCCTCTTGGCAATTTTTACTATACTGTTATGCCATTCGGTTTAAAGAACGCCGGCGTAACGTATCAACGTGCTATGACGGCAATCTTCCACGACATGATGCATAAACAAGTAGAAGACTATGTAGATGATATCGTGGTCAAGTCAAGGGCTCGAGCGAGATCACACCGGCGTCTTACGGCAAGTGTTTGAGAGGTGTCGAGAATACAAATTAAACATGAATCCTTTGAAATGCGCTTTCGGCGTCTCTTCGGAGTAAATTTAAGGGATTCCAAGTAACTGCGAAGGGATCAAGGTATACCGTCCAAGACTCGGGCTATCCTCACAATGCCGCCCCCACGAGCTGTGAAGGATCTCCCGGTTTCATGGGCAAGGTGAACTACATTCGACGTTTTATACCTGGTCTAGACCAACTTACCGCCTCATTCACCCCCTTGTTGAAGAAAGGAGCCAGCTTTATTTGGACCGCAACCCAGTGGTAGGCTGAGAAACCTACAATATTATAAACCGCAAGTGCACGGTGTCTACAATGTAAAATAGGGAAAATACGGGTCGATCCACGAGAGAAATGGAGTTGCTATGAATGATCTAAAGGCTTCTTAAGATTTTCTAGAGAAATGACAAAGCTTGTAACACAAATATGGGTTTTTTTAACGTCTTTACGACAAGATGGAGGTTGTAACAATGAGCTCAAGATGAATTACAAGGAATGAGTATAAAGAGGCACTAGGATTGTCAAATCCACCACTAATTCATGTTATGTGTTCAACTAATTTGAGCATTCTTGTTCTGTGACGAGATAAGGACAATGTGTCAAGTCTATCGCTTATCTAAGGAGTTTCACCAAGTGATAATTCAATTATCAGCTAAAGTACTAACCCAGAGCACTAATTGTCTAGTTAAGCACAACTAGTCAAGGGAATTAGAAACTATCTCTAAGGCCTGAGCTGAAGCACAATCAACACAGTTTTATCCTAACTACAATGGATACATGGCATTCATTGTGAAAGTAAAGCATTGAAGTGCAAGAATTGAAATTATCTTATGACTTAAGCATTCAAGAACAACTCAAACAAAGTTGAATAACATAGAGAGTTAGGGTTTCATTTAAATCCTAGCAAATTAAATTAGAACATCAAAAGAACAATTAAACACAAATTAACTCTAAATTGGTGCACTGGCTAGTCCAGGCATGAGTTCTAACACACACCCAAAAGCCTTATTTATACATGCAATTCCCAAACCCTAATTTACTTAAAAAATAGAAATTAAACAGTACCCTTTCGCCCATACCCTCTAAATCTGCTGTCGGATCTGTTTAATCGGCTCTGAGAACTCCTTACTTTGATTTTCCCCAAATATTGATGAAACCTAACCTAATTCTTTCTATCTCTCATTTAGCTTCTAGGGAAGAAGCTATGAGTTAAATAAAAGCAAGTAGGAGGTGATGGCGGAGGCGGCTGCGTTGTTGGAGGCTGTTGTTGTCGCTGCTTGTGAAGAAGATGGCTCTGCCATTTTTGGTCGGGAGAAGAGGAGAGGGAGAGCTCTGCAGCTGTCGGGTGAAGAGAGAGGTGACGAAATGAGAAATGAGGAAGGGATTGTTTGGTTCGGTTGGGATGAAGGGGTAGACGGTTTCTTTGTGGAGCAGATGCGGCGAGATTGATGTGCGGGTCGCGGCGGCGTTGGATGCGGCGGACGAGATCTCACGGCTCGGATGGACGGGCTTGGATCATGGGTCGTGGGTCGGGTCTTGGGCTGCTCAAGCCCATGTCTTGTAAATGGGTTGCTCCTTCTTTGGGTTGCAACTGATGCGCGCGCGGGCTTTGGCTTTTGCTCCATAGACGCTCGTCTCCAATTTTCTGCTCTTTTGGCTCCTCAACTTCTCCGAACTTTATTTACTACCTAAAAACACAAAATTAATTAGTACAAATATTTATTCTTGAAAACAAAGAAAATACGAATATGGGATAATATCGATTTACGAGCACAAAAGATGAGTTAAATGCCAATAAAAGGTGTAGAAATATGCAATATTTGGCACTCATCAAATACCCCCAAACACTGAATTTTACTTGTCCTCAAGTGAAACGAGAAATTAAGAAATCCTAACTATACCACTTTATCATTGGTCTCTCGAATGCATTTAGCGTATGCACTAAGCCTTTAAACCCCTAGGTGTCCCTAGTGGACGAGTTGTAGTCTCGTGAGGGTTTGCAGAGGTGTACCCACAAAACCTTCTCCAACTTGGTGTAAAAGAGTCTCAAGCATCCAAGGAGCTATGAGGACATAGAGTTTACGCATGCTAGTAACACGAAGTTAGAACTACTAAAGAACGCATTCTCATCCTTAAGTGCTTTGAGCGAGAAATAACCATACCATATGAAAGAATTCGGATTCGATTGTGATCATAAGCCTCGACTTCTTGCCTCACTAATAGGGTTTTATGATAATTGCACTCAAAAAGACCGATTTTTAGTCTCTCATGTGTGCGAGCGGGAATAAAGAGAGAAATCCACACACGTTGAAGGTAAGAAGGATAACCTTAGAAATAATTTACGGAGACTCCACGAAGTGTGGACAAAAAGAATCTTTTCGATGATCTCTAAGAAAGGAAATCAACCATTAGCAAGGATGGGAGTACTCACTTACCTTCTCACCCGATCGGCAATTAGCATTACTCTCTCTCAGCATTCATAGAAACGTCTTCAATCTTCGGTCTTCGGTCTTCAATAGCTGATGATGAACTTCTGAACTTCACAAAAACTTGACAAACATTTTTTTTTTTTTTTTTTTTTACAATATGGAATGAAAATAACAATAAAACAATAAAACTTGTATTGTCTTGATTTCATAAACTTCACTAATTCTCATCTTCTTTTCTTTTCTTTGTTGCATGTAAACCTTGGACTAATTCACTTTTCTTCAAATATTCTGATGATGCTCCGCTTGCTGACGATGATGTGTTTCTATGAATGTGTTGATGTTGTTGAGAGGGAGAGAGAGTGATGCTAACTGCAAATCGATATTTAGAAGGAGTTTCCATCTTTAAACGTCACCCTCATGATTGACAAAATTAGCACTCAAGAGATCAAAAATAGTCTTTGAAAGTGGTGCGAAGTTGGGTAGCTCACCATTCCTACCGGAATTGACGTACGGTGACACACACTCTAACAACTTTTCTAGAAAGTCACAAAAGCGAAGGTTGGTGCCTCGCTTGATGTAAAATGGGTAGTCTCCACTATGGGTGATCACAATTCTACTCTGAATATCTAAACAACACCTAATTCTCCCTCCAGGTATGGTTAAATCCAACTTTAACGCTCTAATCAACTAAGAAACCCGATTGTGTTCTCCAGTACTTCCAATTTCTGTTATTTCGGTCAGACTCTCTATGTAAACATAGCTAGAAGCATGCTAGTGACTCTAGAATCTAAAAGTTGGAGGTTTTTATGCAAGTATTTACAAAGAGTTTTGATTTTTATTTATTTATTTTTTTTTTGAAATAAAAGACTAAAAACTCTATATGCAAATGCACCCCCAAACCTAAATCAAACATTGTCCTCAATGTGTCAACGAGATAGTAAGAATTTAAACGAGTCACATACCAACGAGAACTATGTTGAGTAGAGAAAAGGGAAGAGATTACCGGATGTCGGCGAAAGCAAGGTTAGAGCTTCATTAGTCAAGGCTAGAATCCAACATTCTCAGCGGAGATCATATCGGATTAGCACAATATATGCACAAGAAGACTCAACCGATTCAAGAAAGAAAATTTAACAAGTCCTACTGGATTATATACAATGAAAATTCACCATACACCAACAATCTAAAGAGTTGAGGATCAACCCAAAACAAAATATGCAGAGACATCAACAGCCTTACACAAATATAACATGAGAGTGCAAGTAAGGCTGCATATGTGAACGAGTTACCCCCAAACCTAAACTTGTCATCAGATGTGTTTGTGAGCACAAAATCTTGCAAATTTAAAGGTACATCATGCACAAGGTCTAACTCAAAATGAGTTTTGCTAAGAACAGGTAGACATACATATTCCAACTGTGGCTCCTTAAAGGTGTTATACTTTGATGCAAAATAGTCCAAGAGGACTTGGGAAGCACAAAGCTCTAGGCCTAAATTAGAAACTATCGGAATAGTTGGTTTAAACATTTTGTGACAAACCACATCCAGGTTTGGTGAAGGAGTTTCAATCTGTGACTTAGGAGAGGAAGTAGGTACATCTAAGTTGTTTTCGTGTATAAGATCATTTGCACCATTACACACTTTCCTAGAGTCAGACAAAGGTAAATCATGCTCACTTGCGTAGAACAATTCATCAATCTCCATGTCATAATCATCATTATTCAAAAGCTTTGTGTCATGCATAGGCAAATCAGAGGGGGCAACATATTGTGACATGGGCAGGGAATCAGACACAAAAATAATATCATGATCCATAAGAACATTAGTGTCAACAGAAGATTCATCCTTTCTTAAGTCACAAACAAGTTGTGTAGCATGCTCATTTTCAGCGAACAATTGTTCACACCCCAATTCAGCATCACATGTATGAATATTAGAAGAAGCATCAATCATAGGGTTCACAGAAGAGACGCTTAACGTCGCTGAACCCAAAGGTTCCACCATATTTTCAGCATACACCTGCTCTTCTAACATATCATATTCATCCTCATCATCATCATAACAAAAATGCATTTCCCTATTCAAAATTGTAGCATTTCTAGTGTACTCATCTACCTCTAGATTAGGTTCATATTCAGTGTTAGTTGCATGAGTGGGAATAGAAACACTATTTCCAAAATTATCAGAGATAACAAACATCCTATCATGAACTTCCTTCCATTCTTCATTTTGTAACCGAGTCAGATTCATTTGAATCATCATAATGAGGTGTTCAATTGAAGGGGAGTCTTTACTAGTGGGTATGCATGCCTCATATGGATATTCACTGCATGGTTGTGCACAAGGTTCACTAGAGAAGGGAAATTCAGACATGTTGCTATATGGATGATCATGCATTGCATTCAACTCAAACCTAGCATTGTTTTGCTCTATGAGCATGAGGTTTTCTTCCACTGAGTGCATATACGAGGTCGGGGGAGTATAAATTTGTTCAACTCCCCACTGTGGTGAATGATACATCTGTGCAAAATGATTAGGGTACATGCATTCAAGGTCAGGGCCCTGAGATGACTCATAATACTCCCTAAAATCATTATGGGCTGTGGGATGTTCATATTGTGAAGCATGCCCATAAGCAAGCTCTCTAATGGATTTGTTCTCATCCCCAGTTGCAGACCAAAATCCTGACATGATCTAGCAACTCAATTTGAACTCAAAAAAAACACCCATAGCTTAGCACACATGAAGCATACATCCAATCAACACGAGAGAAGCAAAAGTCACAAAAATTGACACACTAATTCCCAGATGCAAGCCCAAAAGATTGCTTTGTGATGCTGTAAGGCCCAGCTGATTAGGTGGGTTCCAGCCCAGTTATGGGCAGTTGCACAGCTCAGTTATGTGGGCTTTAGTTTACGTGCAGAGCCCAGGTCGTGCAAGTGCACAGCCCAGTGGTTGTGGGAAGCATAGTGGGTTCAGTTTATGCAGCCCACGGTGACGTTTATGCAGCCCAGCAGCTCAGCTTAGGTTGGCAGGAGCCGAGCCCAGTGGTTGGGCTTTAGTTTGGTTTAAGTGGGCTTCAGTTTGGTTTAGGTAGGCTTCAGTTTGGTTTAGGTGGGAGGTTTATGCACAGCTTGGGTACAGGACAGATTATGCACAGCCCAAGTTATGTGCAGCACAGCTCATGTAAAGCACAACACTTTATGTGGATTTCAACACAGATTAAGCACAAATGCATACAAAATGACACCTAATTCAAGCACACAGGAGACTTGATTATTGCTGTTGGAGAGTGCACAGTGTAATGAGCATGGATCAGGAGTTGCAGGGTTTGTGTGTGACAAACCACAAGTGAGCAGCTAATGCAAAATCAGTCACTCAATCATTCATTCAAGCATCAAAGGTTCGCACATAAATTGCAGATGCTAGTTCACAGATGCACAAATTCAACAGATGGATAGCTTCACAGATGCAACAGCAGATGACAAAGTCAGCACTTTACAGCCAATTTAGCATGCCACAGAAGGTCAACAAAGTAAGTTAACCTCAGTTTTCAGATATCATGCACAGTTCTGCAAATACGCATGGGTTTTGGTGATCAAAGGTAAACTTCAAAGGTTAACAGTAGCTAGTTCAACACTCTCAAGCTCAGTTTGGCTAGTCTATCGGTTAATCAATCATTTTGTACAGCCAATACAATCTCGGTTCACCAAAGCAAATCTCTCATGTCATGGAATTATGCTTGTGCACAAAAATTCACAGATGTAGTATCTATCATCCAGGATGCAATTGTGCAACTCAAGGAATTAATGCATATGGAAATGATACTTAGTTTCAGGCAATATAGGATGACAATGCTCAATTGAGCAGGCTGGCCCTAGGATTTGTGCATACGACTTTGTGATCTTTATACTTTCGACAAGCACCAATGTGCAAACCAAAAGAAGTGATGCTTTTACGAATAACACCAAGATTCAGGGATTCACAGATGCACAGATCAGCAATAGGCTACTCAGACATGAAAATTTCAGCACTCTTACACTAGATTTGACATTCCACAAAGTGTTGAAAGACTCAGTTGACTTTAATTTTCAGAGATTACGCACAAGAATTATAGGGCCGATGAAGTCAACATGATCAGTTGATGTTCTAGTGTTCACAGGTTATTCTCAGGGGTGACAGAGTCAACAGGGTATCAACAGGCCATGCACAAGTGAGGATGACAGCAATGCTCAGGGTTGACAGAGTCAACTGGATCAGTTGATATCAACCAGCTCAGTTGATTTCAAGTGGGGATTGCAGCAAACTTGGTTAACCAAGTTGCAGCTCAGTCTCACAGCTTCAGGGGCTGGAGCTGAGCACATGTGTTGTTAAAGCCAAGGATTTAATGCACAAATCACACAAGAGCAAAAGATTTCAGCTAACACAGTTTTGTTTCAAAAGTCACAAGGCCATGCACAAATTTCATAGTTTCCAGGGGTTGGATGATCTAGCACTGGTTGGGGTCAAGCACTGCGGCAATTAGCCAAGCGAGCAACATTCAACCAATTTGGGCTAGAGGAGCATACAAAGAGATGAAAATTTAAGCATGTAGAAATTATCACTCAGATGTCACAGGATTATGCTTGTGGATATCAGGGTTCAGTGAGCATACATGGCATTCAACTATCACAGCATCATGTTCATGAGAATCAAAAGCTATTTGTTTATCATTATGCACACAGATTCAAAATACTTGCACTAATCGGTTGAGATGCACTTGCACACGAGGTTCTGTGGTATATCATTCATACAAATATGAAGTACAATGAAGTTCTAGGATAACCAACCGATTTTAGCTCCAATGGTTGTATTGTTACTGCTCCTTGTCTTCCCTTCCTTTGGCTTTTGTTGCACAGGCACCTGCTGTCTCAACAAAGAAACCTCAGTTCCCAATATTGCACAGTTTAAGACAAAATAAGGTGCACAGATGCACAGTTACAATGAAGCAGGTCTAAGCTAGACAAGAATTGCTAAGGTGCTTGTGCTAATGTGTCACAGGAGGATGAAAAAGGTTTTGAGTATCAGTAAAACCACTACTCAAGATTCAGCTAGCATCGGAATAAAGGTCTAGCAATTAAGGTCACAATGCAGCTGAAATGAAACAAATGTGACAGACTAAGCCAGGCAAGCTTGAGCTCAGTTGAGGCCAGATCTTTGGCTGAGATGGTAAGTGCAATGCACTATGATCTTACAGCTTCTTTTACTTTCAATGGATGTGCACAAATGACAAAAATATACATCTGATGCTACAAATGTAAATTGTTATGAGATGCAAGCTAATATTATGAGAATGCAGATATGTAGTTAAGATGAACTAACTAAAATGCAATGAACAGGATACAATATGCAATCGAAGATGCAAGTGACAAACAAAATTACCACTAAGTTACACTAATACAGGGCTAAAAGTAATAATACAAAGGTAAGTATGTACAGGGTGCAATGAAAATCAGTTAAGTGCAAGCCAATAATCACTACAGCGCACTACCAATTCCCCGGCAGCGGCGCCAAAAACTTGGTAGGCTGAGAAACCTACAATATTATAAACCGCAAGTGCACGGTGTATACAATGTAAAACAGGGCAAATACGGGTCGATCCACAGAGAAATGGAGTTGCTATGAATGATCTAAAGGCTTCTTAACTGATTTTCTAGAGAAATGACAAAGTTTGTAACACAAATATGGGTTTGTTTAACGTCTTTACGACAAGATGGAGGTTGTAACAATGAGCTCAAGATGAATTACAAGTAATGAGTATAAAGAGGCACTAGGATTGTCAAATCCACCACTAATTCATGTTATGTGTTCAACTAATTTGAGCATTCTTGTTCCTATGACAGATAAGGACAATGTGTCAAGTCTATCGCTTATCTAAGGAGTTTCACCAAGTGATAATTCAATTATCAGCTAAAGTACTAACCCAGAGCACTAATTGTCTAGTTAAGCACAACTAGTCAAAGGAATTAGCAACTATCTCTAAGGCCTGAGCTGAAGCACAATCAACACAGTTTTATCCTAACTACAATGGATACATGGCATTCATTGTGAAAGTAAAGCATTGAAGTGCAAGAATTGAAATTATCTTATGACTTAAGCATTCAAGAACAACTCAAACAAAGTTGAATAACATAACAGAGAGTTAGGGTTTCATTTAAATCCTAGCAAATTAAATTAGAACATCAAAAGAACAATTAAACACAAATTAACTCTAAATTGGTGCACTGGCTAGTCCAGGCATGAGTTCTAACACACACCCAAAAGCCTTATTTATACATGCAATTCCCAAACCCTAATTTACTTCAAAAATAGAAATTAAACAATACCCTTTCGCCCATACCCTCTGAATCTGCTGTCGGCTCTGTTTAATCGGCTCTGAGAACTCCTTACTTTGATTTTCCCCAAATATTGATGAAACCCTAACCTAATTCTTTCTATCTCTCACTTAGCTTCTAGGGAAAGCTATGAGTGAAATAGAAAGCAAGTAGGAGGTGATGGCAGAGGCGGCTGCGTTGTTGGAGGCTTTTGTTGTTGTCATTTCTTTGGTGAAGAAGATGGCTCTGCCATTTTTGGTCGGGAGAAGAGGAGAGGAGAGCTCTGCGGTGTCGGGTGAAGAGAGAGGAGACGAAATGAGAAATGAGGAAGGGATTGTTTGGTTCGGTTGGGATGAAGGGGTAGACGGTTTCTTGTGGAGCGAGATGCGGCGAGATTGATGTGCGGAGTCGCAGCGAGCGTTGGATGCGGCGGACGAGATCTCACGGCTCGAGATGGACGGGCTTGGATCACGGGTCGTGGGTCGGGTCTTGGGCTGCTCAATCCCATGTCTTGTAAATGGGTTTCTCCTTGCTTTGGGTTGCAAGCCCCGTGCGCGCGCGGGCTTTGGCTTTTTGCTCCATAGACGCTCGTCTCAATTTTACTGCTCTTTTGGCTCCTCAACTTCTCCGAACTTTATTTACTACCTAAAAACACAAAATTAATTAGTACAAATATTTATTCTTGAAAACAAAGAAAATACGAATATGGGATAATATCGATTTACGAGCACAAAAGATGAGTTAAATGCCTATAAAAAGGTGTATAAATATGCAATATTTGGCACTCATCACCCAGCAGGAAGCTTTTTCGAAAGATTCAACGAATCTGTCATCTCCAACCATCATGAAGTCTCCTACACAAGGGAAGCCGCTATATCTCTGCTGCCTTCGGGTGACAACGCCGTATGGGCTCTACTCGCTCGGGAAGACGACGGGGGAATCGAACGTCCCATATACTATTTCAGTAGAATATTAAGAGATGCTAAACTCGGATATCCCAAAGCGGAAAAGCATGTTTAGCTTTGATCCATTCCATTCGAAGTTTAGGCATTACCTACTATCCAACAAGGTAATACTCGTGTCTAAATCTGACCACCCACAAAGTTTTACTTTCAAAGCCCTTGACCCGGTAAGGACAGGCAAGTGGCTTCTCCAAATGTCGAGGCTGGACATAACATGTACGTCACCTAAAGCTATCAAGGTTCAAGCGATCGCGAACTTACTAGCAGACATTCCTGGAGAAGGCACTACGGGGGCTACACGAGGATCTTCTGGAGAATTTCCGGATATCTCTTGTTTTGGAAGAAGAAGTATGGCTCTTGTATTTTGATGGCTCTGCTACCCCTAGCAATAGTCTTGGAGGAGAGGGCGTGGTATTAGTATCTCCAAGCTGGGAAGTATTCTCACACTCCTTCAAGTTGGACTTGAATGCACCAACAACTCGGCGAGTATGAAGCCTTCCTCATAGGGCTGTCAATAGCTAACCAAGCAGGAGTCACGCGTTTGGAGATAAGAGGTGACTCCAAGTTACTGGTGAATCAGATGAATGGAGTATACATATTGAAGGAAGTAACGCTATCTCCATACCGATCAGAAGCACAGAGGTTACTAAACTATTTTGCCGATGCAACCATAATCCATGTTGGTCGCAGCAACAAAAAACACGCCGATTGTCTAGCAACGCTAGCTTCTAAGTTAAAATTCGAGGGTTTGGAAGAAACCCTGACAGTAAAGAGGAGAACCATAGAATCGACATGGCTATCGCAATACAAATACACAAAGACCGATGATTGGCGAACTCCGATCATTCAAGAGCTCAACAGCTCACTCTCCCAAGGAAAGGTCAGTCTCAAAACCTGCGAGAACTTCTTCATGCTTCATGGTATGCTGTATTATCGGAACCCGGATGGTTCCCTGTCAAGATGTCTTGGGGATGACGAAGCACAACTACAGCTGAGTCGTGTTCACAATGAAATTTGTGGACAATCACTGGTGGTAATGCTTTACCGACGACTTCAACGCCTGGGCTATTACTGGCCAGAGATGAAGACTCAATCCAGACTACTTCAGAAGTCCTGCTCAAATTGCCAAGCACCGCCACATCAATTGGAAATTTTTAATGTGAACCACACTGGAGACTGGAGAGAGCCATACATTAGCTATCTCCATGACGGAACAACTCCTGCCGATCAAAAGGATGCTATCAAGATAAAGCAAAAGGCTAAGCGGTTCGTATTCCACGAAGGGATCCTGTATCGCAAGAGCTTCGAGGTGATCTACTACGATGCCTGGCTGGGGAAGAAATCCCAGTCATGCTGAAGGAGACACACGAAGGAGAAAATCAATGGAAGAGGAAACTGTTTCTCCAGATACACGAGAAATACTATTGGCCGACCATGGAGGATGACGCAGCCGCTTTTGTTCAAAGCTGTCACAAATTCCAAATTCATGGGAACCTTGTTCATGTGCCTTCCACCCCTTTGCACTCGATAAGAAGTCCATGGCCATTTTACAGCTGGGGACTGGACATTATCGGGAAAATCAATCCGCCATCATCGAAGCAGCACGAGTACATCATAACTGCGACAGAATACTTCACCAAATGGGTAGAAGCCATTCCCCTACGAGGAACTACAAGAGCAAAAATTGCGGCTTTCATTAAAGAACACATCATTTGTCGTTTTGGCGTGCCCAAGCATATCATCACTGATAACGGCACTCCCTTCGCCAATAAACAGGTACGAGAGTTACTTGAAGAGTATGGCATTAAACAGGTCTTCTCCACCATATACTATCCTCAAGGGAACGGACAAGCTGAGAGTACCAACAAGACATTGATCCGGATCATCAGTCGAACAAGTACACGAAAATCCTAGAGAATGGCATGACCAGTTACCAATGACACTATGGGCATATCAGACATCACCCGAAGCTCCATTGGAGTTTCCCCATACTCACTTGTTTACGGAGCGGATGCAATTCTCCCGGCGAGAGATAAAAATCCCATCATCCGGGATTGCGGCGGCAGCGGGATCCACTGGAACACTGAAGCCTCTAACTCTAGAGTAGCGGAGTTAGACACTCTGGATTTCAGAAGAAAAAAAGCAGAAGAACGCACTCAGGTGTACATGAATCGAATTTCCAGGGCATACAACAAAACTGTGAAATCACGTATTTTCAAAGTGGGAGATTTGGTCTTGAAAACGGCCAAGCACATCCAACAAGACATGTCTGCACCAAAATTCTCACCAAAATGGGAAGGTCCTTACACAGTCACCAAGGCCTACAATACTGGTTATTACAAGATCATTAAGGTGGACGGAGGCAGGCTGGAAGCAGTCATCAATCGAAAATGGCTCAAGGCATATCATGCCTGACCATTATCTGCCCTGTCAACAATACATGCATTTATTTTCATTACATGTTTGAATCATCAATTATATTCAAAGATGCATCAATGAAAAAACCCGTTTCACCAATGCAATTTATTCCGCAAAGACGTTCAAAAAACTTTTGACATAAACATCATTAACAATAAGAGAGTACAGCTGAATACGACATAGAAGAGGCCATCTAGAAGATTATAGTTCCTCGAGAGCATCATCTCCAGTCTAGCTTGATATATTTCTGTTCTTTTATTCAAGTCCTGTACAGCCTGCTCTACCTCCTTTGATTCTGCAGCCAGAGCCTTCTCCTCTTCCAAGATAGATTTCGCAGCAGGAACAACAAACGAGGATACCCGCTCGATCAACCTTGATGATATCAAGATGCTACCGCAACCAGACCACGTTGAACTCCATGGATTCGCAGGTAGATACCATATTCTCCCACTTTTTGAGGCTTGATTCGGCTACGTTGCGGATAGAAATACTCTCCATCTCAGCAATCATGGGAAGAAGGCAGTTTACCGTGGTGACCAAAGAAGATGAACAGTGCCAGACCACATTCCTGGTTGCGATATGACCGTACTTTCTCCATAACTTTGTGTACAGAGGGACAAACTCGTTCCGTACTAATAATCCACCGACATCTCGGTAGCTGGAGGATAAACATTTCATGTGAACATCGAATGAAAGACCTACATTGGGGTATTCATAAGATGAGATACCCAGATCAGAATCCTCGAGGTCCACAGGGGTAGGCGTGTTTGAGTTTGAAGGAATATGACTGGTTAAGTCGTCATCATCGATAACTGTCACACATGTTCCGGTGGGGTATCTCTGCAAGAAGGAGAGGATTATTCGCCTGATCATTATGAACAACAAGAAATTGTTCAGAAAAGAAAAAGGAGACGAACCGAAATGCTCTTCTTTACTCGGAGAACACGAGCAGGTGATTCATCATGAAGCTCATACGCAGGTCGTGCACGTTTAGCGGAAGATCCTGGATGGTATGAAGAAGACGATCCACTGTTGTTCGACATGATGAGAAAACGGAGTTTCTTCGAGAAAACCCTATTGTAAAATCGTAAAAGTGGTTCAAAATCTCTACACATGCATATATGCTGAAGAAACCTAAAGGAAGACTAAAACGATTACGGCGAAGTCTGCCCGATATATGGGGATCCAACACCGACCAAGTCAGGCTTTCAACCCTAATCAAGAATCGGGGGAGCATCTGGATAACAGTTCAACCAGCAGTGTGTAAGCACCCACCCTGGGGAATCCCAGTAGAAGAAGAATCTTATTCCTAACTCAAACACCTAAGGGAGGAAACCGGTCCCATCAAGAGGCCTGTGGTCACGCATGCATGGAGGATTACCCACGATTGGTCAGAATCCCTCCAGGTAGATTTCCTTTATCTTGTTTTCTTATGTGGTATATGTCACCATCTCATGCCTACCTCACGATAGTATAACCATCATGTGATAGGCAGGGGACTTAATGTTGATGGTGGATTTTTATTTAAGGCTGAAATTGTAAAGGCCAAAATTATACGCTAACATCTTGAAAAAGATAAAACCATTGATAAGTGATGAATACTTCTTCACTTTACTAATTCACCTAGAATAGAGCATGTGGCAACAATCCCGATGTGCAATGAATTAAATACACAAAATTCATCCAGGATGGAGCATGTAGCAACAATCCCATATACCCTGTGAATTTACAACATTATTAATTAATGCATGACCAGCCTCGTATTTTCCTGTACTCATTACCGGTGTGGCATGACGACTGAGTGTTGTTCTCAGCAGAGCAACATGAATCTCCAAGCATTAATAATGAAGCATGTACGAAATACCCATACAGGCTACGACTCTCGGTGTGTTATACTAGCCCGATTGAGCATATTTGAACCTGAACTGACCATATCAGTCTCAGAAATGATCACGACCATCCAACTTCACCAACATGATTGGATGGCTTAGATTGAATCCATGACCCCAAGAAGGTATTTGAATATTCACTACTGGCCCAACGCGGTCCCCGCATGGTCGGTCTCCCCAAAAGGGTGGCATAGTTTGCCAAACCGTCCAAACCAGAGCTGTATGGACAAAAAACCTTAAATTAGGGTTTGCGGCACATTACATGTATCGCAAAACAGTCTCAACCATCCATCTTCGCAGGCATAGATGGAGGGTGTAGATGTAGATTCAAAGAGCCCAGAACATGTCAACACAAACACCGTGGGCCCGCCTACATACATGACCGATCGGTCAGGACCAACTATAGTTGGTCGTTCCAGTTCGTGCGCCCAAACAAGGCATGACGTACGGTCGGAGAAACCCCAATTAGGGTTTGAACAATCACGAGCGTCCATCTTCTCCTACACGAATGAAGGGTCCCGGATTAGACTAAGCAGGTCTGGTGCGCATCAACATGACCACCGTGGGCCCATCTATCTCCACACCTGATCGGCCAAGGCATATCATGCCTGGTTGCCTCAATTCGCACGCCCGAACTAGGCATGGTCGCACCTCCCGATTACAAACTAATCTCGACCACTCAACTTTGCCGGACAAATTGAGTGGATTAGATCACGTTTCTATGGGATATTGAGATATGGACGTGTATACCAGCTTGCCGTATGTATACCAGACTAATCGAACAAGACCGACCAAGCTTGGTCGTCTTGAAACGCGGCCCTAAGTGGGCATGATGCGCGGCTTTTGCGGCACCAGATTTTTGTTGCAAATTGATCTCGACCACTCAACTTCGCCGGACAAATTGAGTGGCCCAGATCACACTTTCACGAGACAATGAGGTATGGGTGCCTACACCGTCATGTCGTCTACACACATGCACGATCGGCCCTACCAAAATTATATCCCAAGCTTGGATTCGACCAAGCTGAAGAGTAATGCTTTCGCACATCTTCAAAAACCCTAATTCCATCAACGGTCGCAGATGAGTGTCTCAAAGATCATCTCGTCCGTCTAACTTCACCGGCTTGGTTATACAACCCTGGTCAGGAGTTAATTGGTCAGTGAGTCATCATGGTGATCACCACCCGTCACTCTACCACACCATGATGCAGTACCTGCATAGAATACACACGATACTTCACAAGTATCGACTTCCTAAATAACTTAGTTATTTAATCAAGCATTACATGCTACTTTCTGTGGGTCCCATGATTCACACACTCGAGACATCAATCATGTCACAAACTGGGGGATACATACTGGGGTATTGGTCTGGCGGTTTACAGCGTGCAGCGTGCAACGCGCCATCACAAGAACGTGTCAGGAAGTCATGGACGGTTAGAGATGACAGGATAAGTGGGCAAGACTGGTCATGTAACACTAACACAACTCTACTACTCCATCACTCCACTTCCTCCACTTCCCAAGAGAGACGTGAATAAGGCTCAAATGACTTGTATAAATAGGTTCTCCTCCCTATTTCCAAAGAACAAGAACAAGTACAGACAACAGAGGCAAGTGTTGATACCATCGTATTCAAACACCGGAACTGATAGCTTACTATCCTGCAAGTCAGTTCAGCTTTCTAATACAAGTCATACATAGCCAACACCTTCACAATCTCAACACCTTCTTCGCTTCCCTCCCTAAGATCAACCCCATCTCCTTCACTTTGTGACCGAAACAAATCTGGAACGGCCATTTCTTGGTTTAGTCCGAATTTGCACAGATTGATTTCTTGAATCTACTAGAACTCCCGTGTAGTGCATTTGTTTAAGGTTTAGACTCATTTCTCATCCACACACCCCAAATTACCAAAACCGGCAGAAATAGTTTTCACCCATAAACAAAGGGTTGATCCGACTAGCACTAAGTCGGTCCACATACAGATCCATTGCATGAAGGTATTGCATTTGTCTAACCTCAAATAACTCTTCACATTCACGAGCGAGTTGGGCATGTCTAGCAACAGTAGCTTGCAATAATTTAACCTTTTGATTCTTAAGAGACAAACGTAAAGCACTGACTGATTCTTCCATTATTACTAATATTTTTTCGTTTGCGAATACCTAGATTATATACAAAAAAAAAAAAAAAACGGGGGGAGAACTTTTCAAGACGATTCAGTTATGAGCATGCGACAACGTGCAATTTTTTATTCTACATCTTGCATCATTACACGCACTTCTTCACATTGAATAGTAGCCATAGTTAAAGCAACACACATATCTCCTAGCACTTGATCTACTTCATACAAAATCCTCTCGGATGCATTGTTCTGGCGAGCTATGCTAGAGGTCTCATCTTGTTCCTCGAATTCTTTGCGTGCATTTTCTTGCATATTCAGCCTATGAGTTCGTAAAGCTTTCACTTCACTCCTCAGGATCAACAAACGTGCCAATTCCACCTGTTTATCCGAAGGATGCACCAGAGAGAGTATCATGCACAAAGACAATGCATAACCATGCATACGACGGCTTGGCAGATGAGAAGCGGATACATAACAATCCGCAATAACCTGATCAATATCCACCATCATAAGGTTTACTTCTAGCAATAGCCGATCGGCTTCATGGCGAGCGGAGACAGCATCGTCGAGCGCATGTTGAGTCCTGAAAGAAATTGGCCTGGATACCTGAAATTTCCGAGCTGTTAAAAATACTTTGTATTGCTTGTCAAACTGGGCACGCGCTTTTGTATGACTCGCCAGTCTTCTCTCCCTAAGCAATTCTATCTCAGCCTTCACGAGTCGTAAGCGGTCTAACTCGGACCCTTTCCTATACGGGGATACTAACATTGGCACGGAGGCCTGAGACAATACATAACCATGCAAATGTTTAGCCATATATCTCAATGGACCCAATACTATGGTCCGCCTCAACACATCGAAAATGGGTAGTCAGACGTTGCTCATGGCAATACCCACGATATTCCAGAAGGGTTATGTCAGGAAGACCGCCCTTACTTTGAATCTTCCTCACTAGATGATCTGCGGTAGATAAGTGTTCATGCCAACTCGAGTTCTCGATCTCAAAAGTATCCCGAGCAAGGCACATCACCCGAAAAGGCGATTTAGATACTCCACTTCCAGGATTAATCTCACACGATTAGCCATAATAAAAAATAAAAAAAAAAGAGAGAAGGAAACTCAAGGAGTATTTACTGTGATTAACCAAAACAAATTCTCATATATAAAATCAAAACAACACAATACCCAAGATAACGATTACTTTACGAATACCTAAAAAAATGGCAAGATCTATCTAAGAACGCTCAGCTATAAGCAAGCGGCAGTATAAAATGTCTTCATCTAAGTCTTGCATCATCAATTGTGCATCACCATACTGAGCAGTGGAATCGGTGTAAGCACTACGCACCTCTTCTAACACTTGATGAATCTTGTGCATAACCTCACCAGAAGCACAAGCCTCTTGAGCCATATCTAGTGTCTCCTTATATTCTTCATAAGCTTTGCAGGCCTTATCTAGAGAAATCAATCGATGAGTCTGTAGCATCCCGACTTCATCCTTCAATTTTAGTAAACGCGCTAGCTCCGCTTTCATACCAATAGGAAAAATAAGAGCAGATACGACACACAAAGTCAAAACACACCCACGGAGATTCGGACCCGCTTGTTGAGTAATAAAGGCACGGCAATCAGCTATCGCTTGTTCAATATCAGTCGTCATAATTAGCGCTTCTTGAAACAGTCGCTCATCTTTGTTTCAGGCAGCTATAGTATCATCCAGCGCATGTTGTACAGCCTGAGTCAGGTGCCCGGACGTATGTGACCTCCGAGCCATTGAATACGTCTCATATTTCTCATCAAACTGCGCATGTGTAGCCACTCTATTCGTCATTCTAACCTCTCTAAGCATCTCCACTTCAGCGTTTACCAATAACAAGCGAGTTAGCTCATGATCCTTCTCATAAGGGACGACCAGTATTGGCATAGGGGCCAAAGCCAAAACATAACCATAAAGAAGATGAGCCATTCGCTGCAAAATATAAGCTAACAACTAAAAGGAAGATGAAGTATTAAGAGAAATTTGAAAATACTAAGGCAGTTCTACTTATCCTTATTTATAGAAATATACGGAGTAACACTACATTAATAACCATCCAACCATAATAATAAATGCAGATAAATCAAAATAGTAAGTATGTTTTGCAAAAAAAAAAAAAAAAACATCAAAGTTCTCAGTTCAACCAAATAAAAACAAGGAAATTATCGTTCAAAGCATCACTATCAGAAGATATCCAAAGCAACCAACTCCGCCTTCTTCCTAGTTAAACGACCATTGACCTCTTCAGCAACGTCCCGAGCGGTCTTCAAATCCTTGGTAGCTCGACCCACGTCCGCCAACAGCTGGTCATATGCTTCCCTTTTAGCATTAGAAACATCGAGCAACTGCTTGTATTCCCGCTCCAACTCCTCAATATCGCGAGATAACGTGGTCTGCGCGCTGTGGCTCGCCTTCGCCAGGTCCAATAGATCCTTCAGCCATCGAATGGGGAATCGAATAACTAGAGAAGTTTGGATGGTAGCGTCCCACTTCCTCAAGGTGACTGGATCAATTGGAGTTTCCTCCGCTAGGGAAAGACCCTCCGCTATGTCGAGCAGATCCTCATTAGCCACGATCAGAGAATTGACAGGCATTTCCTCATGAACACACATGTGGCCAAACTTCTCCACTATGCGCCGATAGGTGGCTGCTTTAGACGAAGGGACCCAAAATCCATGTACCAGCTCATAGAGATTATCCACACCAGCCTCCGCCGCGGAAATAGTACGAGGATATCGGAATTGAGGATCCTCCGGAATATCCATAATCTCAGCATCAGCATCACGCTATGATAAACCTTAAGGGTCGGCTTGGAAGGTTTCTGTCGCTTGCCATTGGCACTCCCAGAATCGCTGCCTTTGACCTGCTGGTTCGAGCCGCTCCCCTTACCATGAGCGCCGTCTCGTTTTCCCATGTTCAAAAAAAAAAAGAGAGAGATGACCATAAGCAAAATATCCTAACAACAGTAAGAAAATGGAACTCAAAATACGCAGTGTATCCCAGATTGGGAGAATGAAGAGGATTAGCAGGAGAATGAACGGATCGGCGAGAAGAAGAAGAAGAAGAACTCGACACAGCCGGCTCCGAGTGACCCAATGAGAGATAAAATCAAAAGAAAAGAAAAGAAAAGAAAAGAAGAAAATAAAATAATCTTATTAAAGAGTATATGAAGTGAATATGTATATATAGATCACCAAATGCATTTAATAATCACAACAGAAATATCTCTACCAGCACGTGACGGTATTTGAAACTTAACAAATTCGAATATAGTACACTCACGGGATGTAGAAAGGGAAGAAATATGATTCTGGGCGCTACCTTTAAGACCACTACCTTCCTGGGAGTAGTAATGCACAGAATGATCTGACTCAGACTCGTCATCTGCACCTAGCATGTCGGAAGGAGTATGAAGAGGATGATTGGGATCTTTAATTGTATGTACAATTAGAGGACGAGTAAAGTGAAGAATCATACGAGGAGAGAGTATTTCAGGACCACTCTGACTAACTGATCGACCCAGTTGGCGTTCCACGCGCTCGATGAAAGTACTCGCGGACGACGACCCCACTTTTGGAGCCTGCGGGGAAAACGAAGGAGAAACATTAGCAGTACGGATAGAAGGCAACCGCGGAATAGGTAGCACACCAGCATCTCGCTTCATATTCTTAGCCAGTCGATCATCCCTCCACTCGTTAAGAGGCAGGTTAATGTATTCTTCAAAAAAGAGATCCCTAGGCTTGCAGCCGATAGGCGGAGAGTTCTAAAAGAATGTGGAAAACCAACATAAAGAGACTAAATGCGGAATTTGATTAAAAATAACACAAAAGGAAAGGGAAGATACCTTAGCAGTAGGAGATGCAGCCGAAGGGATATTCAAGGGCTTCATTGGTTGAATATGCCTTTTCTTCTTGGAGCCGGATTGAGGTACAACACTACCTTTCCCATCCTCTTGAGAAGACTCATCACCCGTAAGCGGGTCCCAGCTGGTAACTAGCGGACAAAGAGGGCGAACCATGTTGCTAGAAGATAGCCTATACTTCTTGGCAGTATCGGCATTTAACTTCACACGACTTGATGCGTGCATTTCTCTGAAATCCTCCCTGGTTAAAGACGGAGGAGCATATGGCTCCTTGATGAGCAGATTCAGCACACTCCGGTTAACGTTATTGCGATACCCAAGCCACTAATTGGTAACGCTAACATGACGACGGGACTGAGGTTGGCAAAAATCAAAAAAACATTGGCGATCGCTCATCCGAAGACCGCTCTTGAAAACAAAGCGATCGAAACTCTTCCGGAATTCCCTATCCTCCTCTATCGAGGAAGGGAGAAGAGGGTCATAAGGAACTCCTTGATCAAAACCCAGCTGTTGCGCCTCACGAATGGTATTGTACGCCTCAGAAGAAAACTTCCCACCATGAAAACCAGGAAGACGCCCGGGTAATTTAGAAACAATCATGTCAAATTCCTCGGCTGAAGGTATCTCCGCTGAAGACATCCTCCTCTGGGATTGGATAATAAAATTATAGTGAAGAGAACCTGTGCGACCGTCCTGATAAGTGATAGGGTTGAAATCCGCACCCTTGTCCATAAAATCTTTGAGATTTTCCTTTGGAAGATGACCCTTCTTGTGATTAAGATCCATCCGAGGATGAGACTCGGGTATCGTCACTAGACGCTTGGAACCATCCTTTTGAACGACTTCCTCTTACCGAGAGAGAGCAAGGGGATTCAGCTGAGGATGCATGTACTTAGGGAAGCGCTCCCAAGCCCATGCTTGAATAATTGGCAGGAAGGAAAGTTCAACCTCATGGGATCCATCCACGCGACGAATATCACGCGCCAGCAAATCTAGATGGTGGTACAAACCACCCAAGAACATAGGAGCAGGCGGAAATGACACGCCGCGAGACATCAATATGGCCATAGGAATCAGCTCATTCTTGATGGTATCCCGGGGACTATACTCAAATACGTCATGACACAACCAAAATAGGAGGAAGGCAGCCAGCTCCGCTCTATCTGTTTCCCCTTTTCGGGGAGGAACACCCTCACCGTATTTTAATATCTAGTATTTATGCTGCTTTCTTTATTTGATTATGTATCCTTTTGAATTAGGTGCACGAGAAAAAGATCGGACTTTGTCTTGAAGAAGTTACTTGAAGCAAGTCAGCGCAGAAGTTTTCACCTCCAGGACCCGAGGGTAAAGGAGCCCAGTATTTGATCCAACACGAGAAAGAAGCTCGACCTTGTCCGGACTTTGTCTTCTAGCCGCTTTTCACCTCTCTCACATCACCAGCCTCTTCAGTAGCATACGGCTTTGAGAAGATTTTATGGCGGACGCCATGAGTTTTGACGAAGATGAAACATTCGCGGGAGAGCCCTGAGAATCCGATGCGGTAGCTTTACCCCTCCTTTTATCCATCAGGCCTCCTACCTCATCGGAGCTTCAGCCTTAAGATCCTCTGACAATTGAAAGGTTATGGATTTCGTCTTGGCCTTAAGCAAGCGATCGCAGAGATCTCTGTCATCCTTATTTAAAGACTTGTGAAGGCAGCAACTGTCATAGACTACATCACCATGAACGGGAAGGCCAGTGAGTGCCACTACGTCCTCCAGGATGGGGGTCGCTTCACCCCAGGAAAATATAAATATGTGAGGATCGATTCCCCAGCATGCACGTGAGCGATTTATACTGTCATGATCTCGCCGGACGTACCTAAATTTGGAGGCCTCTAAAGCTGCCTCTATACCTAAAGAACGAATGATCCTTGCATTATCCGGATTGGAACGAATATAGTCGACCCAGGGATCCCAAGCGGCATGAGATTTTGCGGACGAGCGTAAGTTGATTGAAGGGAAAACTTAATCTCCCCTATGAACTGCCAAACGGGGTGAATCCTCAAAGGAAGGCACAAGGGGCGACTTTGCTTGAGGACGAATAAGCCATTCTGAGGATCCGGATGGAGGAAATGGATGGGGGTTTAACATGCGTGCAACCCAAATATCATCGGCCGGAAAAAGAATAGTATCATCATCCGTTGCGGGCGGTCGAAGTCTATCCCTAAGTTGGGGACTGCTCCTAAACTCTTTAAGTGTATGTGATTCGAGCCTGGGAGGCGAGTCGCGGATAAGTGATTTATTAGACATGGTAAGCAATAGAGAGGATAAGGAGAGAGAAAAGAGGACAATGAAAAGGATGAGGATTCATGGGCGAGGTATCTTCTATTTATAGGAGGGTAAAAGAATGAGCAGTTACTGAGCAAATTAGTAACCGTCACGTCCCAAGAGTCGTGAACTTAAACCGCCCATAACTCCCAATTGTAACCGTATCATCAACAGGTGACTGTTGACACGGTCCTTGAGCGGTCAAACAGTCAGGGGACTAATGTTGATACATGAAAATAACCAATCCTAGAATAGGTGGCCCCTTAACCCATCAAGGGTCCCTTTTTAGGATAAAGATACTTGGGGACTAGGCCTAACCCATTAAGATGGGGAAGTCATAGTTCACCCAAGAGAATATTAAAGCATTTGGGCTTTGGCCTAAGAGGAAAGCCCTTTAGGGTTTGGTATTAACTTAAGGAAAGGGAAATGGTAGTTTAGTAATATGTTAATCTTATGGGCGTTTATCCATAAGAGAGTCATTATAAAAGGGAAAGAGGGCACACTTCTTGAGATCATCATTAATTCTCTATCTACTTCCCATAAACCCCTCTTGTCCTTGGGAGTACTTTCTCTGATTATGGCTAGTTCCACCTTCCCATGTTTTACCCATCAACAAGTAACAACTCTTTTCAATCAAGTGATATGAGTTCGACAAAAGGCTCTTCCATTTATCCCAATAAACTCCTTTGTCAAGTCCTTCAACTACCAAAGTAATTGTTAAGATTTTGCAATCAATACTTCGAATCACAAAGAAACGTATTGATGCCGATCTACTTAACTAATCAATCCAATCTATCACAAGATAAACCGATTATAGTTTGATCATTTTCCATCCTAAACAAGTCTTGTGCACACCAAAGATTATGAACCCAAATAAAAAATCTTCTTCGTCTTCAAATCTTCTTAGATCTTCGCTAAACACCTGCACACAATCAACTTTAATCTCTTGTGATCAATCACACACAGAACGGAATCTAAAGATATTCAAACAGTCTAAATATCCATGTCGAAACTTCGATCTAGTTTGAGAAGATCAGAAGAGAAGATTCTCAAGCATAAACAAACTAGGTGCAATCAAAGTTCAACAACTGTTAGTCAATCAAATCAATCGAAAAATAATAATAAACTGCAATTATTTAGTTTACCACCAACGGTACTAATAGAGCTTCTCAATCCCAAAGAAGTCTTTAAACCGAGCGGCCGTAAGAGATTTCGCCTAATTAGGTTACTTTCCTCTCCGAATAGGCGGCTCCACCGGTAACAACACAACTAGGTAGTTTTGCTGGCTCTGGGGATTAATTTGCTTGAAATGCAAACTTCAATATTTATAGACTAAGGAAGTTTGGACACCAAGGAATTTCCAAAACCGAAAATATTCTCAAGATATGCAATATATTTCCAAATTCGGTTTCCATAATTCCTGGAAATGCTTTGTCCAAATATTGACCGAAATCTCAGTAGAAAATATCCAATTAGTAAATGCACATTACCAATTTTTATTTTCTAAAGATATGCATTTTAATTGCTGCAAATTAAAAGCATACAAAACTAAAAACCTTAATTAAAAGATTCTCAATTTATTTTGATCCGGGATTTTTCTTTAGCTATTAAGGAATATCTTTGAACAATAAAAGATAAACGTTACTACACATGTTCAAAGTATGTCTACATCTTTACTTTGTAAGTCCTTTTTCATACTTACAATCTTGGAACCGATTTGCCACACTTCTAAAACGAGTTTAGAATTGGTTCATCCGACTTCCAAGAACTATGTGATTGATTATCCTATCAAATCACCAAACATGGGTTTCACGGTTCTACCAAAACAAGTTTCGATTCTACCTCCATGTGGGTACTAGAATTATTCACGCTAGTTACCAAAAGTTGGTTGACTAGGTACTAGGATCGGTTCGCACATGTCCATAGGATCGGTTCCCAATAACTAAAAACGTGTTGCACATGTTCATAGGATCGGTTCCCAATAACTAGAAACTTGATGGACCTCTTACAAGGATTGATTCCCCTTTTGTGATCGGTTGAACCTCTTACTAGGATCGGTTCCCCAATGACTAGAGTTGGTCATACCAATTACAACAAATCGATCATACCATCTAAGGTGATTACTTAAGATCGGTTTCACTAATAAAAGTCATACCAATACAAAAGTCAGGCCTTGTGAATAGTTTTACCAAGATACATAAACAAGAGCGGTTATACTAAACACACATATTGGTAGTTCAAAAGATATGCAATGAATAACAATACCAATAAGCCTAGCGATTTCCCTTTCAATTCACAAAACAAGTTTATGAATGTACTTCCTTTAAACGAATGTAAAACATTGTTTCCTATGATGAAATCTTCACCTCATATCCATACAATAACATTCAAACGATTATGTCGATGTCTTATATACGAAGTTCAAAAGATAAGCGTTATACTTCGTATTGTATCCCTTAATACTACGTCTAACTAGAGTATAATCATTCACAGCTTCGCAGTTATGTTTTTAATATGCACGACTTGAAAGATACGTTAGGGAATGAAACGGTTCAAGTCAAATATTACTAACCTCAAGTGGAAGGATGATGTCGTCGTTGTAGCTCCTTACTTCTTCACATTCTTAAAGTCTTTACGTAATACTTGTAATGTCTCATATCCTAATACTTTCAAGCTAACCTATACGAAGTTGACTCTAGTAAATAATCAAGCGAATCTTTAAATGAGTTTTGGTTCACTAAAATATGACAACCAAATTTGACATACCAACGCTTGGTGGGTTCAACCGAGTTATGCTCTAACAACAAACATCTTCGTCTCATTGTTTGTGATCCTACAATATCTTGTTTCGCTAGTCATTAAGATTATTGTGAGGTGATTGATATATCTAGGCTGTTCTTCGGGAATATAAGTCCGGTATATCAATTGGTTCATGTTCACCTTGATTTATCAAAAGACGGAACAAAACTCGTAGGTATTTCTGTGGGAGACAGACTTATCTATTCCTGTAGACTTTTCTGTGTGAGACAGATTTGTTTATTAAAGTCTTCGACTTTGGGTCGTAGCAACTCTTAGTTGTGGGTGAGATCAGCTAAGGGAATCAAGTGCGTAGTATCCTGCTAGGATCAAAGACGTAAGGAGTGCAACTGTACCTTGGATCAGTGTGAGATTGATTGTGGTTCAACTACAGCCCAGACCGAAGTGAGTTTGTAGTATGCTAGTGTCTGTAGCGGATTAATACAGTGTGTATTCAATATGGACTGGGTCCCGGGGTTTTTCGGCATTTGCAGTTTCCTCGTTAACAAAACTTCTGGTGTCTGTGTTATTTCTTTTCCGCATTATATTTTTTATATAATTGAAATATCACAGGTTGTGCGTTGAATCGATCAATTGGTAAATCCAACCTTTGGTTGTTGATTGAAATTGATTGATCCTTGAACATTGGTATTTGGTACCGTTCAAGTTTATCTCTCTTATATTCAATCGGGCTCGCAAATTATTAATTGTTTGATTGCGGATTGAATTAAGAGATTGAGATATTACTCTTTGATATACTTTTATTACACTACACCAAATTCCCGGAATCGTAACATGCATTCGTAACGGCTTATGGGCCGTTACAAATTTCCCGTTACAAAAGGCCGTTACAAAAAATTCGTAACAGGCTTAATTCGTAACAGAGTCAAGCCGTTACGAATTTCTTTATAGGCGTGCCACTCACACGCTTGGTCACACTTGTGTCGTCACACCTTGAGTATGTGTGTGTGCCACTCACACGCCTGGCATTATATTTCCACCCACGATTAGTTATACGAGAGGATATTTCCTCCCACGAGTGTGCCATTCACATGCATGAATTTTATGGTTAAGCTAGCAGAAATCGTGTTTGACTTTCATTTTTCATTTTTCTCTTCTGCACTGCATCTATTCCTCCTCTCAGGCGAAGAAACTAGGGTTTCATCACAGAGATTGTTTTAGCCAAGAAACATCATAGAAAACTCTTTAATCTTTTCAATACCTTTCAATCATCGATCTATGTAAGTGTTAATCGTTTTTCGCAACATCGATTTTTAGGGTTTCATCTTTTTTTTTAATCGATTTGTTTTTTAGGGCTTGATTCATCTTTATCTTCCAGTTTTTCATCGATCTGTGTAAGTGTTAATCGTTAGAGTTATGTTTTGTTAATCTTATTCATATAAATCTAATTCAATTTTTTTTTTCTAATTTACTGTTAGGGTTTGAAGAATTTTGAAGACTTAGAAGGTATAAGTTTCGAAACATTGAACTGATTTTAGGGTTTTATGTTAATTTCGAAATTTTCTATTTTTTCTTTGTAACCTAATTTCTAGTTTGTAATCTAATTTCAATAAGTTCTAATTTATAAGTTGTTGGTGCTGATTGACATCATTAGCTTCACTTGTCTGTTCTAGTTTTTGATCTGTTCTAGTTTTTGATCCACTAGTCCTGTGTAAAGATGCATTCTGCTGTTAGACATGGTGTAGTTTTTTTGCCTTAGAAGCATACTAAGTTGAGTAGGCAGAGTGCTACCTGATAAAGTCTTATATAATCTTGGAAGGTTTGATGAGAGCTAGACAGACTTGGACCTAGCTAGCTGTGTAACAACAGAGCGTGCGTGGGTATGGCAGAGCGTAATTGATTAGTGTGTGTTGTTGTGACATATGCTTCAAAGTCAATACATTTTAAAAGTTTGGCTAATGTTGTTCTATATCTTGGTCTTTGCAGAGCCAGGAGAGGATCCTTTTGGAAAGAGACAAACAGAAAAGAGGCATCGGCTACGGAATCTGTTAAGGTAGTAACCTAAATTCCAGTTTGTATGTTCTATAAATATGCTCATCATGATTTGAACTTTAGTTTCATTTAAGGTAGTTTTTTAAGTTTAAATGAACTAAAGTTATGAAGTTTTGTTTTGATATTGATTGATTCTAAGTGAGCATGATGATAACTGTCCTAGTGGTGATTTATAAAAGCTACTTGTAGCTCATTCTCTCTTCTTTGAGGGGATGTTTATGTCGCTAACTTGCAGGGCTTCGGCAACCCTGTACCACTAGGACTAAGTTATTTTATTTTGTATGTTAAGTTGTGTATAAACGAGTCTGGTTTTATGTACTCTGTGAGCAAGATGATAACAGTCCTAGTGGTTATTCGCAAAAGCGCTCATTCTCTCTTCTTTGAGGGGATGTTTCTGTCGCTAACTTGCAGGGCTTCGGCAACCGTGTACCACTAGGACTAAGTTATTTTATTTTGTATGTTAAGTTGTGTATAAACGAGTCTGGATTATGTACTCTGTGAGCATGATGATAACAGTCCTAGTGGTTATTCGCAAAAGCTACTTGTAGCTCATTCTCTCTTCTTTGAGGGGATGTTTCTGTCGCTAACTTGCAGGGCTTCGGCAACCCTGTACCACTAGGACTAAGTTATTTTATTTGGTATGTTAAGTTGTGTATAAACGAGTCTGGTTTTATGTACTCTGTGAGAATAATGATAACATTCCTAGTGGTGATTTACAAAAGCTACTTATAGCTCATTCTCTCCTCTTTGAGAGGATGTTACTGTCGCTAACTTCATGGGCTTCGGCAACCCTACCACTAGGACTAAGTGATTTTATTTGATTCTTTTAAATATCAATTTTGAAGGGTAATATGTCATCAGTGATCAAGAAATGGTTGAAGTGTCCTCGTAAGTCTTTAGAATACAGACAAGGTGTGAAGTCATTCATAGAGTTTGCCAAGAATAATGGTGGTGGGAGTCATTTATTTTCATGCCCTTGTCGTCGTTGTATGAATGGTAAAGGCTTAGTTGCACTGAGTGAGATCTCATTGCATTTGCTCAAACATGGTATGCATGAGGTGTACACATTCTGGCGCTATCATGGGGAAAGTTCAGTACAAGCAGCATAATTAACACATAAGGATAATACTACAACTGGAACCAGCAGTTGTGGTCAGAAAAAGAGATCAGCGGCTGAGAAGGTAAGAGAACCATTATATCCTTCATGTCCTAATGCAAATTCAGTAATGTACGCTACGATAATGATGAAGAACATAAAAACTCAGTATGGAATTTCAGACAATGGTGTTACCGCAATATTAGAATTGATGAAAGAGTTGTTTCCCGAAGGTAACACCCTGCCATGTAAGTATCCAGATATCAAGAAGATTATTAAAGAGCTGGGGATGGATTATGTGACTTATGATGCTTGTGTAAATGAATGTATACTTTATTATAAGGATAATAGTTCATTGGTGAAGTGTCATGTATGTCAAGAACCTCGGTACGTAAGAGTTTTTAATGATGAGAGAAAACTTACACAAGTTGCGCAAAAGATTTTAAGGCATTTTCCGATAATTGCAAGGCTGAAAAGACTTTATAGTATACCATGGATAGCAGAGGCAATGCTTTGGCATTCTAGAGCACAGAGAGATGTTAATGTCATGCGTCATCCAATGGATTCTACAGCTTGGAGGTGTGCGGATAATTTCGTTCCTGAATTTGCTAAGGAAGCACAGAATGTTACTCTTGGGATAGCAACTTACGGCTTTAATCCAAATGGATGCTTTGGTCTGAATTACAGCTGTTGGCCGGTGATATTGTGTCCGTACAACCTTCCTCCTTCGATGTGTATGAAGTGCGAATTCTCCATGTTATGTTTGTTAATATCAGGTCCGAGAGCACCAGGTAAAGATATTGATGTTTACTTATATCCATTGATAGAGGAGTTGAAAGAGTTATGGAATGATGGTGTTATGACATTCGACAGATTCACGAACTCTGATTTTCTTTTGAAGGCAAGGTTGTTATGTGCCATTCATGATTTTCCGGCATTGGGTACTCTAGCTAGATGTGTGACTCATGGGTATTATGCGTGTCCCAACTGTGGTGAAGAAACAGTTTCAGAGTGGATGCCGTATAGTAAGAAGATATGTTATATGGGACACCGAAGATGGCTGCTATCCCAACACAAGTACAGATTTGACAAAACAAATTTCAGTGGAGGGGTAGAAGATGGTAAAGCTCCATGGCCACTAACAGGATTTCAAGTTCAAGAGATTGTGAAAGATATGAAAAGTAAACAGGGTAAGGGTAAACCACCAGCAAAGAAACGTAAAAGAGGAGCAGAAGCGGATAGTTTGCAACAGGGTGCCGATGAAGATGTTTCTGACAACTCTCTATTTTCTCGAAGGTCCATACTTCATGATTTGCCTAATTGGGGATCGAACGCAGTCCGTCATTGTACAGATGTTATGCATACAGAAAAGAACATAACTGAGAATATTTTTAACACTCTCATGGGTAATAGTAAGTCAAAAGATGGTGTAAATGCACGTAAAGATATGGAAGCTATGGGTATTAAAAAGCGGTTATGGGTGAAAGAGGATAGTGCAACTGGTAAAACAACAATGGAAGATGGATCGTTTGCCTTAACTAAAGATGAAAAAGTATCTTTTTGTACAAGTCTTTGAAGAACTTAAGGGTGCCTTCTAGCTTCCTCGTTCCAATCTTCGCAAATCACGTGAGCATTAGTCCACCGGAGCCAAGAATTTCAAGTCACACGATTACCATGTAATGATGCAATCTCTGTTTCCATTGCTAGTTCATATTGCGACTTCATTACCTAAAGATCTGCGAGTTTCTCTTCTCCGTATTAGTATATTTTTCAACATTTTGTGCGCAAAGGTTATCAACAGAGATGAACTTCTACAAGCGAAAGCTAGTCTGATGGAAGCAATGTGCGTAATGGAAAAGTATTTTCCTCCATCTTTTTTTTGTTATTAGTATCCACCTGATGATTCATCTGGCCGATGAAGCTTTAATCTGCGGTCCGGTCAGATTTAGGTGGATGTACCCCTTTGAGAGGTAAATACAACCCCTTACTTTGTTGTTTAATTTTTAAGTTGAGAATTACTATTATTGAGCTATTAATCATCCTTGCGGATCTGTTAACTTTTCTTGTAGGTTAATGAAAGGTTTTAAAGGATTGGTGCGCAATAAAAGGTACATTGAGGGGTGCATTGCAAGAGGGTATGCGCTGCGAGAAGCTAGATTATACCTTATGGAGGACGTGTCAGATGATGGTGGTGGTACTCATAAACATACTCGGCAGGCTTTTCTGGATGATGACTATGATGGTGCCGATGAGATGCCTCTTAGTTCGGAATGAGTATTACTCGACTCGAGCACAATTTGAACAAAGGCCGCAACGGATCCTATCTATGTATGTTGGAATAGATAACTGGCAAAGGTAACTTTTACTTAACTCTTTTATGTTTATTCAAGTCTGAATTTTGTTTAGTCCTCCTCAGCAGAAATGAAAATATTCATGTTAGAGGGATGTAGCATGATGGTGACTTAATGCATTTTAGTAGAATGTTTTTGTTAGTTAACATTGAGTTGTTGTCTGATTATTATGTTTGCATCATCTGATAGTCTTTGAATTGGTATTGGCTGTAGGAAGTATGATTCTTATGTTAACGGTGACACGTCTAATGGTCAGACCTCAAAGAGTTTTTATCTATGGTTGCGCGATGAGGTATTGTGTTACCCTAAAGCTTTTAGTAGTGGTTTGAATACAACTTGTTATGGTTTTGGTTGTGATACTAACTCTGCCATGTTGTATAACAGTTATTAAAAGCCAAAGAAACTGATTCAACACTATGGAGACTCGTGCAAGGACCACTCATCAAGGCACAATCATATAAGAAATACCAAGTAAATGGGTTTAGTTTTAGTAAACAAGAATCTTGGGTGAAGAATGTATCACAGAATAGCGGTGTGTCAATGAAAGTTGTTACAATACTGCAAGCGAAGTTGGCCGAGGAAGCAGAAATAACTTATTACGGCGTCATTAAAGATATAATCAACTTGAACTATTTGGAATTTGAAGAAACTGTTTTTTACTGTGATTGGGTTAGTGTTGGAGATAAGAATGCTTGCAAAGTTGATGCAGTTTCAAAGGTTGTTGTTTATGGGTGAAAACTATTTCTGCCGGTTTTGGTAATTTGGGGTGTGTGGATGAGAAATGAGTCTAAACCTTAAACAAATGCACTACGCGGTGAGTGCTTGTAGATTCGAGAGATCAATGCAGGCAAGTCCGGCCTAAACCAAGAAATGGCCGTTCCAGACTTGTTTCAGTCACAAAGTGAAGGAGATGGGGTTGATATTAGGGAGGGAAGCGAAGAAGGTGTTGAAAATGTGAAGGTGTTGGCTATGAATGACTTGTATCATAAAGCTAAACTGGCTTGCAGGATGTAAGTTATCAGTTCCGGTGTTTGAATACGATTGTATTAACACTTGCCTCTGTTGTCTGGACTTGTCTTTTTTCTTGTTTGGAAAAATAGGATGGAGAACCTATTTATACAAGTCTTTTAGCCTAAACTTCGTATCTCGTGGGAAGTGGAGAAAATGGAGTGATGGAGTAGTGGAGTAATGTGTTAGTGTCACACGACCAGGCTTTCCCACTTCTCCCATCATCACTAACCGTCCATGACTTCCTGACACGTTCTTGTGATGGCGCGTTGCGCGCTGCACGCTGTAAACCAACAGACCAATACCCCAGTATGTATCCCCCAGTTTGTGACATGATTGATGTCTCGAGTGTGTGGATCGTGGGACCCACAGAAAGTAGCATGTAATGCTAAATTGAATAACTGCGTTATTCAGGAGGTCGATACTTGTGAAGTATCGTGTGTATTTTATGCAGGTACTGCATCATGGTGTGGTAAAGTGACGGGTGGTGATCACCAAGACGCCTTACTGATCAATTAACTCCTGACTGTGGTTGTGTAACCAAGCCGGGTAAAGTTGACGGATGAGATGATCTTTGAGACACTCATCTCGTCCGTTGATGGAATTAGGGTTTTGAAGAGGTGCGCAAGCATCACTCTTCAGCTTGGTCGAAACCAAGCATGGGAAGTATTTTGGAAAGGACAGACCGGGCATGCGTGTAGACATCATGTCGGTGTACACATCCGTACCTCACTGTCCCATGAAGGTGCGATCTAGGCCACTCAATTTGACCGGCAAAGAGGAGTGGTTGAGATCGATTTTGCAACAGAAATATGGTGCCGCAAAAGCTGCGCATCATGCCCACTTCGGGCGCGCGTTCCAAGATGACCAATCTTGGTCGGTCTTGGCCGATCGGTCCAGCATGTAGGTGGTAGGCTGGTGTTCACGCCTATACTGATCGTCCCATGAAAACGTGATCCGAGCCACTCAAATCGTCCTATGAAGTTGAGCGGTCGAGATTAGTTTACAATTGGGAAGTGTAACCACGCTAGTTTGGGCGGAAGATTTGGGATAACCAGGCATGGTATGCCTTGGCCGACCGGGTGAGGAGATTGATGGGTCCATGGTGGTCATGTTGGTATGACCGGACTCGCTAATATAATCTTGGACCCTCCATTCGTGCCGAGAAGATGGACGCTCGTGATGCTCAAAACCCTAATTTTGGCTTTCACGGCCGTGTAACCATGCTTTATTCGGGCGTACGGGTGGGATGACCAACCATGGTTGGTACCGACCGATTGGTCGTATGTAGGCGGGCCACGGTGATTGTGTTGACATGCTCTGGGCCTTTTGAATCTACATCTACACCCTCCATTTATACCTGCGAAGATGGATGGTTGAGACTATTTTGTGACACATGTAATGTGCCGCAAACCCTAATTTAGGGTTTTCCGCCCATACCGCTCTGGTTTGGACGTTTTGGCAAGCTATGCCAATTCTGGAGGCCGACCATGCGGGGTCCGCGTTGGTTCGGCGAAATAATATTCCATACCCCTTGGGGGTTATAGAATTGATCTGGGCCATCCAATCATGCTGGTGAAGTTGGATGAACGAGATCATATCCAGACTGATACGGACAGTCCGGATGCTCAATCGGGCTAGTATAACACACCGAGAGTTTCTCAATCGGGCTAGTATAACACACCGAGAGTTGCAGCCTGTACGGGTATTTCGTACATGCTTTTATTATAATGCTTGGAGGTTCGTGTTGCTCTGCGGAGAGCAACACTCAGTCGTCATGCCGCACTGATAATGAGTACAGAAATACAAGGCGCTCACGCATTAATTAATAATGCTATAAATTCACAGGGTATATGGGATTGTTGCTACATGCTCCAACCTGGATGAATTTCGTGTATTTAATTCACAGAATGGGATTGTTGTCACATGCTCCATTCTAGGTGAATTAGTAAAGTGAAGAAGTATTCAACACTTATTAATGGCTTTATCTTTTACAAGATGTTAGTGCATAATTTTATGGCTTTTACAATTTTAACCTTAAATCAAAATCCACCATCAACAGTTGTAAAGGTCAACTTGTCGAAAATGAAAAGCATAAATAGAGTGGTGGATGAGCCGTTTATCCTTGCATCTGAAGCTACTCAAGTGTTCTACTCAAAGGATCTTATCAAGAGGGATGGTCTCGTGGTGTTGCACTCACGACAGGGGTTAACGTCTTCGCAGATAAATTTGAAGTTCCTACATCTTTTCGCCCGTTCTTCCGACAATGAGAATTTGATAAAGCTGCTCATTACTCGATTCATTTTGAACTCAAAGCTTGAGTTGCGATGTGTTTTACCTTACCCAATAATATATACAATGACGCCGCTTTTAGCTCTCTTTTCGTGAATTGTTTGGTTTTATTTGTTTGATCACTTATTTTTTGAGGTGTTAGGTAGCTTTCTTTTGTTAACGTGGATGCTCTCTTTTAGCTCTGTTTGGTTTTCCCTATTTTGATGTTTGAATTTCACAGGGTATGGCAGCAGTAGAGGTCAATGAATATGGACAACCAGTTTCCACGAATGCAACAACATTAGGTCACCGAAGAGGCGCCTTGGCTCGTACACATGTGCCTATTTCATATAAAAACTGGGATGTTGTTGATACAAAGTATAAGGATGATATTTGGAAAACCCTGAAGGTACAATACTTACCCGAGACATGATTTTTCTTCACTCGACATTTAACTTCTTTTATCATTATTTCAAATAAGTAAGGCATTAATTTTTTCTATCTTTCCAGGCTGAATATGATGTACCTGAGACATCAAAGGAAAATATTCTGAAGGCCGGTTCTGGTCCATGGAGGAGATTGAAGAGTGAGTTACGCGATGCCTACTATGACCCTGTCCATACTCATGAAGAAAGGATTCTAACTGTTCCACCAAATGTCAAAGAAGAGGATTGGATAAAATTTTGCGAAAATGAAAGAGAAGAAAAGGCAAAGCAAAGTAGAATTGATCATAAGAGGAAAAGACAACAATATGGCTACACACATTGTAGTGGTCGCAAATCTCATGCTATGGTGAGAGATGAACTAGTACGTATATTCGCAACTTACCTCAAACTTTGTTATATTCACAACTTAGCTGTAACTTAATTATATTCACAACTTACCTAAACATCCTTATGGAAAACTATATGATTTTACATTGTATTTGTAAATTTAGGAGGCCGCAAATCCTGATGCAGTGATCACTCCTGAGGATGTCTGGCTTAAAGATCATACACAAGAAGGTGGTTCTATTTTACCTGGCGCGGTGCCATTCGCTGTGAGTCGGTTTACTTTTCAGTTATTTCAACTCTTTTAAAAATATGTACTAGATATTTAAGATATTAGAATTTACTTGGTTGTTATGCTCGACACTACAGGAGAAGCTCAAGAAGGCCCAAGATGAGATCAAACAAAAAAACAGGATGCGTGTCTTCCAAAGAGAAGAACCTAGTGCAATGACTAAAGCTTTTGGGGCAGATTCTAGAGGACGGGTTTGTTCTGTTGGTCCTATATCTCGTACGCAAATCAATCTTTCTGTTCCAGCGCGTCACAAGGTAAATGAACTGAAAGCGAAGGAGGGTGGTCTTGGTGGGATGGTGGAAGAAATAGGTGGCAAGGTGAAGTTATGTGGTGTAGTGGAAGAAATCAAATCTGCAATTCCAGTATCAGTTGGCTCAAACGTTCCCAGCACCTCAAGAGTTGTAGCCTCGCATACTCCATGCAATGTTTCTGCTTCACCTCAAACAGGTTCACATGCTGTAACAAGTTCACCTGTTGGGAATACTGTATCACCAGCTGCGACAAGTTCACCTGCTGGGAATTCTGCATCACCGGCTTCATCAAGAGCACATGGTGGACCGCTTTATTCGTTCTTCAACTTCGAGAATGAAGTAGTTGCAACCGGTGAGCTCTGACCGGGTGCTTTAGCAGATCAGTTTCATGGAGATCTTATGCCTATACATCTTGCCAAGGTATGTATCGATGATATTCTCATGCCAGATGCAATCGCTGCGAAAGCTAACAAGTATGCAACAACCTTCAGAGATGTCGGAATCGGAGGATATGTGCTTCATACAAAGATGTGCCTCTCAAGCAAAGACACACAGTCCCTTTCTTTTTGAGCTAATCGATCTCAGCCTTTTTGAGCATCGCCTAATATCTGCCTTGACTTATACAGATCTTTTTGTTATACTTGCGCAGTTCAAACTTTTGGACGTATGTTGACTGATGCGCATACTCCTAGGATCTTTTTTTGATTTTTTTGGCAGTTCACACTTTTGTACGTATGCTAACTGATGCGCATACTCTTATGCAGCTGTGCATAAAAAGATCTTTACCTAAAGCAACTTTTTTTGGTCCAATGTAACTTTTTTCTATATATGTGAACACAAATCGGCTTATGAATGGATATTTTCTTTCAGTTCATCATTTTTTTTTTTGATATATATGTAGGTGGTTTTTGTTATGTTATATGTAAATGCACAGGGACTTCACACAAGGTCAGTTGAAGCAGTAGTAGCCAGTCAGGGAAATATCAATCCCTGGTAAGTACTTCACTTGGTTATTATACTTAAAACTATTAAGTTTAAATTTGTGGCTCTGACACTCGGTTTATACTTGCGAGGTATTGCGCTGGTGGGAAGTGGATTGCAGTTTGTACCTACACATCAACTTGTGTACCTTCTAGATTATCGGGCAAGTACTTCACTGGGAATATCATGTTGCAATTGTCTATCTTTGACTTGCTTTAGGACTTGTCATAATAATCCTGCCTGTTGTATTTTGCAGGATTGCCTACATGAGTTTTCTAATGCCCAAGCTTTCAACAAAGCAAGCCTGCAAAGGATATAACGAACTAGCTGTTGTTATTTGAATGATGTAGAACAAAGGAGCTTCACGCTTTGTAAGTTCCATGTATTCAAGTTTTGTAGGCAGTAAGTTTGTATTTGTATGTATTCCTTTAGAAAGTTTCTTTGAGAAATTTGGTACTTAGAGAAATTTGGTACTTAGAGGAATTTGATACTTAAAGAAATTTCAGTTTCTTTGTTATATGTTCGATTTCTTTGTTATATGAACTCGAGATGAATTGAATGAATGTTCTTTTGCATAGATTGAAGAAATTGTTGTTGAGTGTGGTCATGAATGTATTGAATTTAGAATTCCGGCTTATTTCCGGCAGAATAATTACTGCCGGTCAGCCCTGACCTGGTTTGGTCAAGGTTGACCGACAGTAATTTTTTTGCTGTTACAACATCCCTGTTGCAAAAAAAAATTCGTAACGGCCCTGAGCTGTTACCACGTGGCAAATTTGTAACGGCTCAAGCCTGTTACGAGGTCCGTTACACAAAAAATTCGTAACGGCCACAAAGCCTTTACAAAAAAAATGTAACACCCACTTTTGCAACAGGCGAGGGCCGTTACAACCCGTTTTTGTAACGGCCTGGTTCTGTTTCTAATCCCAGAATTTGGTGTAGTGTTAAGATTGAGTCAGACTGTCTAGTTGATTCTCTTGAAAGTATATTGGAGTTAGTCTATACATATTTCTAAGCGAAATATTGGGTGAGGTTGTTGTACCCCCATCCTTCTCCACTTGTCTTTATTTTATCTTTCATTAATTAGTCAACCATCACATTTTTCACATTTTTGCTTTTCTAGTTAATATATCAGCAATGAGTAAAAACACTCTTTATTTTCATAATCATTATGAAATACTCCAGATAGGTTTTATTGAAGTTTAGTTTAGTTGTTTAGAGTCCAGTTTCGATTTACTTCTTTTTTATTCCATAGAAGAGTAGCCTCTAAACTACTTCTAATTTTTTTATTTACGATGTTTAAGTTATTACAAGGGTCTGACTTACATATAACACTAAGACAATTATACCTCAAAATTTATAAAGTTTAGTTGTGTTTTTATGTGGAAAGAATGTGTCACGTTTCAGAAAAATACCAGTTAAGCTTTACTAAAATTTAAAATAGGTATAACGTTTTCGATATATACTCCATATTTCGCTCTTGACATTTTCAATCTTTATTCGAAAATAAATACTTTTATATTTCTTGCAAGTTTGTTTCCCTCTCGGAAATTTTGAGATTTTAACAAGATCATAAAGTTAGAAAAAGTTAGTTTTGCTCAAAAATAAAAGAAAGAAAAGTTTTGTCACATGACCTAGTCAAAGAAATGAGATAAGGGATAAAGCTGAATCACAATTTTAAAATCCAAAGGAAAATCCAGACAAGGCACATATGTTAAAGGGTTAACCCAAGCAACGTACAATGGCACTATTTCATATATCTATATTATTATTAGAGCAGAAACGAGATTTATTGCAAAACACGTTTAACTTTCTGATACTCATCAAAAACATATATTTGATCATGACCATCTCTTAAGACTTGACAAGCATAAACATTAAATATTTCAAATATGTTGAGTCTAAAATTCAATTCAATTTAGTAACCCATTTGTTTGAAGATTGCATTTCAAATGCAAATTTATAATTATCCAAAAAGTAATTTAAGACTTTGATGTCCTTAAAATATACGAACATGTGAATAATCATATGAAAATAAGATCGATGATCAAGTTTTCAATCTTTATTCAATGAACGTACCCTTGCGTAATAAACTCTTAACTAGTTTAATAAAATCTCTTTTATGCTTTAATAACAATCTAGAATACAAAACAAAGCTTGGGTAAGTTAGCCTTACAAAACAATCTTCGGTTGTAATGCATTATGGGTATAAGAACGTCTTTATAAAAAAGAAAAAAAGGAAAGGTGATTCGATCCTTTCACTCGAAACGATAGAAAAGACCCATTTTTTTTATTATAGTAATAAGATTCAGACATCAAAAGATGAAGCAAGCCATTGAACAAACAAATGGAAGAAGAAAGAAATAAGTTATAAATTAAGAGAGTAGCCATAAATACATAAATACTGAAACTTAATAAAAGAAGCAACACATGCTCATTGTCCCATCCGAGTACCTCAACTGTATCATCATCGTTAATAGCCATCAGAATTCTTCAGTTGTCGAGAGGTCAGTCATTTGGATGATGTGCTCGGGCGATGTGGATATTGGTGACACCTGAGGAGAGGGGGAGATAGGGGTGGTGATTTCCACTATATCGGGAGTCTGAGAAAATGTGTAATAACATCCCATTCCAATGCCAGCTATCACAAGAAGAGCAAGTACAACCCATATATAGTAAGTTACACCACCGCCATGTGATGGTGGCGGTGGTGGTAAAGCGTCTCCTGGTATATTGTCCTGGCAGCGCGCAGACAGTTCAGGGGCAGGTCCCTGGCATTGCAGCTGTTATAACGACAAGAAAGGAAACAAACAGAAACAAGTAGGGTAAGAATGAGTGTTTTGAATCGAATACAGAGAACAAAATAACAATAAACCATATGTATATGTAGTGTGAACTACAAAATAATTCCCCCCCTTTTTGTCAATATAAATTGGAAAAGGGACGAAAACTAGCGGGATCATAATGAAATTCTCAAAGAGATACTTCATGACTAAAAGAGAACATATCAACTTTGTTTCGATGATTTCACATAGTCGAAACTTAGTGTATTCATCAAGGAGTTTATAAAGATACAAGATAACTCCTACAATATTCCACAGCCGCACTCCCCACAAAGATTTGGCAATTAAGCACAAGTTCAATTAAGAACTCTCCGCCATAAAATGTCATTCCCGAAAGAACAACAAGAGCGACCTTACTTTTACAAGAAAAGAAGGATATCTTTGGACATTAACAAATCACATGAAACATGAATTTGTATCCAGTAAACTCAATTAAATTAACCACAAAGGAACCTTAATGATTAATTTAATCGAAAATGCTCAATATAAGAAAACTTACGGAGCCATAAAGTACTTTCACATAGAAGTGGATCAGGGAAAGATCAATACTGCGGAATATACAAAAGTTCATTCTATCTTTTATCAATATTTTCATAATGACATAATAGACTTAACTTTTGACATATATGGGACAATCATAGTTCACAGACGTAAACACACATATCCCATAATATTTTTGCAATATATAAAACCAATAAAGATTAATACTGCAAAATCATGTTCCAAATAAATCTAAAACATTGCAAGATGAAAATCGTTGGCGATAGCTATGTGTAATCACAATATTTTCTATTCCAAACCCTATTTATCCTTCTTAAAACACAATAATAAATTCTCATAAGAAGTTTCCTAGACATTAAGATTCTTGAAAAATTCTTTATCGTCCCCGAACTCCTTATTGTCAACAAACATTGGAACATAAGGTTCATGAAGAAATGAGTCAATTCCAACGAATATTCTAGACTGATGCCGCGAACCAGGGCCTTATGAATTTCAAGAGTTCTTTGAACAATAGCCTTCATTTGTTGAATCTCCTTCCTTGTTTCTTTCAACTCTTCAAGAACACCAGAAAACTTCTGAAGATTTGAGGGGGTGGCCTTTGGTTTCTTCATATTCTTCCTTTTTTTCTTCAAAGTTGTTGAGGAAGGGGATTTATCTTTTTCCTTCATGGTTGATGGCTTAACAATCATATTAACATCTTTTCCATCACAAAACATAATGCTTGGAGTCTCCATTCAAATATGGGATTGTGAGAGAAATACACAATTCAAGCTCTACAAGCAATCTTGTGATAAAAAGAGTTTTTAGGGAAGGAAAAAGGAAAGAGTTTTCAGGGAAGGAAAAAGGAGTGTAGGGTTACAGAACCTTTAAACAGAGTAAAAAGGATTCACGTAAACGTACTCTCAACCCCAAAAAAGGTAGAATTGTCGATTTTAACCCTCTTTTAATGATCCAACAGGGAAACCCTTTTCAATATCAATTCAAGATATGAAAAGATTAACATAATTCAAAAAAAAATTAAACAAAAATTTTCTTTTCCTAAGGCCCGCTTTGTGCTTAACTCTTGTCTCTTTGAAATCAGGCACATGATACAAGATGCACTTTCAACACAATTAAGTTGTGTTGGGGTGAACAATAATCTGTCCACCATACACTTCTTGTACGGAATTCTTAATACCCATTTTCACAGAATGTTTAGACCTTGTTGTTTTATGTAGAGGTCTAACTTTTTCTTTGGAAATTAACTTCTTCGGAGAAGAGTTGAGTTTACATACCTCAGATGAATTCGACTTCTGAACAAGTTTGAGCTTGATTGTTAATCGATTTGTTCTCCATTGAAGTTTGTTGACCTATCTTATTTTATGTTTGTACTTGAAACACTTAGAGAGTTCATAACCCTTAATCGTACAATAAGAACATGTCAATATGGAGGACGGTTCAGACACTATAGCTGAGCATGCCGCTAAACAAATTGAGGCACCTGAAACAGGTGAGGTAGAATTTTCAGTAGATAAGGAAAAATCAATTTTATCCTCCAAAGTGGTTGAAGAAGTTTCTCCAGGAAGAATACCAAGATTGATATACGTATTGCTACAGCTATCAAAATCAATACTTTCACCAAGGAGTGCAACACTTGACTTTTCATCTTCATTTGAATCATAGTGATCAGACATTTCATCAAGAGTTGCAGCAAGACCTTTGTTCCCAGTGTATTTTCTCCGATTTGGAGACTCATTATCAAAATGACCAAAACCTTTACACTTGAAGCACTGTGGCATACCCTCATCATCAGTATCGACAATGTCCCTATTTTTAGGAGTGGCACGGTCACGAGGTTTGACTGATGACCTGGGTTTATGAACCGTTTACTTCTCTTAAAAAGAAGATCTCTAAAATGTCTTGTGATCAGTGAGGCAGAGTTGTCAAGATCTTCATCTGATGAATCGGTCTCAATGGGATCAACAACAGAGTTGCCAACACTTTTACTTTTGTCAAATAATTTAGTTTTCTTTTGTGCTTTGAAAGCAGTATCCTTTCCAGATTTGGAAGCATGCTCATGATCAAAGATCTTTAACTTCCCAACAAGAGTATTTCTGGAAAGTGTATGAAGGTTATTTCCTTCAATGATGACATGTTTCTTAGAATCGTATTTAGCTGGCAACGATATGATAATTTTCATCACAATGTCTTTTTCAGGAATAGTCTTACCCAATATAAAAGATGCATTAATAATTTCAGACACTTTGTGATTAAACTCATGATCAAATGAATCTTTATCAGCCATACGAAGGTTTTCCCAATCAGAATTTAGGTTTTGAAGCCTTCCTTTTCGTAGGTATTCCCTTCAAATACGGTTTCTAAGATATCCCAAATATCTTTAGACCGAGTGCACGTAGTCACATGGTGTCAAGATCCGGGGTAATGGCATGTATGATAGCATTTAAGCCATCGAATTTTGCTTTGCAAAGAAGAATCTCGTCGACTCATACCTACCAATATCCTTTACAACAGTTACACCATCTACTGTAACCATGAGAGGATTATACCCATTAACCACATAAACCCATGATTGAAAATCATGTGCTTGGAGAAAGGCACGCATAACAATTTTCCACCATAATTAACTCGAGCCATCGAAGACTGGCTGTACGTTTGTAGAGATAACGCTTCTATCCATAAAGTCAGATTGCTACAAACACAGACTTATGAGGTCTTAAACGTGTTTGCCTACTCTGATACCAATTGAAAAAGCGGGGGTCTAACAGCCACACCCAATATTTCGTTAGGCAATTTGTATGTACTAACTCCAATATAATTCCCAGAGAATCAACTAGACAATCAGACTCAATCCATGAAAATATATCCAAGAGTTATATCTCTGTTTCTCAATGTAATCAACGAATCAAACAGATAGGAATCCGTGAGCCTGATTAATATGAGACACAAATTGAATGGTACCAAAGACCAATGCTCAAGTGTCAATCAATTTCAATCAACAACCAAAGGTTGGATTTACCAATTGATTGAACTTCGCACAACCTGTGATATTTCAATTATACAAATAAATATAATGCGGAAAAAAAATAACACAAACACCATAAGTTTTGTTAACGAGGAAACCGCAAATGCAGAAAAACCCCGGGACCTAGTCCAGATTTGAACACCACACTGTATTAAGCCGCTACAGACTCTAGCCTACTACAAGTTAACTTCGTACTGGAATGCAGTTGAGCCCTAACCAATCTCACACTGATCAAGGTACAGTCGCGTTCCTTACGTCTCTGAATCCAAACATGACTCTACACACTTGATTCCCTTAGCTGATCTTACCCACAACTAAGAGTTGCTACGACCCAAAGTCGAAGACTTGATAAACAAATCTATCTCCCAAAGAAAAGTATATTTGATAGATACTTCTGTCTCCCACAGAAATACCTATGAATTTTTTGTTCCGTCTTTTGATAGATCAAGGTGAACAGGAACCAATTGATAATCCGATCTTATATTCCCGAATAACAGCCTAGAAATATCAGTCACCTCACAATAACTTAACTATATGGGTAGAACAAGTTATTGTGGAATCACAAAGAATGAGACGAAGAGCTTTGTGATTACTTTTTATATCTTACCTATCGGAGATAAATCTCGAGCAAATCTTAGAGAAGATATTACTCAATACGATAGAACAAGTAAGATCAAGATACGCAACTACGGAGAAAAAGTTGGGTATGGCTTCAGAATCCCAATGAAGTCTTTAAGTCGTTAACTTATAATGGTTTTAGGAAAAACCTAGGTTAAAGGAGAATCAACTCTAGTCGTAACTAGTATCACACGTGAGGTGTGGGGATTAGGTTTCCCAGTTGCTAGAGTTCTCCCTTATATAATCTTCAAATCAGGGTTTCATAACTTTGAGACAAAGCAATCAATATTCACTGTTAGATGAAACTTGATTTAAGATTCAAGTTAATATCTTTCCACCCTTAGATGGTCTTATCTTGTTACACACAAATGAAATATACTTTCATTTAGATTTGGATAACCGTACCTAAACGTGTATATTGAGTTCGCTCAATAACAGTTAACCGAAGTTAGCCACGTGAACACTTTTGAGTTAACAACATTCATCTTAACACTTCTAGATCAAATAATAATCAAATGAATCTAATTGTGTTACTCATGGAGTTTTTCTATTGTTTATATTCACATAGAAGTATACAAAACACAATTGAAGCAAAATTGGATTGATTCAAAAGAATCAGTTTATGAACATTTTAGCCACGGTTTGCAAAGATTGCATTCCTTAATTTATAAATATATTTGTTCATGAGTAAGAAATCATACTTAACCGATTTTAGAACTTAACCTCATAAGTTTGCAAACGGGTACGCAAACTTAAGTTTCAGACTTGATCTTTTCCGACAGTTCGCAAATGGGTACGCATACTGTCATTCAGGACTGAATTTAGGTGAAACAGTTTGCAAACCGGTGCGCAAACTTAGTTCCCGGACTTTAACAGTTAAAACCGTCCGCATACGGGTATGCATACTTGGTTCCCGGACCCAAATCATTCTTACAACAGTTTGCATACGTGTATGCATACTGTGCTATATCCAGACAATAATTAATTGTTCTAAACTCCCATTTCAATCATTGAAACATTCTTAGAAGACGACAATAGATGTATCACACAAATTATTAGCTTATAAGCAATTGGCAAGTGATCGATTGATCAATACGAAACATTCCGAGCCTACATCAAATGACTGTCTCACACAAATCATGTAAGATGTTACCAGACGATTTTCATCAAGAATAATGATGAACGTAGTTAAAGCAAAAAGCTTTCCAACACATATTTCGAGAAAGATATAAGTGAGTTAAACTCAGATCGAAATATCAAATGTGTATAATTTAAAGTTTATATAGTTATACGACTTAGTCTTAATAGGATATAAAATAGAATAGACTTCTGAGTGATAGATGAGTTCAAGTCTCCACATACCTTTTGTTGATGAAGTTCCTCCAAGCTCCCCTTAGTAGATTTTCGTCTTCAATCGATAAACGCCGTGAAGTCTAAAGCTCAACTACACATTCTATCCTAATCCGAGACATAGCTATAAGTAGACTAGAAATCAAGACTTATAGTTTTGACAACTAAAATTGACAAATAAGCTTGAGATAACAACGCTTGCGAGTTCGACCGAGCAAAGGCTCTAACAGATCGAATAACAAGTAGTGTTGGATGGCAAATCCGTATAATCAGTTAGAATTAAGGTTTAAAGGTACCAAATTTGGACCTGGTGACCGTTTTGTGATTATTGCGCTAGATAAAAACAATGGAGGATAGAGGTGGAAAACATGAGGTAAGAATAGATGTAGAATCTCGGTTAATTGGAAATGAATTATGACAAAATGCTAACCAAGTTTTCGCAGCTTGTGGTTTTGAAGGCATGGAAGTAGAAACATGACTAGTGTAAGAGAATTTGGTTTCACAAAGGTCACATGTATTAGGATTAAGACACCTATGTCCTTTGTGGTGGATCTAAAAGTTGTATCAGAAGTTAAGGATATAATAAAGCTCTAAGTGACCTATTTTGTTGGTATAAGGATAACGACACATATATCCTAAGTTGTTGGTATTAGGATTGACATATATCGAATATGCTTCATGTTCCATCAATTACTAGGAACTTGTCATATGTGCATTGACTGCGTCTTTGAGTTTCATTGCATATTACATCAGTTTTTTTTTTTTTGTTCATAAATTTGCAAAGGATAATAATTGGTTTGAGGAAATGTAAGTGAAGGTAGAACTTGTATTCGAATTTGCCATTATAACTAGAAAAATAACTTCAATGGCTGAATAAAAGTAAGCCCTAGAAATGGATCAAATGTGATACCATATCAGGAAATTATTAATGAAAAAACTCTTTTATTCTCAAAGAGATAGCTAGAGAGACGGACAAACTTTTATAAGAAGATTTATTACAATTAGAGTCTACATTAGGACATGTTGGACCAACTAATTAACACAATTATACTAATTTGAAAGAAGTACAATTTGAGATAAAGGTACACACACAATCACTAAAACCACTACTCGTACAGACACTAGAAGTATGATTATCTGAAAATTCTAACTTTGACTTTTTAGTTTTTAAATGTCATTTTTTTCCTTATGAAGATGTATTTAAACAGTCTCTTTGAGTTGTATATCACAGATGTCAAGGTATGGTGTAACTAGAAAATACATGTAAGCAAGGAGATGTATTTAAACAGTCTCTTTGGGTTAACAGAGTCTCTAACATGTACATTATTTTGGTTTAGAAACTTTATGGTATACTTATTTAGTTGCTTTTTGTGGTTAGCCTAGCAATAAATAAATTTTAGCTCAAAAGTACATAGATAGAAAAGAAAACCGTTTCTCTCTCCTCTCTTTCAAAAAGAAAAAAAAAATCCTGAACTTTTTCATCTTATTCCTCAGATCTAGCATAAGGATTTTAACTTTTTTTTCTTAGATCTAGTCCAACATAAGAAAACCCTGGGCTTTTTATTTTCTTTAAGTCTGAGTCGATGGTATCCAAACTTAGTTGTTAGTTAAGTATACCGGCAGGTGTCCTTTTTCGAGGAACAACTTGTTTTTTTTTTTGTTGTTGTAAAAACTAGTCATTGGGTCTTTAAATGTATAAACACTTATCTCATCAAACAATTTGCCCAAAACCTCCCAAAATTCTCAAACTTTTTATCCTTATTTCCTCAACAAATAAGATGTCGTTATTGTTAGAGCGTGGGTGTTGATTACAATCACGACGGAAGTCTTGACATTAACTTGGATCCAGTTTTAGTTTTGGGACCGTATGTTTATAGTCTTTGTGGCGTTGTACGGTAATCATAATGGAAGATCATTCGAAATCATTTAAAGATATTCGATAAGCTCTTCAAAGAGTTGATTAATTTTTTAAAGCAATTTTCCGATGCTAAGGTCCTACATAGCCATTTGGAGATGAGTAAGTATATATTAGTAAATAACTTAAATCACTGCAAACACTTTCATTCACGTTTAGTTAATATTCATCATTTAAAACAAAAAATTGTGCTAAAAAATTCCATAACTATGCTAAAAATTCATAACCAAGTTACATTACGACAAATTCATAACTTAAAACAAATTCAATGTGCTTAAGATCCATAACCAAACACCACTACAAAGTCAAGAAAAATCATTTATTCATCATTAGTCAACCACGACCTCTACATGAGTCTTTTCTGCTCGAGCTCTTTACTTTGTTCACGAGTACCCCGAACACCTCGACCTTGGCCGGGAACATCCTCTTCATCGGTAAATGACTCCACCTCATTAGCAATATACATAGTGTCCCTAGATGAAGGCGGAGTGTCCCTAGATGAAGAACCCCTATTCCTCTTGGAAATCCTTGGTTCATCTTGATAGAGATGCTGATAATGAGGCATGGTTTAATCAACAACCATATTCAATCAAATAGGTTTCAAAGATTTTTAAAATCATTATTTTTTAAAAATAAAAATAAAGTAACGGTCAAAGAGGTCAATATGAGGTTAATTGTTGACCGGACCCGAACACAACTCTAGATAGAGTTGGAACCTAACCGCAAAGATGTACCGTTTAATGGAACCCAACGTCAATATACCCAACTATTTATTATAGGTAAATACTCCTTCATTCCCACCAAAGTTGACCTATTTTAAGTTTGCACAATCTATGGATATTTGTAAACTTTATACTGCTGAAAAGCATTTTAAAACACTTAATTAACAAATATAACATGACTATCAAATATGATATTGTATAATGATAAAAGTTCATTTTGAAGGGAAAGTATTTAATATGAAAAAAAATAGGTCACTTGATTGCGGGAGTGGAATAGTATGGGTCTGGCAGGATTTTCTTTGTCGAGGTGTTGGACAAAACCAAGAAACCTAACTAGCCATGGCCCTGGATATTGGAAACAATAAATTGAATAAACCAAGAAACGTAACTAGGAGCATCCCCGAATAATGAAAACGATAAATTGAATGAACAACTAAAGAGCAAGGTTTTCAAATTTAGACCTACCACGGGTCTTTCCTGCTCGAGCGCTTTTACTTTCCCACGACCTCTATCACGGGTCTTTCCTGCTCGAGCTCTTTTACTTTGTTCGCGAGTACGTGGAACACCTTGGTCTTGACCTTGGCGAGGAACATCTACTTCGTCATTAGATGACTCCGCATTACTAACAATAGGTGGAGCGCCCCTAGATGCAGAACCCCTACTCCTTGTGGGACTCCTTGGTTCGTCTTGATGGACATGCTGAGAGTGAGGCATGCCTTGATCAAGGCCCATATTCTGATTTTCAAATCACATGCTTAGGACATATTTAACGGTAGTTCAAGCGGTCAGTCAAATATTAATTTCAGAAAAAATAAAAATAAAGTAACGGTCAAGAGGTCAATCTTGGGTCAACAGTTTGACCACACCCAAACACAACTCTACACAAAGTTGGGACCTAATCCCAAAGATGTATCATTCTATGGGACGCAAAATTATAACCCAACTATTCACTGTTGGTAAAAAAAAATGGGGAGTAGAATAATTTGGTCCAAACAGACTTTTTTTTTCTTTTTTTTTTCAGGGCCGGGCTGAATGGTTCTCATGCTCCCTCCCACTGCGGAGGCATGGGTTCGAACCCTGTAATTGTCACAATCCACTACAATTTAAGGAGTTTGGATGTAGTCTAGGGACCACTAGTTTAGGATATAAAAAAAAGGGGCCGGGCTGGACAAAACCCAAAAAACCAAACTAGACATAGCCCTTGATGATGAAAACGGTAAATTGAATAAGTAGCTAAAGAGTAAGGTTTTCAAGTTTAGACCTCTCTGGGTGTGCTTTTCCCTTTACTTTTCATACGGAGTAAGGAAATGACCACAACAGCTAAAAGCAGAAGAGCAACCCCAACTGATACACCAATAACAATGCTTAAGCCGTGCCAGTTGCTTCCTTCTTTGTTAAGATCGTGGTTTCCAGTGTAGCTATGCGTCAAATAAAATCAAAAGATCAATAAGAACCTTTGGGACCAAAAAAGTCCCAACAAAAATGTTAATACATACAAGAGAAATAAGAAACTTACTTAAAAACCAAATTCTGGTTTAGGAGAAGGCCTGAAGGAATAGTTCCAGACAACATATTTCCCTGCAAGTACCTGCAACCATCATAGATAAGAATTAGAACATAAAACATCCAGCCAATATTTGCATATGAGGTACTCTCTTAAGATCTGACAACTTACAACTCTTCCAATTTTGGTAGGGTCGTCAGAGATGAAGGGATCTCCCCAGTCAAGAGGTTGTTCTCCAGATGGCTACAATAAACATTAAACAAAAATGTGAAACCTTCTGATATAATTCTATTTTGAAAGATTGAACACCAAAAAGACTAAAAATTGGCTTTACATGATCCTCAATTCTTTACATGCACTAAAATCGGGTATTCGACCGGTAAGTGAGTTTCCATCAAGCCATCTGCACCACAGCATAATGCATTGAGAATAGCATGAGAGATGCAACCATGAAAAACCTGACACAATTTAAGAACATGCTGTAATCTTACAGCTCAACTAATCCTTGCAACTTTGTGAGCTCCAACGGAATGTTCCCTGTCAAATTTTTCTTAGACAAAGTACTGCAGAAAATAGGAGCGCGAGATTAGTTGTCAATTAAGCTACTGACAAAAAAAAAAGAGCACAGAAAAATCCTTGAGTACATTGAGATAATCTTTGGTTGGGGGTCAGAGTTGCATCGCACCCATGACCACGGAACAGGCAAGCATGGATCACCACCTTCTTTAGCCCAATCAGCCGACAAGTACTGTGAAATGAAACTAGCCATAACGGTTGCTAGAAGTCATAAAAGCTAAATATTAGAAATGCAAGTACTTGAAGCAAAAATAAAAATAAAAATTGTTCGATCTTTCAGATGGTGAACAAGCTAGCAAGGAGTTGATGACATTACCATCTATTGAACCGGGGTTTATTTTCAAGTATTTGTTTATCTCCATAGCATTTAAGAGCGGTCCCCTAGTCGAACCAGAAGCTTTTCCAAATTTAAAATTGAATGCAAAGGGCAATGAGATGTTGGTAAATTCTTTTTCATACAACTGAAACTTCCCTTTGGCATTTTCTTGGATGTCAACCGTTGTTTTGCTGATGCCAGGCATGCCTGGGACTACTAAGCTAAACTTCCTGGTATCCTTTGCACTCAAATCTTCGATTTCAGCCAAGTAAAAGACTGCCCATGCAAAACCAGGGAAACCATCCAAGTTCAACCGGTAAGTTAACGACCCAGTTGTGCCAACTACAGCCGTCTGCATCACTTTCTCAGGAGGTCTTTCATCTCTATCAACGTTGATAGGCGTATTAGTAGATACTTTCTTAGTTCCGGGAGCAACATTAATAAGGTAATTTGGTTTCTGCAGAGAGTCTGACTCCCATAATCTATCAAAAGGGTCATCCGGAAACCTGAAATAATCAGTTTAAGCTCATGTTTTACTTGAGAACTTAGAAAATCAAGCTAAAAGAAGAACGCTTTTCGGCGTACAATTCTGAAGCATACCTGATTGGATCTTGAGTGAGTGCACCAAAGTTGATTCTTGCAGACACGGCGAGAAAGAATTCATTTTCTTGTCCATGAGTATAATAAATGGCACCATTAAATTGCCGAAGCTCAATAGTAGAGACAAATGGTTGCCCAGTTGTAGCATTGGATAAACACACACTAATTGTAGGTGAATTAGCCAAAATAATCAACTCTCTAACCTCTATAGTATTAGCATCTGAAATGACAATCGTCGACCAATGAGTCGCCCCAAGTGAAATATCAAACGTTGGATACACATTACTAGTACTATCAAAATTCCCATATAAGAAGGTTGTTCTTATAAGATACCGAGTTTTTCGTTTCACATTAAGCGTATAACAATATTTTCTTGCATCTGCCGGGAAGTATCTCACTGACATGTATTGTTTCCGTGTCTCATTTGGAACTGATATTGATGCCCGCTCACCAAATGAAAAATTGGTATCGGATTTCCATTCAAGTCCTATGTTGTCAGTGAAATCCTCTCCACCACCACAATTTAAGCTCATAAAACCTGTGCAGTTCCATAGATTTCCCAAGAATTAACATTTGGATATGCAGTAAGTAGAGAATACTGAAATCTAACAGATAGTTTTTACCTGACATTTGAGCTTTACTAGAGTAGATCATGCAAAGTAGAGAACATACTGATATCACAATCAAGAAGTACAGCTTTTTCATTCTCATTTTCTTCTTCCTCCAGCTACACTTGTGTTCGCGTGCCTGATCTTGTTTGTTTTTTCAGTGTATGTAAAGAAGAGAAGAGATTGATATCATAATCAATAAGTAGGGCATTTTCATTTCCAGTTTCATTTTCTTTGCTACAGAATGAGAAATGAAGAACAGTCTTTCTTTTTCTTTAACTTTCTGTCTGGATTAAAGGATATGTGCATAGGACCTTTTAATCTCTTTTGATTAAAAGGAGGACGTAACGATGATTATAACAACAAGAACTTCATAAAGAGTAACTAACTTGACTGACAGGTACAAAAATAGTATCCCCATGTGATGTAACAAACTTTTCTTTTCTTACACACAAGTTACATCGGCTAGTCCGGGGATGGAAGCTGATATATATTAAAAGAAGTTACAGAAGGTTCAGTTTTAGGCCTTTCTCTCTGAGAGTGCTTTTTCCTTTTCTTTTCCTACAGAGTACAAAAAGGATCACAACAGCTAAAAGCAGAACAATAATGCTCGTGCTGTAGCGTTTACTTCCTTCTTTGTCGAGATCGGGGTTTCCAGAGTAGCTGTGGCCAAGAAAATTGAAGGATCTGTAAGTACCTTCGATAGAAAAACAGTTCAATGGAAACTTATGACCCTTTTTAGACTAATGCTAGCTCAAATATGCTGTATTCCAAGATTTTATCTACAAAACTAAGGTCAATATAACATACTATCAATGTGCATATAGAGATTATAAGCAAGTAGACTAACAGTTGGTGCACTGTTACTAAGGTGTAAAGGTATGGTGCACGTCTGCGACCAGCTTTACAAAAGACAAATGCTATCCCACACGACTTTGCGGGATGGTTTCCCGCAAAAGCGGCTTCTTTACCGTTGGATGATCAAATCAACGGTTAGATTCGTAATCTGGAAAGAACCCATCATTTTCAGAAAAGGACCCACCTCTTTCCGAAAATGACCCACCACTTCCCCTAAAGGGTTCAAGGCTGTTAGATCTGGGTTTTAACATGATCTGACGGTAAATAAGCCGCTTGAGCGGGAAGCCATCCCGCAAGGTCGTGCGGGATAGCACTGCTCCAAACAAAATCCTTTCTAATGATTACATGCCACAGAAAAAAGTTAATGCATACAGGAGAAATGAGAAACCTACTTAAAAATCAGATTATTTTTTAGGAGAAGGCCTGAAGGAATAGTTCGAGACAACATATTTCCCTGCACATACCTGCAACCATCATAATTTTGAATTAACTAAACAGACTAAAACATTGGCCATCCCAACTAGCACAAATATGCTGTCTAGTTAATTCAAACATATAAACATTGTAATAGGAGTCAATTTTGTTTAAAATGTGCAGGATGATACCAGGGATAGTAGAGGACAGAGATGTGATGGAGGCTCTCCCATGGGCAAAAAAATGCTGCTCATGTGCATCCTATTCAAAAATCAGATAAGGCTCTAAGCTTTTTTGTATGATGTTCTTTATAGACATTAATCAAACAATTACGGAGGTATAAGCAAAGTCGCGATACACGAAGTACATCCTGATGTATTCTTTCCTTGGTAGAAATTACTCAGATAAATAGCATTTCCTCACTGAAGCATCCAGATTACATATTTGGCAGTTAAAGTACAGTACAGTAACCATCTCTTGCATATATAAAGAGCCCAACCTGCTATAACGGAGGGACTCCTAGTTCCTACCTATAACAATGAAGTGAACTTGAGTTAAATTGTTGAGTGCTGGTCTTATTAATTGACTGGCATTAGTAGTGAAAAATCAATGTAGGAAGACTTACAGCAATTTGTCTTGCGAGTGCTGACAAACCTTCGTATTAACTATCCCACTTTTCTCTGATTCATGCTTCAATTCAACTCTTTAATGGCCCCTCCAGAGTTGAACATCTCTATCAGTCCAATGGGAGCAAACAAAGCCTGGCTAGACAGTTCTTTAACAGGAGCCACTGTCGCGTTTTTAGTATAATTGGTAAGGATGCGTTTTTGGAAGATACACTACTTCTCCTGCAACATGGCATCAGAAATTTTCAGCCAACATGTATAAATAAAATTTGAGAATGAGGGACTATTTTTCAGAATATCCAATTACATTTTGAGAACAACAAGGGATCAACGATGAAGTTCAAATTCGGTAAATACTCAAGAAGACCAGGTATATGACAGTATCACCGTTCCATCCCTCCTCAGCAATTTTAGGTATATAAGCAGTAATAGTTCCAGGTGGTTCATCATGGATGAGATTCTTTTTGCCAACATCACACCACCCTGCTCCCTGACAGTTGAAAACCCCCATAACTCCAGACAAGTCATTTAAGTTCCATATCTTCAAAATACTGCAAAGTGGACAAGAATAGATCAACAATAAATTGGGAGAGTCTTTTGTAGCACATGTACTGAATTTCACAAGACCAAGACCATTTTTCGCAATGCTGTTAAAAGCATCACAAGGTTCATTGGACTGAACTCCAGGCGATGAAATTGGGTATGTCATCTTAGATTCATAGTGTTCCATTCCAGTGGCACAAGGTCTAACTCCACCCCAGTACCCAGTAATCACATGCCTTACATAAACATATCTGTAAATTCACAGGCAATCAGATTTTGATCAATAACTAAGTCCAACAAAATCAAAGAAAGAATTTAATAGGGTGGTGAAAAAAAATGGAATGGAACCAACAAAGATTAAGATTCTAAGTTCTCTTACCTGTAAATGAGTCTCCATGAAGCCATCTGCACCATATACATAGTACATTACATTAGCAACAGGATAAGAAATGCAACAACGAACAACATGATGCGACCAAAGAACATATATTGTATATGATCCAAATAAACTTGTTTTACATTGCACTTATTCTCGGCTACATACATAAATAAATCAAGAATTGCCTATATATATATACTCTTAGATTACAAATAAATTTGATAAATATAAGGTAACTCATCATAAGATATAATTTCCACCCCTATGAAAACTGTTATCCGAAGAAGACGAGGTAGAAATGGTGATCATTTCATTACAATCTGAAACACTATCTTGCAAACTCAACATTAGATGGGTAGTACTGAAACACAATGAAGGTTTTGTTTTCGGAACAATTGGAACTTGCGCTTCACCTAAAAACATTTGAACAACACATCTCATTGTAGGCCGAGCTACCGGATCAGGGTTTGAACAATTCAATCCAATCAATATCACTTTCGACATCTCTTCTTCATCGAATGCACCTCTGATTCTAGCATCAACCGCCTCTAATAATCTTCCTTCTCTATGTAAATTCCATACAAATTCAACCAAACTAGTGCTGCCTCCAACCCCACCAATTTTACTGACATCCCTTTCAATGGGTCTTCTTCCTGTGATCACCTCCAGAACAACAGCTCCATAACTAAAAACATCTGTTTTATCAGTGGCTCTTCCTGTCAGAAGATATTCGGGTGCTAAATAACCCATTGTTCCAGCAGCAATTGTTGCATCGGGCGATTTATCATGTTCAATCTGTTTTGCTAATCCGAAATCACCTACTCGGGCATTGAAAAACTCGTCGAGCATAATGTTACTAGCTTTGATATCTCTATGAATTACTTGGCTTTCACATTCTTCATGCAAGTAGGCTAAAGCTGAAGCAACACCCATCAAAACTCTTTTCCTGTTTGGCCATGGTAATGGAAATTTAGCTTCAAACAACGCCTTATCGAGACTCCCATTAGGCATGTAGTCATAAACAAGTAAAATTTCGCCTTTTTCATGACACCAACCTTGTAATGTAACAAGATTTCTGTGCCTCAGAGTTCCAATTATCGAAAGCTCGGATAAAAATTCCGCCTTACCTTGACCACCACTATGCCTACATCTTTTCACAGCTATCATTGATCCTGTTTCAGGCATTACACCTTTGTAGACAGTTCCAAATGCACCATGACCGATAATTCTCGACGAATTGAAGCAATTTGTGGCAGATTTCAAATCTTTGTAACTGAACTCTTTTGGGGTTTTAACGATCTCCAGAGATATAGAATCTGCTGCTTTCTCCCTGAATTTAATTCTTTTCGTGACTACCCAAATGAGTAAACAAGCAACCATTATAAGAAACAATACCGCAATAGTTATAACCCCTGCAATCAGCATGGATTTGGTTCTCAACGAAGAATTACCAATGTTACCCGGATTTATGTAGCTTGTAACAGAACCACCACTTGTAGGAGCTACCGAAGCAGACGACGACGGCGCCGTGGAGCTGGTAATGTTACCAGCTGCAGTTGACGACGGGGCTACGGCAGACTCCGAAAACGTATCGAAAGAAGAAGTAAAACTCCACCATTCAATATTATGAACCTCAGTACTACCTTGAGTGGAAGCAGAAAACCCGACAAACATATAATCTTCCACAAACCGATTCAAATCAACAGGAAACGAGAAAAGAGGTGTTTTTGGCCGGATATTGGAATAAGAAACCGATACATTGAGAAGCCGAGCAAGACCATCATAATCAATCCATGAATTCACGCTGTTACCACTCTTGAGATGAATTCCGACAGTATCTAAATCAACAACTTTAGCTGAAATTAAACTATTCAGATCTAAACCAACATGATTTCCATTAACATCCTCAAATTGCAAATCCATTAATGTATCAAATTCAACTCCGACAAACCCTTTTTCATCAGCAGAAGTATCATCCTCTAACCCCAGAAACCCACCAGATTTTCCGGTGGTTTCATCATCAGATGAAATGATAAAAGCAAGTCCAGCACCAACTGAAGATGGGTTTAGATTAGTAATCGAGAAAGTAAAGAAAGTTGAGAAGGAAGTAAGAATCCGCTGAGTTCCTCCTTGTTTTTTTCGAAATCTGATTGGTTTACTGTAAAGAAGTCTACCTGAACCTGAATTTGGAACTGAAAGATCACGTGTTAATCTTACAGTTCCATTGTTTAAATGAGCATCTCCCAATAGCTTTAAACTTTTTAAACTTAAGTTCCCGAAATCAAATTCTGTCTTCTCACCATCTACTATGAAGAACAAAACCAGTAACAGTAAGATTGAATACTTCACCATTGTCAAATTTTTGAAGAACCCATGAAAGGTTGAAGAAAGTATCGATCAATGAATGAAGAAAGAGATGGGTAAAGAAGAGGAATAGAAAGTGGAAACAAAAGTACAGACAGTGTGATTGGAAAAAATTAAAGACTTTGATGTCGGAACTAGGATTAGTGACGTGGGCTAGTTTCTAACGGCTATGTTTTGATAGGAACAGGAAAGAATCTAGTGGCAGCTATAATTTTTTCCGTTAGTTTGGTCGTGTTGTAATAACGTTGACTGACAACGTACAGCCGTTGGAAATTGGAAAGAGTTATTAACGAAGAGATATACTAATAATTATCCGTCTTAATTGCATTTATTGAACTAAAACAAAATTAAAAGATTTCATTTCGGATAATAAATATATAAAAAAAAAAAGAGGATTCAGAATCCGTCTTAATTACATTTGATTTCATTTTTCTAATGTTTTGTACAGTCAGACAAGAAGAGGATTCAGAATCAAATGCGACGAATAAATACTTATAAAAAAGAGAATCAAATATTTTTTTAAGTCATTGGTGTGATAATCTATGTTGTAAAAGGCGCTGGGCAAGGCGAGGCGCCAAGCCCAGCGCCTAGCGCCTAGGGCGCCTAAGGCGCCCCAGGCGAGCGTCCGAAAATTGGAAAAAACGAATAACAAGCATAGTTTGGCGCCTTTTTTGCCTAGGCGCTGGTCCAGCGCTTAGAGCGCCTTTGGTGCTTAAGCGCCAAAGGCGCTCGCCTTTCACAACATAGGTGATAATTAAGGGTGTAATTATTTGGTTGGCTTGTAAGCCCTTTGTATTAAAGTTAAGCCACTTGCATTTTATTTTTTCATTTTATTGCATAAAATCACTGGCATTTGGTGAGTATAATAAATGGTTGCCCAGTTGAAGCATTGGATATGCACACACTAATTGTAGGTGAATTAGCTCAATAACCATCTGAAATGACAATGGTCGACCAATAGTCACCCCAATGAAATCAATCTTGGTATAGGGGCGGCATGATTTAGTAGAGGGGTGGCATTCTAATAGGACAAAAGGGTCATTACATGATCATTCAAGGTGTCCCTTATAAAAAAACTGGAAATGACAAATTAACCCTCATTATTGATAACTTAGTTTAGTGATGATAATCAAGTTTAGTGTTAATGATTAATTTCACTTATATTAACTCAAAATCAAAACCAAAATCAAATTTTTAGAGTTAAAAAAAAAAATTAGAGGAGAAGGTCAATCTCAATCAATTGAAGAAATTAACCAATAAAATGAAGAATCATGACCTGAAAATGACCGGATATACTTCTTAATTAGTCACAACTAGCTTTTTGTTGCTCAAAGTTATCTAAAGTACGTAAAAAATTCAATTTATTTACATTTTCAGAGCTAATTACTGTTGGAATTTTGCTCATAACCAATCAGAATCGGGTTACGGTTCAGTAAAGATGAACTACCAACCGTAATCGGTTAAATTTGAAGAAAACCCAATCGTAAAATCAATTACGGTTGGTAACTAAATGCTCGATACCAACCGTAACTCAGTTACGGTTGGTAACCAAATGCTCGATACTAACCGTAACTCAGTTACGGTTGGTAATTAAATGCTCGATACCAACCGTAACTGAAGAAAATTCTCAGATATATGAACATACGGTTGGTAATTGAACTATTACCAACCGTATTAACATCAAAAGGGTAATCTAGTCAATTTACATCCCTAACCAACTAAAGGGACATTACTATCACAGTGCCGCCCCTCTACTAAACCATGCCGCCCCTATACCAAGATTGAATGAAATACTGTATCAAACTTTGGATACACATCATTGCTGTCAAAATTCCCATATACTAAGAAAGTTGTTCTCATAAGATACCGAGTTCTTGGACTTACCAAAAAAAAAAAAAAAACCGAGTTCTTGGGTTCACATCAAGCGTGTAACAATATTTTCTCGTTGGTCGGGAAGTATCTCACTGACATGTCACATGTATTGTTTCCGTGTCCCATTAGGAAGTTGAAAACTGATGTTGTCATCGGCTCACCAAATGCAAAATGTTTGTTGAATTTCCGTGTGAGTGAAATTTTGTTCACCACCAATTTTTTTTTAATGCAAAGTGTCATTTATATTAATTAATCAATGTAGTAAAATATATTTACAATTTCATTTTTGTCAAAAAAAAAAAAAAAAAAAAAAAAAAATTAGTTAAAATGCTAGACTTTTGAACTCTTTGGTTCAAAATTTTTGACATATGCCGAAGATTTCTGATCCTCCCTTCATTTGCCATTGCATCTGCAGCTGTGTTGTGGTGTTTGCTAATATATTGAACATGGGCTTGGGGTAATTTCTCCAGAACCGAAATAGCTTTTTTGATAGTGTTCTCTGCTGTCCAATATATATCCGCTCCTTTATTTTTGATTGTTTCTTCTAACGTTTTGCAATCTGTAACTATTGAGACACTAAATAAAATGTTTTCTTTTAACCATTTTACTGCTTTTAGCAATGTTTTAGCTTCCGCATGAAGAGCCGAAGAAGCCCAATCTGATCCTGCTGGAATGTGCATAAATTCCTCTTGATCTACCGAATAAAGAATAAACGCATATCCCATTGAAGAATCTTCTTTGTTGAAAGTTGCATCCATAAAGATTATCTAATCCGAATGAATGAAAGCCTATGAGGGTTGGTTTATTTTTCCTTGATAAAGTTTACCTGGCGAACTGTGTATTGGGTAGCTTGATTGTAAGTCTCTTTATTTGATCAATCAGGTTTGTTGGTATCTGAGTTTATTTTTTCAAAAGTAACCTAGCATCTATATTTCCAGATGAACCAAATTATAGTAGCAATTTTCTCCGAGAAATGCGTAAACTTTGGGTCGGATATCCATGTTTCTACCCATGTGCTTATCGAGTCCGTTAAGATCTGTGAGTTTACCTCATCTAGAGAAAACCCGAACCAATTGGATCTTGCAAAAGGGCATTGTTTGAAGAGGTGTTGTTCTGTTTCTTGGGCTTGAGAGGTGCACATTGGGCAAACTGATAAGATTTATGCACTGTGATACGCTAGTCTGCTTGTAGTAGGAAGTGCCTTTTGTGTTAATTCTCATATGAATAATTTAATCCTTGGATTTACTTGCAACTTCCATAATTTTTTCCATGGGAAATCCTTGTTGTCTTCATCTTCGGCATTTTGGTTTATCAAAAAATTGTAAATGTTTTTGTTGAAAATAATCCAGATGGATGGTTACGATTGGGAGATAAAGCTAGGATTTTTCTTTTCGTTTCCTCTGAGAAAAAAATATCAAGCTTTGATTTATCCCAGTTCCATCATTGTTTATCAGTTCTTGCACCCTCTGAGGGAGAGGTTATTTTATATCAAGCGGTTTGGGAATTGTATCATAATTGGGAACCCAATATCTTCCCAAAATTTTGCCTTAGCTCCATCTTTTACTTGACAAATAAAATTATCCTTGATTAGGTCTAGACCTTTTTTTTTGTATGGTTGTCCAAATCCAAGAGAGCTCATAGGATCTAGAGTATTCAATGGGTGGGTATTCGGAAAGTATTTGGCTTTTAAGAAGTTTGGCTCATAATTGATCATGTTCTGAGATTAATCTACTGGACAACTTTGTTAAGAGAGTTATGTTAAATATGATGGGGTTTTTTTTTTTAATTCCTAAACCTCCTTGGGATTTTGGCTTATACATTATTCTCCACGCTATAATATATCCTCATTTTTTGTTTGGGTTCATCTTTTTTCCACCAAAAATCACGTTGAATTCGATCCAGATGATCAAGTGTTTATTTGGGGAGGGATAAAACATGCATTTGATATGTTGGGAACGATTGCAAAATAGATTGAATTAGGACTGTTCTACCTGCTTGAGATAGGAGTTTCGATTTCCAGCCTTGTAGAGTCGGGTAGTATTTTTGAAGCAAAGGTTCAAAATTTTCCATCTTGTTCTTGTCAAAGAAGAGTGGAGGCCCTAGATATTTATCCTTTTTTGTCGCCAAAGGAACCTTTAGAATTTTCTCTATGATTTTTCCATGTTTTGGATGCATCTTGGGACTAAAGTAAACCGCTGATTTTTGAAGGTTAAACATTTGCCCTGTGATTTCTCCAAAATTAGATAAGATATCTAGTACATCTTTCGCTTCTCCTAAATCCGCTTTTGTGAAAATGAAGCAATCACCACCAAAGAATAAGTGTCAGATGTTTGGGGCATGCTTATTTATTTGCAACCTCGATTTTTTTATTTTTATTTTATCAATAATAGCTTTTTCCAGGAGCCGTGATAATATATCCATGCATAACATGAATAAATATGGAGATAGAGGGTCTCCCTGACGGATTCCTCGAGAATTAGAGAAAGTCAGCCTTGGGGATCCATTAAGAAGAATGGAGAAAGAGGTAGTTGAGATACACTGATCAATTAGTTTTACCCAATCTCCGTTGAAACCAAAAGATAGAAAGGCTTTTTTTAACAAAAGCCCACTCTACTATATCAAAAGCTTTTGATAGATCTAATTTTAGAGCCAAAAAACCGTTTTTTGCTTTTGAAGTTTTCATGGAGTGGAGTAATTCATGAGCAATGATGTTTGATAGGGTGTAGAATACATCCTATTTATTATCTATTGTTTATGCTTTCTCTGCTATTTTTCTTGTAAATTACGTATTTTACGCTTGTTTTGAGTTTTATAGGTATTTTGGAGTCATGCGAAAGAAAAGAAGAAGAAACCATCCAAAGTTGTGCTAAAGGGCGTAATTGTCATTTCACAAGCAAGTTATATATGGAGCCTGGCCACGGTTAAGGGATAGACATTTTTGTTTTGATGAAGAATTGTTAAAGGCACCCAAGGAAGTTACTCAGGGCACCATCTGGGGTGGCTCTTATTTGGGGTGCAAACAGTCGTCCCAATTAAAGCCCTAGCTAGGTCGAGAAATCATTTCCTCCCCAATCATTCTACACCTGAAAGTGAGAAAGAAAACATCAATGGCTGCCGCTGTGGTTCGATTGATCGAGAGAAAGGGAGAACAAATCGAGAGCCGAGAGAAGATGAAATGGGTTTGCTGTTGGGGGATCGAGGGTTTGATTCGAATTGTTGATGTCGAGATTGCCATTTAGTCTGTTGGAAGAACAAGAAATCAGAGATAGGTTTAGTTTGAAGACTTGATGCTGCAATCGATAGAGAAATTGGGGTTTGCTTCTGAATCTGAGCCGATGAAGATGATTCTGGTGTTGTTGAATTGAAATGATAATCAAGAGTGAATTGAAGCTGTTTTGTTTGCCACGGGATGAGGAGAATCGAAGGTTGAATCTCAATTCTGTGATGATTTTAAGTAATGGGTTTTTATTGAATTCGATGTTGGTGGTAGTTGCTACTATAGAAGCAAAGATGGTGATGAAGTTTGAAGAAATTAGGGTTTGATGCTGAATTGAAATCGAATAATTGGGGGTTTTCTGTGAATATACTCGATTCAGCCAGGGATGGTTGCAGTGTGACATTTTCTTTATGGAGCTACAGAGAAGCAGAGGTAATAACAAATGATGTTGAAACTGCAGCTGTAATAATTTGGCAAGATGTTGCTAGTAATGGAGTTAATCAAGTTCTACAGAGAGATGGGGTTTGTTGGTTGCCGAAATTGTGAGATTGATGATGGTGGCTATGCATCTGCAATAGAGAAGAAGAATCTGTGTTGCAGAATTGAAGCAGGGAGGTGATGCTGCTGTGCAATAATGGGCTCTGGTGATGAGCAAGATTTGGAGCTGGAAGAATTAAAGCTATATGAATGTTTAGGAGCTGTAATGTGCAGTCCTGCAGAGCAATGGAGTTGCAGTCCAAAATGGCTGTGCTGGTGGTGTTAGTTGGCTTGACATGGTTGATGTTTGTTGTCTTTGGGCAAAGAGGTGGTTATGAGCTGGCCCAAGGTGGTATCTCGGTGTTGCTCTCCGGCTCTTGGCTTTGTAGGTCTCGCTAAGAATGGTGATTGTGTATCTTTGCGAGAATGGATATTGTAATGCTAAGCTTGTCTTGGTTCGATTCTGACCAAGGAGCAAGCTGTGCAAGGGGAGTCAGGTGGAAATGGAAATGGAATGTTGGATTCAGCTGGTTGCAGCAAAGCAAATGAGTTTGGTTCAGTGTAAGTTACAGGTTGTGATGAGTGTGCCGCAAAGGGAAGTGTATGGAGAGTTATGCGATAATTGGTTAGCCGCAGTGATGAACATGAGATACAGGTGCAAAGATGAGAAGTGTTGCTTCTGTTACAGGGTAGAAAAGGCACCAGAATTAGATGAATGTGTTAGGCATGTTGCAGGTGAAGAAAAGAACGGCCTGAATTGGCCTGGGAAACACCAGAAAACAGCTAGAACTCGGCTGGAATTTTATTCAGATGAGTCAACTCAGTGACTCGTTACACCAACTCGCATTTCAGGCCCGACTAAGACCGAGTCGACTCAAATAACTCGATGGTCGACTCTCTCCTCCCTTGACCGTTGACTGACGGTTTGACCCGTTTGACCGTTAGTCTTAACGGTGGACTGACGGAATATTCCGTCAATATACCATTGACGGAGAAATTTTCAGGTGGCCGGCGGTGACTTTTCCTACTGGATTAGGCCATAATACCAGCTTTTCCGGCAAGCCAAAAATTCCAGAATTTTCTATGGACTTCTCTCATGGGTGTGAAGACTTGGGCTAGGAATTGGATGGAGAATTGGGATCAAACTTGGAAAGAGAAGATGGAAGATGAGAAAAGACTTGAATTTGGAAATTGAATTGCTAAAGGAAAAGGATTCTATTCCTTGGAAGATTTGGAGAATATTGAAGCCTATAAATAGAGAAGTTTTCTATATCTTTTACACACCTCTTTACACACACAACACTTGTGTTTTTGCTTTCAATTCTTCTTCTTAATTATTTGTGTGAACTTGAAAATTCTCCTTTTAATTATTTTGTGTGAATTTCAAAAACATGAGTAGCTAATTTTATTATTGATTGAGGATGAATTCCTAGTTCTTAAAACATGATTTGAGTTTTGTTTCAATTCTATCTTGAGATTTTTCACATGATTATCGTTTGTTTTTACTAATAGGAATGTTTATTCATTCATTCATGATTGATAGATTGTTTAGAGTGCACGCTAAATTGATTTGTTAATTGATCTAAATCTAGTATAAGTTAGGGAATACGTAATCGTTCTCGACACTTTACACAAGTAGAAAACACGAGACCTTGCGGAGGGATTCCGTGGAGCAATTGTGTGTAGAAACAACGCTAGAAAGTGGACCAAGCGAACCGAGTTTAACTACTAGTACTAAACCTAAATTCATAGATCTTAATGCATTCAGGGAATTACATCTTGTAAGCGAACCTCAAGGTGGTTCTTTTGAATAGAATCTGATAACTAAGTGGACCTGTTACTCAGTGAAATAAGGGATTTTGGGGCTAGCTAAGCGGACCTGCTATCCTACGGTTGGTGATAATCTGTGAATAATAACAAGTAGAAAAGAACATAACTTTAATCATTGTTTTGCAACGAAGAATGATTCCTTGATCTTGTCTCTCTTATTGCTTTCAACTTTATCTTTTAATTGCTTTGCTTATTTTCTTTTGCTTTTTACACCCCCCTTTCGTGACAATTTTTACAACTAGAATCTCTTGCTCCTCGTGGGAACGAACTTGACTTCCATTATATTATTTTTAATTGAGTGGAAATAAGATATTAATTTGATTGCACCTTCGACACGCATCAAATTTTGGCGCCGTTGTTCGGGAGCAAATGGACGATTTTAGTTGATTTTATTCTTTTGCTATATTCTTGCTTTGTTAGATTCTATACCGTATCTAACTTAGTTTTTGAGAATCTTGTTTCAGGTGTTATACCTTTGGTGAATGCTTAAAAAGGGTAGACCGAGTCCAATACGTCTTCGATCCGGCACTCAACTAAAGGATTTCATTCGAGCGGTTAACACTCCACTTCCTCCGTCTTCATCAAGTGATTTCACAGATTCTGACAAAGAGGAAGAAACGATGGCTGATCGTACACTCAAGGACCTAGCTTCTCACAAAGCTTGATACACAACAATGGTGTATCCAAACTAACTCAACCTTCGAGATCAAGCCGGGTTGATTAGAGAGTTACCAAAGTTCCATGGCATGGTGAATGAGGACCCAAACAAACATCTTATGGACTTTTATACCATAGTTATGGCTATGCTTCCACCGGAGACTAATGCGATGGAGCAATGTTGAAAGCTTTCCCGCTTTTCTTTGGCGCAATGCTAAGGAATGGTTATATTATTTGCCTTCCTAAGTATCACAACATGGAATGGGATGAATAAACTTTTCCTCGAGAGATATTTTCCCGCATCCAAAGCTACTCAAATTCGCAAGGAGATTTGTGGATTGAAACAACATGTGGGAGAGTCGTTGTATGAATGTTGGGAGCGATACAAGAGGTTGGTGGCAAGCTGTCCACACCATCAATTTAGTGACGTTATGATACTCCAATACTTCTAAGAAGCTCTCAACCCGAGTGATAGGTCTTTTCTTGACGCCGCGGGTGGTGGTGCACTAGTGAACAAGACGGTGACCCAAGCTACCGAGTTGATTGAAAGTATGGCTGCGAACTCGCAACAATTCTACACAAGGGATGAACCAATGGTTAGGCGAGTGCATGAAGTTAGTGATTCTTCATCACATCTTGATCAAAGGATGAGTAACATGGAGATAATGATGCAAAGGATGGTCACGGTAATTATTCCGTATGGTGAGACCGAACAAGTAAATGCTTTATATCCAAATCAAAGGCCATGGTACGATCCATACTCCAATACCTATAATCCCGGTTGGAAGGATCATCCCAACTTTAGTTATGCAAACAAGCAAGCGGCGGCTCCTAATCCATATGCACAACAAGGTGGTTTTCAACAATCACGCTTCCAACCTCAACAACAAGGTGGTTCTCAACAATTCCAACCTCAAGTGAAGGAACAAGGATCTTCAATAGATGATAAGCTTAATGTCATGATGCAAGGTATTACGTCATTGTTTCAACAAAATCAACAAAAGACCGATTCGGCTATCAAGGATTTACAAACTCAAATGGGACAATTGGCGACCGATGTGAACTTATTGAAATCTCAAGCATCCACAAAACTTCCTTCACAAACATTTGTGAATCCAAGAGAGAATGTTAATGCGGTTACTCTAAGAAGTGGAAGACAAGTGGAGGGTCCAAGTCATCATGAAGAAGCTATTGAAGAGGTAGTCAAAGATAAGGAGGAAGCCGCACCAAAGGAGAATTCAACACCAACCGACCAATCCAAGGAACCGGTTCCTACTTTCACTACTCCACCTCCTTTTCCTAGTCGTTTTGCTAAATCCAAGAAAGAAGCTCAAGACAAGGCACTCATGGATATTTTCAAGAAGATTGAAATCAATATCCCATTCATTGAGGCCATCAAGACAATGCCACGGTATGCGAAGTTCATGAAGGAATTATGCACAAAGAAGGATAGGTTGCTTGATAATGAAATTACTAAAGTTGGTGAGAGTGCATCGGCTATGCTATTGAAGAAGATGCCTACAAAATGCACGGATCCCGGTGGTTTTACGGTGCCAATTACTATTGGTAAGCAAAGGTTTGAACATGCTTTACTTGAATTGGGTGCTTCCATTAGTGTGATGTCGGCCGATATATATGACTCCTTGAATCTTGGACCTTTGAAAGAGACGAGAGTTATTATTCAATTAGCAAACAAGTCTAACATATATCCAAAGGGGCTTGTAGAAGACGTGCTAGTGCAAGTAAATGAGCTTATTTTTCCGGTGGACTTGTTCGTGGTGGATATGGATAACAATGAGAACCGATCATCTACTTCTTTACTTCTTGGGAGGCCGTTTATGAAGACCGCGAAGACGAAAATTGATGTTGATAAGGGTACACTCACTATGGAATTCGACAAGGAGATAATACACTTTAACATATTTGAAGCCATGCGCTACCCAAGTGATGTGCATTCCGTTTACTCCATTGATGTGGTTGATTCATTAGCGCAACAAATGGTGGAATTGAACCAAGAGGATGAACTTGATGTGGTGTTGCAAAAGAGCATTGAATTGGACGTCCACGGCTTGTCTAACTTGGATGTTGAAATCTCCAAGGAATTGGTGGAGATGTGTGGTGCTTTGGCGACATTACAAGAAGCTAAAAGGGTAATGTTTCTTATATTTCTTTACCCGTGAATGATGAAATACTTGTACCATCTATTGTGGAGGCGCCCAAGCTAGAATTGAAGCCACTTCCGACCATTTGAAGTATGCTTTCTTGGGAGATGGAGATGAGCTTCCTGGTGATTATTTCAAAGAACCTCACACCGGTACAAGAAGACCATTTGCTTAGAGTCTTGAGAGAGCACAAAACGGCTATTGGGTGGACAATTATGGACATCAAAGGCATTAGTCCATCCATGTGCATGCATAGGATTCTAATGGAAGAGAACGTAAAGCCGGTAGGTGATGCTCAACGAGGATTAATCCTCCCATGATGGAGTGATAGGTGTAGAATACACCTAATTTACTATCTAGTAGTTTATGCTTTCTTTGCTATTTTTCTTGTAAATTATGTATTTTACGCTTGTTTTGAGTTTTGTAGCTACTTTGGAGTCGCACGGAGGAAAAGAAGAAATCACCCAATTTAAGTCAAAAGGGCAAAAGGTCATTTTACGGGCGAACACTATCCTGAGCCCAAAAGAGGGTTAAGGGGCTCTCATCCAGGGTACCCCTTATCAATCGCCAGTGGGTGTTATTAACACTGGGTAGCCCTTATCCAGAGGATGGTCATGCTGGGTAACATCCAATTGGGTCGGTCCTAACCGTACCCGGATCCAAACCCGACCCGGATCCATGTCATTTAAACCTAAACCTGAAATCGAGACTATCTCTCAATCATTCGTTCACCCGAAACTACAATCGAGCAAGTCATGGTCATTGTCGCTAGATCGAAGTGAGCATCGAGACTAGAGAGTTGAGGAGCTGATGATTTTCATGGTTATGAGGCTAGGATAGGTTGCATGGTAGAGAAGAAGAGTTAGCAATGGCTGCCGCTTGGATCGAGAACCATTCTGAGAGATTCAGAGGTGAACACAGATTGAGAAGAAGAAGCAGAGAAGATGTTAATCGAAGGTTCGGGATCGTCTTTGTGGTTGAATCGACTCGGGATGAAGAATAGAGATGGGTTTCTCGATATGGTGAAACCGATGGATGAAGTTGGGTTGAACTCGATTTGGGAACCGAGGGAGTGAAGATGATACACTTGCTGGCCGTTGTCTTGCCTCGTGGAGAAATTGGAAGTCGGTGAAGATGTGAATGGTGATTGTCGTTGAATCTATCGAGGTTTGAGCCGTTAATCAATACAGGAGAAGAAATTGGAACCGATGGTGCAAGGGTTGGGATTGAGCCAAGGGTGTTGGCGATGAAGGTGGTTCTCAAGAATCGGTATGAGATTGAAGCTCAGATGAGTTAATAGTTCTGTAAAGAACAATGGGTTTCGATTGAGAAGAGCTCAGAGATTGAAGCAGATTTGGGAGAAGAGATAGAGACCTCAGAATGGATTGTTATTGCCTGTAGAGGTGAACTGAGCTGAAGCTCTGAGCTTGGGAGAAGCTTGGAATGGAGTGTTGTTGCAGTTAAGGGCAGGAGTATGAATGAAGAATGGTGTCTTGCAGCCAGCCTGATGTGGTTTTTGTTGCAGTTGTGGAAATGCTAGCAGGTGGTAGTAATGTTTATGCTAATGGGACTGAATGAATGATTGCAGGTCGTGGAGCTGGTGTTGGCTGCAATGAGCAGCTGGGGTTTGAGTTTGGCAGAACTGGTTGTGCTTGCCAGGAGCTGAAAGAAATATGCTGAGATTGGTGACAGGATGAGGCAAGCAAGAATGGAGCCGGAATGGAAGGGATTTGATGGAATAAATGGTCATTCGATGGTGTTATGGAATGTCATGATGTGGCATTACAGGCGAGCCGAGTTAGTGATGGTCCTGCTGCGCTTGGGTTGTTGAGGATGGCACCGCAATGTGGCGCGATGTTAATCCAGGGGAATGGATTTTTGTTGCCAACCCGATATGAAGTCGAAGTTAGGCACCGTGGTGCTTGAGATGTGTATGGTGATTGTCATGGGCTGGGTGGCAGAGATGGTGCATGCTGATGGCAATGCAGGAATGATTGGAATGGAGGACTGAAATTGTAGGATGGGCTGGAGCAGTGGCTAGCATGGGATGGCAGGAAATGAGAGTTGAACTGTGTTGAGAATGAAAATGAAGCTCAACAGGGTTGAAGTTGCAGTTCATGGCTGTGGATGAAATGAGAAGTGTGATCATTGTGCATCACAAGGGTTTGGCTGAAGCACAATGATGGTGCTGCAGAGTCTGGCCTGTGCAATGGCCTAGGCTGATTCGGCCCGAGTCGAATCGCTGACTCGCTAGATAACTCGACTGACTCACCGACTAAGACCGAGTCGACTCACCGACTCATTGGGTCGACTCCCTCTACGTTGACCGCCGACTAACGGTTTGACCGACGGTCGACCACTTTGACCGTTAGTCCTAACGGAGGACCTGGACGGAATATTCCGTCGAATATTCTCTCGACGGAGAAATTTTCAGTGACCGGGCGGCGACGTTTTCGCCAAATTCCGCCATAATCCCAGCTTTTCCTGAGCGAGCAAAATTCCAGAACTTTCTATGGACTTCTCTCATGGGTATGAAGACTTGGGCTAGGAATTGGATGGAGAATTTGACTCAAATTTGGAAAGAGAAGGTGGAAGAGTTGAGAAAAGCTTGATTTGGAAATTGAATTGCAAAAGGAAAAGGATTCTAATCCTTGGAAGAATTGGAGAATTTTGAAGCCTATAAATAGAGAAGTTTTCTACAACTTCTACACACCTCTCTACACACACACACTTGTGTTTTGCTTGCTTTTCTAAGATTTCTCTTTTTAATTACTTGTGTGAATTTGAAACTTCTTCTTTTAATTATTATTATTTGTGTGAATTTCAAAAACATGAGTAGCTAAATTTCTTTTTGATTGAGGATGAATTCCTAGTTCTTAACATGATTTGAGTTTTTGTTTTCGAATTCTATCTTGAAGTTTTTCACATAATTATCGCTTGTTTTTACTAATAGGAGTGATCTTAAAGACACTCATGATTGATTGATAGATTGTTTGGGTGGCCAACTAAATTGATTTGTTAATTCGATCTAAAGCTAGTGAAAGTTAGGGGATAAGTAATCGTTCTTTGACTCTTTACATAAGTAGCAAACACGAGACCTTGCGGAGGGATTCCGTGGAGCAATTGTGTGTAGAAACAACGTTAGCAAGTAGACCTTGAGCTAAGAGTCTAACTACTAATATCAACCTAAGAAATTCACAAAACCTAATGCATGAGCTAAGTTACATCTAGGTTGAGCTAATTCTAGGTGGCTTGGTGATTAGAATCCGGTAGTCGAGAACTTCCGTGTCCGGTGATACAAGGGATTTAGGGGTTTAGCACTGAGCTAGCTGCTTTACCTACTTGGTGATAATTTGTGACTAATAACAAATAGAATAGAACATAACTTGATTCATTGTTTCGTAACGAAGAAGGATTCCTTGATCTTCTCTCTCTTATTGTTTTCATCTTTCAACTTTCGATTTTAATTGCTTTGTTTATTTTGCTTTTTACACCCCCCTTTCGTGACAACTTTTACAACTAAAGATCACTTGCTCCTCGTGGGAACGAACTTGACTTCCATTATATTATTTTTAATTGAGTGGAAATATTGAATTAATTTGATTGCACCTACGACACGCATCAAATTTTGGCGCCGCTGCCGGGGAGCAACGGGCGATTTTTTAGTTGTTTTTATTCTTTTTGCTTTGTTAGATTCTTTACCGTGTCTAACTTAGTTTGTGAGAATCTTGTTTCAGGTGTTATACCTTTGGTGAATGCTTAAAGGAGGTAGACCGAGTCCAATACGTCTTCGATCCGGCACTCAACTAAAGGATTTCATTCGAGCGGTTAACACTCCACTTCCTCCTTCTTCATCAAGTGATTCGGACAAAGAGGAAGAACCAATGGCTGATCGTACACTAAAGGACCTAGCTTCTCACAAGCTTGACACACAACAATGGTGTATCCAAACTAATTCAACCTTCGAGATCAAGCCGGGGTTGATTAGAGAGTTACCAAAGTTCCATGGCATGGTGAATGAGGACCCAAACAAACATCTTATGGACTTCTATGCCATAGTTATGGCCATGCTTCCACCGAGACTAATGCGGATGGAGCATTGTTGAAAGCTTTCCCGCTTTCTTTGGCGGGCAATGCTAAGGAATGGTTATATTATTTGCCTTCCGGAAGTATCACAACATGGAATGGTATGAAGAAAATTTTCCTCGAGAGATATTTTCCCGCATCCAAAGCTACTCAAATTCGCAAGGAGATTTGTGGATTGAAACAACAAGTGGGAGAATCATTGTATGAATGTTGGGAGCGATACAAGAGGTTGGTGGCAAGCTGTCCACACCATCAATTTAGTGACGTTATGATACTCCAATACTTCTATGAGGCTCTCCACCCAAGTGATAGGTCTCTTCTTGATGCCGCGGGTGGTGGTGCACTAATGAACAAGACTTTGACCGAAGCTAGAGAGTTGATTGAAAGTATGGCGGCAAACTCGCAACAATTCTACACAAGGGATGAACCAACGGTTAGGCGAGTGCATGAAGTTAGTGATTCTTCGTCACATCTTGATCAAAGAATAAGTAACATGGAGATTATGATGCAAAGGATGGCCGCGGTAATTATTCCGGATGATGAGACCGAACAAGTGAATGCTCTATATCCAAATCAAAGGCCAAGGTACGATCCATACTCCAATACCTACAATCCCGGGTGGAAGGATCATCCCAACTTTAGTTATGCAAACAAGCAAGCGGCGGCTCCTAATCCATATGCACAACAAGGTGGTTTTCAACAATCACGATTCCAACCTCAACAACAAGGTGGTTATCAACAATTTCAACCTCAAGTGAAAGAACAAGGATCTTCAATTGATGATAAGCTTAATGTCATGATGCAAGGTATTACGTCATTGTTTCAACAAAATCAACAAAAGACCGATTCGGCTATCAAGGATTTACAAACTCAAATGGGACAATTGGCGACCGATGTGAATTTATTGAAATCTCAAGCATCCACAACACTTCCTTCACAACCATTTTTGAATCCAAGAGAGAATGTTAATGCGGTTACTTTAAGAAGTGGAAGACAAGTGGAGGGACCAAGCTATCATGAGGAAGTTAGTGAAGAGGTAGTCAATGACAAGGAGGAAACCGCACCAAAGGAGAATTCCACACCACATGACCAATCCAAGGAACCGGTTTCTACTTTCACTACTCCACCTCCTTTTCCTAGTCGTTTTGCTAAATCCAAGAAAGAAGCTCAAGACAAGGCACTTATGGATATCTTCAAGAAGATTGAAATCAATATACCATTCATTGAGGCTATTAAGACAATTCCAAGGTACGCCAAGTTCATGAAGGAATTATGCATCAAGAAGGATAGGTTGCTTGATAATGAAATTACTAAAGTTGGCGAGAGTGCGTCGGCTATGCTATTGAAGAAGATGCCTACAAAGTGCACGGATCCCGTGGTTTCACGGTGCCAATTACTATTGGTAAACAAAGGTTTGAACATGCTTTACTTGATTTGGGGGCTTCCATTAGTGTGATGTCGGCCGAAATATATGACTCCTTGAATCTTGGACCTTTGAAAGAGACGAGAGTTATTATCCAATTGGCAAACAAGTCTAACATATATCCTAAGGGGCTTGTAGAAGACGTGCTAGTGCAAGTAAATGAGCTTATTTTTCCGGTGGACTTCTTTGTGGTGGATATGGACAACAATGAGAACCGTTCATCTACCTCTTTACTTCTTGGGAGGCCATTCATGAAGACCGCAAAGACGAAGATTGATGTTGATAAGGGTACACTCACTATGGAATTCGACAAGGAGATAATACACTTTAACATATTTGAAGCCATGCGCTACCCAAGTGATGTGCATTCCGTTTACTCCATTGATGTGGTTGATTCATTAGCGCAACAAATGGTGGAATTGAACCAAGAGGATGAACTTGATGTGGTGTTGCAAAAATAGCATTGAATTGGACGTCCATGGCTTATCTAACTTGGATGTTGAAATCTCCAAGGAATTGGTGGAGATGTGTGGTGCTTTGGCGACATTGCAAGAAGCTAAAATGGGTGATGTTTCTTATATTTCTTTACCCGTGAATGATGAAGTACTTGTACCATCTATTGTGAAGGCACCCAAACTAGAATTGAAGCCGCTTCCGGACCATTTGAAGTATGCTTTCTTGGGAGATGGAGATGAGCTTCCGGTGATTATTTCTAAGAACCTCACACCTAACAAGAAGACCGTTTGCTTAGAGTCTTGAAAGAGCACAAAACGGCTATTGGGTGGACGATTGCGGACATCAAAGGTATTAGTCCATCCATGTGCATGCATAGGATTCTAATGGAAGAGAACGTGAAGCCGGTACGTGATGCTCAACGTCGGCTTAATCCTCCCATGATGGAGGTTGTGAAAAAGAGATACTCAAATTGCTAAGTGTGGGGGTAATCTACCCAATTTCCGATAGCAAGTGGGTAAGTCCGGTTCAAGTGGTACCAAAGAAATCCGGAGTCACGGTTGTTCGAAATCAAGATGATGAACTTGTTCCTACAAGAGTTCAAACCGGTTGGAGAGTGTGTATTGACTATAGAAAGCTTAATTCCGCAACCCGCAAGGATCACTTTCCTTTACCTTTCATTGATCAAATGTTGGAGCGGTTAGCGGGGCATTCTTATTATTGCTTTTTGGATGGTTATTCGGATACAATCAAATTGTTATTGCACCGAGGACCAAGAGAAGACCACTTTCACTTGTCCGTTTGGAACATTTGCATATAGACGGATGCCGTTTGGCCTTTGCAATGCGCCCGGCTACTTTTCAAAGATGCATGGTGAGTATATTCTGGATTATGTGGAGCGATCATCGAGGTATTTATGGATGACTTTAGTGTTTATGGCAATTCTTTTGATGGTTGTTTAAATAACCTTGAACTAATTCTTAAACGATGTATAGACACAAATCTTGTCCTTAATTGGGAGAAATGTCACTTTATGGTAAACCACGGCATAGTACTTGGTCACATTGTGTCCTCTCGAGGGCTCGAAGTGGACAAGTCAAAGATAGATTTAATAAGAAACTTACAATATCCCACTTCGGTGAGGGAGATCCGTTCTTTTCTTGGTCATGCAGGTTTCTATAGGCGATTTATCAAGGATTTCTCCAAAATCTCCATGCCGATGTGCAAGTTATTACAAAAGGAGGTACCTTTCGACTTCAACAAGGAATGCGAGGATGCTTTTGACAAATTAAAGGGGATGTTGACAAGTGCGCCGATTATCAAATCACCGGATTGGAATCTTCCATTTGAATTAATGTGTGATGCTAGTGATTATGCGGTTGGAGCCGTTTTGGGTCAAAGGGTGGACAAGTTGTCCCATGTTATCTATTATGCATCTAGGACCCTTAATGATGCACAAATCAATTATTCTACCACGGAAAAGGAGTTATTGGCTATAGTTTTTGCTTTGGAAAAATTTCGATCATACTTGGTGGGTACAAAGGTTATTGTTTATTCCGATCATGCCGCACTAAGACACTTAATAAAGAAGAAAGAAGCTAAGCCAAGATTAATTCGGTGGATCCTATTATTACAAGAGTTCGACATAGAAATTCGTGATAAGAGGGGTGTGGAGAATACCGTTGCGGATCATCTTAGTAGACTTGTTATGTCTCAAGAAGAACTTCCATTACATGACCGCTTTCCGGACGAACAACTTTTCTCCATGGAAGAATCAACTCCTTGGTATGCGGATATAGTGAATTACTTGGTGACAAGGAAAGTACCTAGTACAATGTCTAATTTCCAAAAGATGAAACTTAAGAAGGTAGCAAAGCAATATGTGTGGGATGAACCATACTTATGGAAATATGGCGTTGATCAAATAATGCGAAGGTGCGTGCCTAATTCCGAATTTCAATCCATTCTCTCCTTTTGCCACACTTTTGCATGTGGTGGCCACTTTGGATCTAAGCGCACCGCTCTCAAAGTTCTCGAGAGTGGATTTTATTGGCCCACCTTGTTTGAAGATTCATATGTTTTTTGTAAATCGTGTGATAGATGTCAACGAACGGGCAATCTAGGTGCTCGAAATCAAATGCCACTCACACCAATTCTCACCGTTGAGATTTTTGATGTGTGGGGTATTGATTTTATGGGCCCTTTTGTCAATTCGAATGGGAATTTTTATATACTTCTTGCCGTTGATTATGTTTCGAAATGGGTGGAAGCTAGAGCCACCAAGACTAATGACTCTCAAGTTGTTTGTGATTTTGTAAGGGAAAATATTTTCAATAGGCATGGAACACCAAGAGTGGTGATAAGTGATGGAGGCTCACATTTCAAGAAGGCTTTCCACACTCTCCTCAAGAAGTACAACATAACACACAAAATTGGTACGCCTTATCATCCACAAACTAGTGGACAAGCGGAAATTTCGAATCGTGAGATTAAGTCCATTCTTGAGAAAACGGTAAATACCACAAGGAAAGATTGGAGCTTTAAGCTCAACGATGCACTTTGGGCGTATAGAACGGCGTATAAGACACCGATTGGTATGTCTCCATATAGGATGGTTTATGGCAAGGCTTGTCATCTTCCGGTTGAACTTGAGCATAAGGCTTATCAAGCGATAAAGAAATTCAACATGGAGTATGATGAAGCGGGAAGCAAAGGAAGTTACAACTACATGAGTTAGAGGAGATACGCAATGATGCTTACGAGAGTGCCCGTATTTACAAGGAAAAGACCAAGCTTTTTCATGACAAGATGATTTCTCGTAAAAGTTTCATCGTGGGACAAAAAGTCCTTTTATATCATTCTCGTCTTAAACTATTTCCTGGAAAGTTAAGGTCCCGTTGGATTGGACCATATGTTGTTACTAATGTTTTTCCTCATGGTGCAGTTGAAATTACTAGTCTTCGAGACAATTCGGTTTCCAAAGTCAACGGCCATAGGTTGAAGCCATACTATGAGAACATCGCTTATGTGAATTTGGATGAACTTTCATTTGGAGATGCACTCCTCCGGAGGAGTAATATGCCGCAAGAGCTAAGTCGGGCCGTCGACTTTAAAACAAGCGCTTAATGGGAGGCAACCCATCGGTTTTGTATTTCTTATCATTTTGCTTTTTGTTATTTCTTTTTCTTGTTTCTTATCATGTTAAAATTTCCCACCTTGACTTTACTAGGAGGATTCAATTACATTGAGGACAATGTAAGGTTTAAGTGTGGGGGAGTGGTTAAACATGTTTTTAAAACAAAAATTACAAAAAAATGAAAAAATTTGAAAAAAAAAAAAAGAGTTTTACATAAAAACTCCAACTTTTAAAGATTTTAGAGTCACTAGCATACTTCTAGGTATGTTTACATAGAGTTTTTGACCGACATAATTGAACTTGGAAATGTTAGAGAACTACATTCGGATTTCTTGTTTGTTTGAGTGTTAAATAATGGATTTAATCATGCCGGTGATGCGAATTTGGTGCAGGGAGAATTACGTTATTAGAGTTGCTGATCAATCATTAGTGGAGACTACCCGTATTCATATCATGTGAGGCACCGACCAGAATTTTCCATATACTAAAGAGCTTCTTTTGAGTGTGTGTCACCGTAAGTTAATTCCGGGTAGAATGGTGAGCTACCCAACCTCCCACCAATAGAAGCACTACTCTTTGATCTCTTGAGTGCTAATGTTGTCAATCATGAGGGTGACGTCCATGGATGAAAGCTTCCTTCTTGTAGTTCGATTTGCAGTTAGCACCATTCTCTCTCTCGACAACAACGGATCCATAGAAACACATTCATCATCAACAAGGAGCGACATCAAAATCTACAAGGAAAGTTGGAAAAGTTTAAGGTTTACAAGCAACGGAACGAGAAAAAGAGCAAATTTCAAATACAAGTAAAAGCAACATACAAAGAGCGGATTTTTACATATAAGTTGAGGACCTACAATACAATGAGGTAATTTTATATTCAAGTATGAAGACTTATTCATGAAAGCGAAGAAAAGTAAAAGGTGAAAATTTTTGAAGTTTATGATTTCAAGACAATACAAGTTGTGAAGAATCAAGCGGTAAAATACTTCTCCCACGGCCATGGTTTATTTGTATTTAATTTCTCTTGTCAAAAAAAAAAAAAAAAAAAAAAAAAAAAAAAAAAAAAAAAAAAAAAAAAAAAAGATAAGAGAAAAAACAAGAGAAATATTTGTTTTGTTAATGAGCCGTGGGGAAGGAAAATTTATAAGGAAGTTTCAAGCGACAAGGATTTCAAGGTAAAAAGGGTTACAAATTGTTAAGGATTTATGAAATTCAAGGGTTTATCATTAATAGTTGAAACCGAAGACGAAGACCAAGACGAGGAGCGGAAGACGTTTCTATTGGATGCCGTGAGAGTGGTGTTATCATAATTGGCGATCGGATGTGAAGGTAAGTAAGTAATCTCATCCTCGATAATATGGTTGATTTCCTTTCTTAGAGATCGTCAAAAAATGGTTTTTCAAAATATTAAAAGATGTGGGTTTTTCAAAATTTCTAAGTTATCCTTCCCACCATTCAACGTGTCGCAGAATTCTCTCTTCATTCCTACCTCGCACACATGTGAGAACCAAAAAAAAAAAAAAAAAAAGTCAGTTTTTTTGAGTGCAATTATCATAAAATCTTATTTGGTGAGGCAGAAGTCGAGGCGAAATGCTTATTGATCGTTTCTCAAACACGTATTCTCTCATTATGGTGTGGTTATTTCTCACTCAACAATTAAGAACGAGAATAAGTTCTTTAGTATTTCTAACTTCTTATTACTAGCATGCGTAAATTCTATGTCCTCATAACTCTTTGATGCTTGTGACGCTTTGAACGCTTTGAAGTTGTGAGTTTTTAGTTTGATTTGCTCGAGGACTAGCAAAGTCTAAGTGTGGGGAATTTGATAGGTGTAGAATACACCTAATTTACTATCTAGTAGTTTATGCTTTCTTTGCTATTTTTCTTGTAAATTATGTATTTTACGCTTGTTTTGAGTTTTGTAGCTACTTTGGAGTCGCACGGAGGAAAAGAAGAAATCACCCAATTTAAGTCAAAAGGGCAAAAAGGTCATTTTACGGGCGAACACTATCCGGAGCCCAGTAGTGGTTAAGGGGCTCTCATCCAGGGTACCCCTTATCAATCAGCAGTGGGTGTTATTAACACCGGGTAGCCCTTATCCGAGAGGATGGTCATGCCGGGTAACATCCAATCGGGTCTGGCCCTAACTGCACTCCTGATCCAAACCCGACCCGGATCCATGTCATTTAAACCTAAAACTGAAATCGAGACTATCTCTCAATCATTCGTTCACCCGAAACTACAATCGAGCAAGTCATGGTCAGCCGCTAGATCGAAGTGAGCATCGAGACTAGAGAGTTGAGGAGCCGATGATTTTCATGGTTATGAGGCTAGGATAGGTTGCATAAAGAGAGAGAAAGAGTTAGCAATGGCTGCCGTTTGGATCGAGAACCATTCTGAGAGATTCAGAGATGAACACAGATTGAGAAGAAGAAGCAGAGAAGATGTTAATCGAAGGTTCGGGATCGTCTTTGTGGTTGAATCGACTCTGTGGATGAAGAATAGAGATGGGTTTCTCGATATGGTGAAACCGATGGATGAAGTTGGGTTGAACTCGATTTGGGAACTGAGGGAGTGAAGATGATACACTTGCTGCTGCTGTTGCTGTCTCAGGGAGAAATTGGAAGCTGGTGAAGATGTGAATGGTGATTGCTGTTGAATCTATCAGGTTTGAGCTGTTAGTCAATACAGGGAGAAGAAATTGGAACTGATGGTGCAAGGGTTGGGATTGAGCCAAGGGTGTTGGCGATGAAGGTGGTTCTGGCGAATCGGTATGAGATTGAAGCTCAGATGAGTTAATAGTTCTGTAAAGAACAATGGGTTTCGATTGAGAAGAGCTCAGAGATTGAAGCAGAGTTGGGAGAAGAGATAGAGACCTCAGAATGGATTGTTATTGCCTGTAGAGGTGAACTGAGCTGAAGCTCTGAGCTTGGGAGAAGCTTGGAATGGAGTGTTGTTGCAGTTAAGGGCAGGAGTATGAATGAAGAATGGTGTCTTGCAGCCGAGCCTGATGTGGTTTTTGTTGCAGTTGTGGAAATGCTAGCAGGTGGTAGTAATGTTTATGCTAATGGGACTGAATGAATGATTGCAGGTCGTGGAGCTGGTGTTGGCTGCAATGAGCAGCTGGGGTTTGAGTTTGGCAGAACTGGTTGTGCTTGCCAGGAGCTGAAAGAAATATGCTGAGATTGGTGACAGGATGAGGCAAGCAAGAATGGAGCTGGAATGGAAGGATTTGATGGAATAAATGGCTGCTCTGATGGTGTTATGGAATGTCATGATGTGGCATTACAGGGCAGAGCTGGAGTTAGTGATGGTCTGGTTGCAGTTGGGTTGTTGAGGATGGCACTGCAATGTGGCAGATGTTAATCCGGGGGAATGGATTTTTGTTGCTGAACCTGATATGAAGCTGAGCTAGGCACTGGTGGTGCTTGAGATGTGTATGGTGATTGTCATGGGCTGGGTGGCAGAGATGGTGCATACTGATGGCAATGCAGGAATGATTGGAATGGAGGACTGAAATTGTAGGATGGGCTGGAGCAGTGGCTAGCATGGGATGGCAGGAAATGAGAGTTGAACTGTGTTGAGAATGAAAATGAAGCTCAACAGGGTTGAAGTTGCAGTTCATGGCTGTGGATGAAATGAGAAGTGTGATCATTGTGCATCACAAGGGTTTGGCTGAAGCACAATGATGGTGCTGCAGAGTCCGGCTCGTGCAATGGCCTAGGCCGATTCGGCTTCGAGTCGAATCGCTGACTCGCTAGGATAACTCGAGGACTCAAATTGATAAGACCGAGTCGACCACTGACTCATTGGTCGACTCCTTCTACGTTGACCGCTGACTAACGGTTTGACTGACGGTCGACCACTTTGACCGTTAGTCCTAACGGAGGACCGGACGGAATATTCCGTCGAATATTCTCTCGACGGAGAAATTTTCAGGTGACCGGCGGCGACGTTTTCCGGCCAAATTCCGGCCATAATCCCAGTTTTCCGGCGAGCAAAATTCCAGAACTTTCTATGGATTTCTCTCATGGGTATGAAGACTTGGGCTAGGAATTGGATGGAGAATTTGACTCAAATTTGGAAAGAGAAGGTGGAAGAGTTGAGAAAAGCTTGATTTGGAAATTGAATTGCAAAAGGAAAAGGATTCTAATCCTTGGAAGAATTGGAGAATTTTGAAGCCTATAAATAGAGAAGTTTTCTACAACTTCTACACACCTCTCTACACACACACACTTGTGTTTTGCTTGCTTTTCTAAGATTTCTCTTTTTAATTACTTGTGTGAATTTGAAACTTCTTCTTTTAATTATTATTATTTGTGTGAATTTCAAAAACATGAGTAGCTAAATTTCTTTTTGATTGAGGATGAATTCCTAGTTCTTAACATGATTTGAGTTTTTGTTTTCGAATTCTATCTTGAAGTTTTTCACATAATTATCGCTTGTTTTTACTAATAGGAGTGATCTTAAAGACACTCATGATTGATTGATAGATTGTTTGGGTGGCCAACTAAATTGATTTGTTAATTCGATCTAAAGCTAGTGAAAGTTAGGGGATAAGTAATCGTTCTTTGACTCTTTACATAAGTAGCAAACACGAGACCTTGCGAGGGATTCCGTGGAGCAATTGTGTGTAGAAACAACGTTAGCAAGTAGACCTTGAGCTAAGAGTCTAACTACTAATATCAACCTAAGAAATTCACAAAACCTAATGCATGAGCTAAGTTACATCTAGGTTGAGCTAATTCTAGGTGGCTTGGTGATTAGAATCCGGTAGTCGAGAACTTCCGTGTCCTATGATACAAGGGATTTAGGGGTTTAGCACCGAGCTAGCCGCTTTACCTACGGTTGGTGATAATTTGTGACTAATAACAAATAGAATAGAACATAACTTGATTCATTGTTTCGAACGAAGAAGGATTCCTTGATCTTCTCTCTCTTATTGTTTTCATCTTTCAACTTTCGATTTTAATTGCTTTGTTTATTTTGCTTTTTACACCCCCTTTCGTGACAACTTTTACAACTAAAGATCACTTGCTCCTCGTGGGAACGAACTTGACTTCCATTATATTATTTTTAATTGAGTGGAAATATTGAATTAATTTGATTGCACCTACGACACGCATCATGGAGGTTGTGAAAAAAGAGATACTCAAATTGCTAAGTGTGGGGGTAATCTACCCAATTTCCGATAGCAAGTGGGTTAGTCCGGTACAAGTGGTACCAAAGAAGTCCTGAGTTACGGTTGTTCGAAATCAAGACGATGAACTTGTTCCTACAAGAGTTCAAACCGGTTGGAGAGTGTGCATTGATTATAGAAAGCTTAATTCCGCAACCCTAAAGGATCACTTTCCTTTACCTTTCATTGATCAAATGTTGGAACGGTTAGCGGGGCATTCTTATTATTGTTTCTTGGATGGTTATTCGGGATACAATCAAATTGTTATTGCACCGAGGACCAAGAGAAGACCACTTTCACTTGTCCATTTGGAACGCTTTGCATATAGACGGATGCCGTTTGGTCTTTGCAATGCGCCGGCTACTTTTCAAAGATGCATGGTAAGTATATTCTCGGATTATGTGGAGCGCATCATCGAGGTATTTATGGATGACTTTAGTGTTTATGGCAATTCTTTTGATGGATGTTTAAACAACCTTGAACTAGTTCTTAAACGATGCATAGACACAAACCTTGTCCTTAATTGGGAGAAATGTCACTTTATGGTAAACCACGGCATAGTACTTGGTCACATTGTGTCCTCTCGAGGGCTCAAGTGGACAAGTCAAAGATAGATTTAATAAGAAACTTACAATATCCCACTTCGGTGAGGGAGATACGTTCTTTTCTTGGTCATGCAGGTTTCTATAGGCGGTTTATCAAGGATTTCTCCAAAATCTCCATGCCGATGTGCAAGTTATTACAAAAGGAGGTACCTTTCGACTTCAACAAGGAATGCAAGGATGCTTTTGACAAATTGAAGGAAATGTTGACAAGTGCGCCAATTATCAAATCACCGGATTGGAATCTTCCGTTTGAATTAATGTGTGATGCTAGTGATTATGCGGTTGGAACCGTTTTGGGTCAAAGAGTGGACAAGTTGTCCCATGTTATCTATTATGCATCTAGGACCCTTAATGATGCACAAATCAATTATTCTACCACGGAAAAGGAGTTATTGGCTATAGTTTTTGCATTGGAAAAATTTCGATCATACTTGGTGGGTACAAAGGTTATTGTGTATTCCGATCATGCCGCACTAAGACATTTAATAAAGAAGAAAGAAGCTAAGCCAAGATTAATCCGGTGGATCCTATTGTTACAAGAGTTCGACATAGAAATTCGTGATAAGAGGGGTGTGGAGAATACCGTTGCGGATCATCTTAGTAGACTTGTTATGTCTCAAGAGGAACTTCCATTACAAGACCGCTTTCCTGGATGAACAACTTTTCTCCATGGAAGAATCAACACCTTGGTATGCGGATATAGTGAATTACTTGGTGACAAGGAAAGTACCTAGTACAATGTCTAATTTCCAAAAGATGAAACTTAAGAAGGTAGCTAAGCAATATGTGTGGGATGAACCATACTTATGGAAATATGGCGTTGATCAAATAATGCGAAGGTGCATGCCTAATTCCGAATTTCAATCCATCCCCTCCTTTTGCCACACTTTTGCTTGTGGTGGCCACTTTGGTTCTAAACGCACCGCTCTCAAAGTTCTCGAGAGTGGATTTTATTGGCCCACCTTGTTTGAAGATTCATATGCCTTTTGTAAATCGTGTGATAGATGTCAACGAACGGGCAATCTAGGTGCTCGAAATCAAATTCCACTCACACCAATTCTCACCGTTGAGATTTTTGATGTGTGGGGTATTGATTTTATGGGCCCTTTTGTCAATTCGAATGGAAACTTTTATATACTTCTTGCCGTTGATTATGTTTCGAAATGGGTGGAGGCTAGAGCCACCAAAACTAATGACTCTCAAGTTGTTTGTGATTTTGTAAGGGAAAACATATTCAATAGGCATGGTACACCAAGAGTGGTGATAAGCGATGGAGGTTCACACTTCAAGAAGGCTTTCCACGCTCTCCTCAAGAAGTACAACATAACACACAAAATTGGTACGCCTTATCATCCACAAACTAGTGGACAAGCGTAAATTTCAAATCGTGAGATCAAGTCCATTCTTGAGAAAACGGTGAATACCACAAGGAAAGATTGGAGCTTTAAGCTCAATGATGCACTTTGGGCGTATAGAACGGCGTATAAGACACCGATTGGTATGTCTCCATATAGGTTGGTTTATGGCAAGGCTTGTCATCTTCCGGTTGAACTTGAACATAAGGCTTATTGGGCGATAAAGAAATTCAACATGGAGTATGATGAAGCGGGGAAACAAAGGAAGTTACAACTAAATGAGTTAGAGGAGATACGTAATGATGCTTACGAGAGTGCCCGGATTTACAAGGAAAAGACTAAGTTTTTTCATGACAAGATGATTTCGCGGAAAAGTTTTGTTGTGGGGCAAAAAGTTCTTTTATTTAATACTCGTTTACGTTTATTTCCGGGTAAGCTTAAGTCCCGTTGGGTGGGACCATTTGTTGTTACTAATGTTTATGATCATGGTGCAAATGAAATTGTTAGTGACAAAACAGACAACATTTGAAAGTCAACGGTCATAGGTTAAAGCCATATTATGAAAACTTTCCAACGGAGCATGTGGACGTGATTGGCTTTCAAGATTCACTCCTCCGGAGGAGTAATGTGCAGCAAGAGCTAAGTCGGGCCGTCGACTTTAAAACAAGCGCTTAATGGGAGGCAACCCATAGGTTTTGTATTTCTTATCCTTTTGCTTTTTATTTTTGTTATTTCTTTTTCTTGTTTCTTATCATGTTAAAATCTCCCACCTTGACTGTACTAGGAGGATTCAATTACATTGAGGACAATGTAAGGTTTAAGTGTGGGGAGTGGTTAAGCATGTATTTTAAAAATTACAAAAAAAAATTAAAAAAATTTTGAAAAAAAAAAAAAAAAAGGTTTACCTAAAAACTCCAACTTTTAGAGATTTTAGAGTCACTAGCATACTTCTAGGTATGTTTACATAGAGATTTTGACCGACATAATTGAACTTGGAAATGTTAGAGAACTACATTCGGATTTCTTGCTTGTTAGAGTGTTAAATAATGGATTTAATCATGCCGGTGGTGCGAATTTGTTGCAGGGAGAAGTGCATTATTAGAGTTGCTGATCAATCATTAGTGGAGACTACCCGTATTCATCATGTGAGGCACCGACCAGAAATTTCCATATACTAAAGAGCTTCTTTTGAGTGTGTGTCACCGTACGTAAATTCCGGGTAGAATGGTGAGCTACCCAACCTCCCACCAATAGAAGCACTACTCTTTGATCTCTTGAGTGCTAATTTTGTCAATCATGAGGATGACGTCTATAGATGAAAGCTTCCTTCTTGCAGTTCGATTTGCAGTTAGCACCATTCTCTCTCCACAACAATGGATCCATAGAAACACTCTGATCATCAACAAGGAGCGACATCAAAATCTACAAGGAAAGTTGGAAAAGTTCACGGTTTACAAGCAACGGAACGAGAAAAAGAGCAAATTTCATATTCAAGTAAAGCAACATACAAAGAGCAGATTTTTACATATATGTTGAGGACTTACAATATAATGAGGTAATTCTATATCCAAGTATAAAGACTTATTCACAAGAGCGAAGAAAATCAAAAGGTGAGAATTGTTGAAGTTTATGATTTTGAGGCGATACAAGTTGTGAAGAATCAAGCGGTAAAATACTTCTTCCACGGCCATGGTTTATTTGTATTTAATTTCTCTTGTTTCAAAAAAAAAAAAAAAAAAAAAAAAAAAAAGAGAAATATTTGTATTATTTTTATAAGCCGCGGGGAAGGAAAATCTATAAGGAAGTTTCAAGCGACAAGGATTTAAGGTAAAGGTTACAAATTGTTAAGGATTTATGAAATTCGAGAATTTATCATCAATAGTTGAAACCGAAGACGAAGACCAAGAAGATAAAGACGAGGAGCGGAAGACGTTTCTATTGGATACCGTGAGAGTGGTGTTATCATAATTGGCGATCGGATGTGAATGTGAGTAAGTAATCTCATCCTCGATAATAATGGTTGATTTCCTTTCTTAGAGATCGTCAGAAAAATGGTTTTTCAAAATATAAAAGATGTGGGTTTTTAAAAATATTTCGGAAGTTGTCCTTCCCACCATTCAACGTGTTGCGTGAATTCTCTTTCATTCCTACCCGCACACATGTGAGACCCATAAAAAGCCGTCTTTTCGAGTGCAATTATCATAAAATCCTTTTTGGTGAGGCGTAGTCGAGGCGAAATGCTTATTGATCGTTTCTCAAACACGCGTTCTCTCATTATGGTGTGGTTATTTCTCACTCAACATTTAAGAATGAGAATATGTTCTTTAGTATTTCTAACTTCTTATTACTAGCATGCAGAAACTCCATGTCCTCATAACTCTTTGGATGCTTGGGACGCTTGAACGCTTTGAAGTTGTGAGTTTTTAGTTTGATTTGCTCGAGGACTAGCAAAGTCTAAGTGTGGGGGAATTTGATAGGGTGTAGAATACATCCTATTTATTATCTATTGTTTATGCTTTCTCTGCTATTTTTCTTGTAAATTACGTATTTTACGCTTGTTTTGAGTTTTATAGGTATTTTGGAGTCATGCGAAAGAAAAGAAGAAGAAACCATCCAAAGTTGTGCTAAAGGGCATAATTGTCATTTCACAAGCAAGTTATATATGGAGCCTGGCCACGGTTAAGGGATAGACATTTTTGTTTTGATGAAGAATTGTTAAAGGCACCCAAGGAAGTTACTCAGGGCACCATCTGGGGTGGCTCTTATTTGGGGTGCAAACAGTCGTCCCAATTAAAGCCCTAGCTAGGTCGAGAAATCATTTTCTCCCCAATCATTCTACACCGAAAGTGAGAAAGAAAACATCAATGGTTGCCGCTGTGGTTCGATTGATCGAGAGAAAGGGAGAACAAATCGAGAGCCGAGAGAAGATGAAATGGGTTTGCTGTTGGGGGATCGAGGGTTTGATTCGAATTGTTGATGTCGAGATTGCCATTTAGTCTGTTGGAAGAACAAGAAATCAGAGATAGGTTTAGTTTGAAGACTTGATGCTGCAATCGATAGAGAAATTGGGGTTTGCTTCTGAATCTGAGCCGATGAAGATGATTCTGGTGTTGTTGAATTGAAATGATAATCAAGAGTGAATTGAAGCTGTTTTGTTTGCCACGGGATGAGGAGAATCGAAGGTTGAATCTCAATTCTGTGATGATTTTAAGTAATGGGTTTTTATTGAATTCGATGTTGGTGGTAGTTGCTACTATAGAAGCAAAGATGGTGATGAAGTTTGAAGAAATTAGGGTTTGATCTTTGAATTGAAATCGAATAATTGGGGTTTTTCTCGTGAATATACTCGATTGACCGGGATGGTTGCAAAGTGTGACATTTTCTTTATGGAGCTACAGAGAAGCAGAGGTAATAACAAATGATGTTGAAACTGCAAATTGTAATAATTTGGCAAGATGTTGCTAGTAATGGAGTTAATCAAGTTCTACGAGAGATGGGGTTTGTTGGTTGCCGAAATTGTGAGATTGATGATGGTGGCTATGCATCCGCAATAGAGAAGAAGAATCACTGTTGCGAGAATTGAAGCAGGGAGGTGATGTCATTGTGCAATAATGGGCTCTCGTGATGAGCAAGATTTGGAGCCGGAAGAATTAAAGCTATATGAATGTTTAGGAGTCAGAATGTGCGATCCTGCAGAGCAATGGAGTTGCGATCCAAAATGGTCATGGCTTTGGTGGTGTTAGTTGGCTTGACATGGTTGATGTTTGTTGTCTTTGGGCAATGAGGTGGTTATGAGTCAAATCAAGGTGGTAGTCTGTGTTGCTCTCCCGGCTCTCTTGGCTTTGTAGGCCTGCTAAGAATGGTGATTGTGTATGCTGCAGAATGGATATTGTAATGCTAAGCTTGTGTTGGTTCAGTTACATCTCAAGGAGCAGTGTAAGGGGAGTCAGGTGGAAATGGAAATGGAATGTTGGATTCAGCTGGTTGCAGCAAAGCAAATGAGTTTGGTTCAGTGTAAGTTACAGGTTGTGATGAGTGTGCCGTAAAGGGAAGTGTATGGAGAGTTATGCGATAATTGGTTAGCCGCAGTGATGAACATGAGATACAGGTGCAAAGATGAGAAGTGTTGCTTCTGTTACAGGGTAGAAAAGGCACCAGAATTAGATGAATGTGTTAGGCATGTTGCAGGTGAAGAAAAGAACTACTGAATTGGCACAGGAAACACTCGAAAAACGACGAACTCTACTGGAATTTTATTCGATGAGTCAACTCGGTGACTCGTTACACCAACTCGCATTTCAAATGACTAAGACCGAGTCGAACCCGGCTAACTCGGTGGGCGACTCTCTCCTCCCTTGACCGTTGACTGACGGTTTGACCAGTTTGACCGTTAGTCTTAACGGTGGACTGACGGAATATTCCGTTGAATATACCATTGACGGAGAAATTTTCAGGTGGCCGGCGGTGACTTTTCCGGCCGGATTCCGGCCATAATACCAGTTTTCCGGCAAGCCAAAAATTTCAGAATTTTCTATGGACTTCTCTCATGGGTGTGAAGACTTGGGCTAGGAATTGGATGGAGAATTGGGCTCAAACTTGGAAAGAGAAGATGGAAGATGAGAAAAGACTTGAATTTGGAAATTGAATTGCTAAAGGAAAAGGATTCTATTCCTTGGAAGATTTGGAGAATATTGAAGCCTATAAATAGATAAGTTTTCTATATCTTTTACACACCTCTTTACACACACAACACTTGTGTTTTTGCTTTCAATTCTTCTTCTTAATTATTTGTGTGAACTTGAAAATTCTCCTTTTAATTATTTTGTGTGAATTTCAAAAACATGAGTAGCTAATTTTATTATTGATTGAGGATGAATTCCTAGTTCTTAAAACATGATTTGAGTTTTGTTTCAATTCTATCTTGAGATTTTTCACATGATTATCGTTTGTTTTTACTAATAGGAATGTTTATTCATTCATGATTGATTGATAGATTGTTTAGAGTGCACGCTAAATTGATTTGTTAATTGATCTAAATCTAGTATAAGTTAGGGAATACGAAATCGTTTCGACACTTTACACAAGTAGAAAACACGAGACCTTGCGGAGGGATTCCGTGGAGCAATTGTGTGTAGAAACAACGCTAGAAAGTGGACCAAGCGAACCGAGTTTAACTACTAGTACTAAACCTAAATTCATAGATCTTAATGCATTCGGGGAATTACATCTTGTAAGCGAACCTCAAGGTGGTTCTTTTGAATAGAATCGATAACTAAGCGGACCTCGTTACTCTCGGTGAAATAAGGGATTTTGGGGCTAGCTAAGCGGACCTGCTATCCTACGGTTGGTGATAATCTGTGACTAATAACAAGTAGAAAAGAACATAACTTTAATCATTGTTTTGCAACGAAGAATGATTCCTTGATCTTGTCTCTCTTATTGCTTTCAACTTTATCTTTTAATTGCTTTGCTTATTTTCTTTTGCTTTTTACACCCCCCTTTCGTGACAATTTTTACAACTAGAATCTCTTGCTCCTCGTGGGAACGAACTTGACTTCCATTATATTATTTTTAATTGAGTGGAAATAAGATATTAATTTGATTGCACCTTCGACACGCATCAATGTTGTCAGTAATTTTTCTACCAGGAAGGAAAGAAGATTGGCTTGGTGATATGATTTTATTGAGGAGGGGTTTTAGTCTATTAGCTAGGATTTTAGAAATTATTTTATAAATGGTGTCACTAAGACTAATGGGCCTAAAATTAGTCGGGGTTTGAGGAGTAGAGATTTTTGGGATTAGAGTGATGAAGGAATAGTTGAAATCCGGATACACCATTTTTAAAAAGATCCTGAATTTATCGTTTCCGAGAGCTCCCCAATTTGCTTTAAAGAACCCTAGCTGAAAACCATCTGGGCCAGGAGCTGCCCAGGGGTTCATGTTGAAAATTGTAGTCCATATTTCTTCACTAGATGAACCTCAATAAGAGAGCTGTTTTATGCCTCTGATATACAGGGTTTGATGATTTCCGATAAATCTATATTATAGTTACTGATTTCGGATGTACCGATCTGAGTGAAATGATTGATAAGAAGGTTATTGATTTGATCTCTAACTGAAAGTCAAAGACCTAATGGTTCCCTGAGCGAGAGAATGTCATTTATTTTCTTTCTATTTGAGGTTGCTTCATGGAATTAATAAATGAGAGGAGAGGATTTATTAAACAAAGGTGGTTTGAAATTGAAAGTAGAATCAAATGTGATGATTAAAAATAAAAAAGAGAATCAACTATTTTTTAAGTCATTGGTGTGATAATTAATGGTGTAATTATTTGGCTGGCTTCTAAGGAACGCGCAATTGGGGGATATATAATCTAATTGGGGGATATGAATTACTTCCCCCAACCAAAGGTGGCTGTTAAGGGGTGTTTTTTGGAGGCGAAAATACTAAAACATCCTTAGATTAATTAAAAACATTATGAAAAGACTGTTATACCCTTTCAACAAAAACATAAAATCAAATAACCAAATTCATATATCCCCCATTCTCAAATCCGAACCGGCATAGTTGCAAAAAAATTTTGAAAAAAAAATATTTCTTCATCTTCTTCCTCATCGTTCATTCTTCATCGACGATTAATCGTTGAATCAAAAATTTCTTCGTCGATTAACATAACATAACCATGCCTCCAAGAACCAAATCGAAAGCAAAACCGAGAACCAAATCGGCTGCTGAACAAACACATGAACAAAGAATCGAGAACATTGCTCAACAACTAGAAGAGGACGCAGCAGCGTACCCGGATGACCAAACACTCATGGCTTCTCTGAGAAGGTAAGTGATTTTTGAACTCATTTATGATTGTTTTACTCGATTTGTAGCCATGGGTTTAGGTTAGAATCGCCAACAATAGTGTAAACTGTCGAGTTACAGAGAAAACCGGCATTGGATCTTGGTTTGAATACCAAGCCGGTTTAGTTACCTAAGATAGAATTTGGGTTGAATACCATACCGGTTTGCATTCCTGAAATCGAATTTTTTATACCTAACATAGAATTTGGGTCGAATACCATACCGGTTTGCAACTAAAAACACACAGGAACTTAATTGTGTGTACCGGCATTATATCTAGGTTTCGTGAATGCCGGTATTTTAAAACCGGCATATGTTAGTTCAGTTAGTCAATGCCGGTATTACACTTAAAACATACAGGAACATCACTGAAATGGTGCTCAATACCGGCACATAATTTAGTTTCAAGACAATGCCGGTTCAACGATACCGGCATGCTCGATATTTATGGTATGATGCCGGTTCATGTTACCGGTATTGGTTTGTTTAGGAATTGGTATGCCGGTTCCTAAACTGCCATGCCTTTTCTAATGTTTGTTTTGTTTGCTTATGTTACAGGTCAAGAGCCAAAGAAGCGAAGAAAGATAAAGGTCCTATCCTCACTAAGAGAAGGAGGAAGGACGGTCTTGATACTCCTCAGTCCCTGCCTCCACGGGGGAAAGACGCGGGTCGCAAGAAACGTTTGGGGTTTGAAACAAGAGGGTCAATTTGGGAGAGTGGTGGTGAACGTAGTGCACTTGCAATCCGTGAAGGTACTGGAACACATGAGGGCGATGAGCATGATGGAGTGGAAAGTGAGGAGGAAGATGATGAGGTTCCCCAAGTTAATTAGCAAGCCAAAGCGAAGTTGGTGGGACTAGTCAACAACCAACACAAGGCAAGGACAAGGGCAGCCGAAAAACAGAAAAGTTAAAGGTTGTCACCTTCCTCACCTTGATGACATGTTACCCGACCGCGATGATGGTAAAATTTGGGGTCAAGCTCCGGAACCGAAAGTACTATTTGGATACAAGCACTCTTGGGCTCGTACTATCTTTCAAACTTATGTAAGCATTTTTTATTTTGTGCATGTGCGTTGTTTTATCTTTTACATCATCTCTTAATCGTATTATCTCGTATTTGTAGGATCATACTAAGGCTGTGCGTGTTTGCCGAAACCAAGCCGTGGCTCATTGGGATTTGTCGTTGGAGCATGAAGATGTCCAAACATTAGTAAAGAACTCGTCTCAGTATTCTTTGGTTGAAAATTACGTGAATCCGGATATCGTGACCGTCAAATTGCTTCGTTGAGAGGTACCATGGTGAAACTGATACAATGCACTTCCCGTTTGGTGAGATGACCTTGATTCCTCGAAGATGCTCATAACATTCTAGGCTTGAATGTTATCGGCAAATCAATTTCAGAGGGAGTTGAGTCTCGGGACCTAGAATGGTCGAAGTTGCACGATTTGACCCAAAAGCTGTTTGGTTGGGACTTCAAAACTTCTTCGGATAGCTTTTATGTAGCATCGAACGGAAGTAAGACGAAGACATTCAAGTTGACGATGCTTAAGAAGATGTTTGAAAATACAAAGGCTAGAAGCTCGAAGGATGGATGGGACCCTGCACATATTCGGTATACACCGCCGCGTACCTGTTATACATTTTGGGCACTAGGGCATTCCCCGACACTAACGGCAACGGGGTAAGTGCAAACTTTCTCCAAGTACCTTGACCCGTTGGAAGGTGTCCATGGCTATTCTTGGGGCACCGCGGTCATGGCACATTTGATGGCGGAGATGAGAAGGGCTTCATTGGCTAAAACAAACCAATTTGTCTGAAATTTCACTCTACTCCGGTACAAATTTCTTTAATCTATTGTTGAGATGTATTTTTTTACTTATGTTCACATGTATATTGTTCAAATTGGATTAGGTGTGGTGTTATGAACACTTCCCAACCTTATTCAAGGACTGCCAATTCTTGAAGATCAAAGACCTTACTGAACCCGATACCCCTAGAGCTCAGAGGTTTGAGTTTAACAGTAATCCGAAGCCCGGTAACAAAGGTCGAGTCATCAATATGAGATTGGATCTGGATGCTATGAGGAAGGAAGACGTTGTGTTCGACACTTATAAGGAGATTAGAGGGTACCGTCCAATTCCAAGAGATGTTGCATTTTACCATGGGCCGTTGTACCACCCAAAAGGATACATCATGGCCGATCCATGCCGTGTGATGCGCCAACATGGATTTAAGCAATTATCCCGTCATTGGTCGAACTCTGATGATAATTATCATCTTTACTTTTCTCGGTGCAATTCAACTCCCAACAAGTTGCATGTAGTGTATGATCCAGAACCGGAACCAACACATTGGAGGGATAGAGAGCCACGTCGTTTGGTTGATATTAGTAAGTGGGAGAGTGCGGAAAATGGTTATGAAGTTGATGACAGCTACATGAGGGATTACCTGGAATGGTCACATCCTTATGTCGTGCGTCCTCCCTCCGTCGAAGCTCCACACCAAGAAAACCCTCCTGTTGAAATTACTCCACCTCCACAACCTACGATGGCCAACCTTCTTAGGACTTTAGCAATGGTGGTAAGTTTTCTTAATTGCTTATATTCATTAAATGTAAACATAATCATATATTAACATATATACTGAATATGTGTTTGATGTATTAATATAGCAACGTCGGCTTGGCAAGGTTACGAAGATGTTAGGTTGCAAGCACAATGACGGGGTGGTGCTATCTCTTCAAGAAATCAAGGAACTAGAGGAAAAGCTTCATAGAATTGAAGAAACCCACCCTACTGTCAGAGCTATGTACGGGGAAACAAGGAAGGTCCACCCAAAAGAAACAAAAGACTAATTTAGTTTGAGATAATTGATGCCAATGTTTGATGGTTAACTTTTACGAGTTTGGTTACGTCAAAAACAATTTCAAACTTGTTTTGGTTTGTACTTGTGGGTTAACTCGTTTAGTTCTTTGGTTTATGTTGAACATGTTAAGATTTGTAGTTTGCAAGTTAAAATGTTCCTATGTAGTAGAGGTCAGTTTTAGAAATATATGTACACATACCGGCATATCCTAGGCATGGTCAAAACACCAAGGCACCTAGTCCCTAAGATAGCAATTTTTTTGCCGAACAATCAGGTTAAATTATTTGGTTCCTGTATAGAAACTGACATGTACCGGTATTGTTACGTTTCTCAGGCGAATGCCGGTATTGCAAATATCCGAATACTCTTGAAAATGTGATAGAAAACCGGCATTGTAAGATTCATTTTGACAATGCCGGTATGTAAGATTTCCAAATTTTCTTTTAGAGTTGACATAAAACCGGCATGCTCGATCTGATTTCCACAATGCCGGCACCTTGATTAATTCATTTCAAATTCTCTTTTATTTCGTACTGAAGTAATCGACTACATTGGATTAGAAACTTTAAATTAAAAAACAAAGTGAATGGATTGCACTCGAGTAAAAGATAATCTATTTCCATCCATTTTCAACAATTGCGGAGCCTTTGAGCAATTCCCTAATCTGCTCAAAGACATCGTCCGGAATGGGGGTGTCAAGGATCATCCTCATTGGCTCTTCTTCTTTTCAACGTATTCCTTTCCCTTCATATAACACCCATCACACCCATCGATAGGCTTACAATGGCCCTTGTGGTTTTCTCTTGACTCGCTAGTTCAACCGCTTTGTCAAACCATTGAAACTCATCGCACTTTGGGTGATTCAAACACCTCGAAACATTCTTCCATTTTCAAAGATCATCGCTTTTTGCAATCCAAAACCGGCGTGTCCCATCACAAATTTCTACACTTTGAATAAATAAATGGACAGTCCATGGCTAGGTGAGAAGGTGACTTGCAAATTTGACACTTGCAATGATGATTCTGTAATAAAAAATTGTATTAGTTTTCCGTCATAGTATTGAAGAGCATGTTGTTAGGAAATATACTTACTTTGCAAATAGAGGTAGATGATGAATCCCCCATTCTTTGAGCCGTGCTTGCTTACTTGAGAGAATGATTTTTTTTAGTTCTTTTTTTATTTGGTGCTTGATTTGTGTAGTTTTTGCCAAAGGAATGGGTGATATTATATAGAAATGATGCTCCAACGGTCATACTTTTCAAAAAAGTAGCCGTTTTTTTTTTCTTCAAATTTTGTACATTCCGGCATAGATGTTACTAAACAAAGAATGCCGGTATTATAAGCATATTTTGGTAGTTTCCTGTAAAGATTTTACGCATTACCGGCATCATCGTGTTATACCATGTAGTGCCGGATCATAATACCGGCATAGATTTAGTTCCACCTAAGTATGTCGGTTTCGGAAATTGAATGCCTAACGGCTAGTTTTTTAAACAATACACTTGAAAACATTAGTTCCGGCGTGGGATCTAAGTTACTTAGAGTGCCGTCACTAAAGTGGAAAAGATCCGTTATGTCCACATCTATTTAAAGGAATGGATACACCCATTGCAGTTGATACTTCACAGATATATCTCCAATGGATTATCAATCACCAGCTGACAAGTTCATCAATTCCCTCGAGAAAGAAAAACACATGAGGAAAATATTGTCAACCCCAACAGGAAATCAATCATCAACCACGACCAACTCCGTTGCCACAATACTAGAAAAACTAAGAAGGAAAGAAGAAACCACCAAGTCAATTGCCGCAATGGAAGAAGAGATAATTAAGAGAAAAAGAGAAGAAGAAGAGGAAGCAAAGCTTGAACGTTATTGTCAAAAATTAGATAAGATAAAAGCGGAAGCTGAGGAAGAGGTTAAACGTCAAAAAGAAGCTAAGATAGAAGCAGATGTTCAGGAGGAAACAGAGTGGATTAGAAATTACTACATAGTATCGGATTTGCCGGAGGATCAACGCCCTTCAGATGTTTTTTGGGGCCTTGTAATGACTGGTTCTTACAAGCATAACAAGTTTGACCGTAAGAAACGCATAATTGAATACGCACATCAAATAGTACGCATTCGAAAAACTGCACTCATCAAATCATGTCTCAAATACAACGAATTTCTTGCAAGATACAATGGTGATAGGTATGAAGCTCAGGATGCATATACGAAGTGGAGAAAAGAGCCTTTTAGGCATTTCGAAGCAGCTTTACTTGTTCAAGCTCGTTCCAATAAATCATAAACTTGTAATACCGGCATCATTGGTATGTAAACAACTATGCCGGATTTGATGGTATTATATATAATTGAATCACCAACGGTCATATTTTTCCAAAAACTAGCCGTTTTATTTGAAATTAACAAGTACCGGCATATTCGCAATTATACATGTAATGCCGGTATTATTTGCCGGCGTGGCACCATGTTGTTATACCATGCCTATCGATTACATATTTGGGATAATCTCGATAAGAAATTTACTTGTACTGGCGCCCTATGACACATTAACTTCAATGCCTAAGTTATGTAATTTCAAAAAAACTAGCCGTTGAGGTTTTCCTCTATATAAAGAGAGCTAATACTTGAACCCAAATGCCCAAAATTCGTGTGTTCTTATATATCTCCTTGAGAATCTTAGCTTATGAAACCCTAAACCCTAGATTAGTCATCTATAAATAGCTTATTATAAAACCTAATCCCACATACAACAAATGGCATCGTTTGACTCAGGAAGATTTAGCAATCACCCAAGCATGGTACTCCGAAACTCGTCCTTCAACTATAGATAGCAAAGACGCGGGATTCCATGTGGTTGAAGATTTTTAGGAAGTTTATTCACGATTACGGTAACCCGAAAGGAAGAACTGCTCAACAAATCGAGCAACGACACGACATCATCCTAAATGCTGTGGTTGAGTATCTAAAAATGAAGCACCGGATCGATAACGCTAATCACAATAGATTGTCCCCTCAACAACTCGTAAGTATCTTTATGAATAATTCGCACAATCTACTATTTTTCAATTTTTATGTAACCAACAAAGTTTGTTTGTTGTTTTTGTAGCATGAAGCCGTGAAAACGCGCGTTACTTACAAGAAAAGGGAGAACCATTCATGTTTGAAGCCAACGTGAACCATATTGTAACCAAAGTCACCGAGTACCACCACCGGGTGAATCGGAAACGGATTCTTCTTAAGAAGATTGAAAGTTTAGTGGTATTTGCTAAGGTTTTTCGTAAGGTTTTGTGGGTACATCTCTATGTAAACCCTCACGAGACTATAACTCGTCCTATTGGGTCACCAAGTGGTTTAAAGGCTTGATGCACGTGCTAAGTGCATTCGTGCTTCCTGCGACAAGGATTACATTTGAAATAAATTAGAGTTCCGGCTTATTTTATTTTGTTAGCATAATACAAAAAATAATTAACTTGTAAAACCGGCATAGTTGGTATGTATTTATCTACGCCGGATTTATGACGGTTACGATTTCCCTCTACTAGTTTGACAGTTACAATTTCATTCAACTTGTTTGACGGTTACAATTTCATTCAACTTGTTTGACGGTTACAATTTCAATCAACTCGTCGGTTTCAAACTACTCATGCTATATAAGTGACGGTTTTGGAAAGAAAAATATTCAATCTATTCAATCTCTCCCTATTTTTTTTTCATCTTCTATACCAAAGCAATGGCTCGTCGCAAACCCAATCCGTAAATACCCGTTGATGATGCGCAAAAAGTCCTCAAGAGTCTCCTGGTGAAGCGGACGTAACAGATTTGATTCGGTAAGTGATGTATAACACAAAGTCTCCTTTTGAATTGAAGTACTTTTAGGGTTTACCCAATAATATATAACACAAAGTCAAACATGCTAGGGTTCATGACGGATTGAAAATTCTGCTTAGGGTTTTGAAATTTAATTCTAGTAAGATGAAATTCTAGTCAATTGAATTGAGTTTGAAAATCAAAAACCAAAAATCACTAAGAACTCTGTAAAAAATTTACAGAAAACCGGCATAGATGTATTGCCATTTAAGAATTCCGGAAATCACACCGGCACTATCGTATTTTATTTTGCCATGCCGGTTTTCGGTCCCTAAAATTTGTGAATCCCTGGATACAATTCAACCAAAACCGGCATTCAACGTATTAATATTGTATATGCCGGTATCTATTCCGGCACTCAATGTATGGTAACTAATTATACCGGTTTGTTTTTCATACGGCTTAGAATTTTCTACATATAATTCAATATAACCGGCATAGTAGTATTTTTTGAAGGAATGCCGGAACCTATACCGGCACTAACGTATTTTATTTGTCCATGCCGGTTTTCGGTCCCTAAAATTTGTGAATCCCTGAATACGATTCAGCCAAAACCGGCGTTCCACGTTTTATTCTTTAATATGCCGGTATCTGTTCCGGCACTCAATGTATGGTAACTAATTATACCGGTTTGTTTTTCATACGGCTTAGAATTTTCTACATATAATTCAATATAACCGGCATAGTAGTATTTTTTGAAGGAATGCCGGAACCTATACCGGCACTATCGTATTTTATTTTGATATGTCGGTCTTCGCTCCCTAAAATTTGTAAATCCCTGAATACGATTCAGCCAAAACCGGCGTTCCACGTTTTATTCTTTAATATGCCTAGTATCTCTGCTCCGCACTCAATGTATGGTAACTAATTATACCGGTTTGTTTTTCATACGGCTTAGAATTTTCTACATATAATTCAATATAACCGGCACAGTAGTATTTATTGAAGGAATGCCGGAACCGGTACCGGCACTATCGTATTTTATTTTGAAATTCCGGTATTCTCTCCCTAAAATTTTTAAATCCCTGATACGATTCAACCAAAACCGGCGTTCTCCGTTTTATTCTTTAATATGCCGGTATCTGTTCCGGCATTTCGTATATGTCTTTTTTTGATGCCGGTTTTAAGTATGTTCCTTTTGTATGCCGACATGTAGTATGTAACTCAATTTAACGTGTTGGAACATAGGTCTCACGCACCAAGAAAGGACAAAGGAAAAGGAAAAGTCATTGAAGAATCAAAACGTAAGTCTTCTCGACGTAAACGTCAAAATCCGACTCATGCTAAGGTCACAATCGGGATCATCCTATAAGCGACTCAACAAGCACCGATGATGATGATGAGTGGGAAACTCCACCAGAACCGGTAATAGCAGGTGGCTCATCCTCACAAGCAGGTGGCTTAGGACAAACTGATGATGAAAAGGCACCCCCTCCTCACTTCCCTGATAAGTTAGAATTGATTCCTGTCCGCAATTGTAGTTGCAGGAAATCCCACACTACACCCCTTACTCAATTTTGTAGATCTAAATCATATTAATCACCTAAATTTTAAATATAAGTGCTAGAAATTTAAATAGACACATAAGATTTTTTACGTGGTTCGATCAATGTGATCTACATCCACGATTCTTCACTATGATTGTTGAGGTTACATTAATATTACATTGGAAATCTCCATTAATGGATATTTTCTAGAGCTCTAGATCTAATTATTTGGAGAAGAAGATGATAAAGAAAATAATATCTCTCTCTCTCTCTAAAAATATCTCTCTCCAAAATTATTCCTCTCTTCTCTCTCTCCTGCTCTCCTCTTTATATAGGTGTTTACATAATGGATGACAGCTCACATACAGCTCATATTCTCTCGAGCTCTTTGATGATTTCGCAGGCTCCTGCTACCTTCTCTCGAGACATTCTCGCGAGCCCTTTAATGATTTCGCAGGCTCCTGCTACCTTCTCTCGAGACATTCTCGCGAGTCTTGCTACATTCTCTCGAGACACTCTCTCGAGCCTTGCTACCTTCTCTCGAGACACTCTCTCGAGCCTTGCTACCTTCTCGCGAGTTAAGGAAAATAATGAATCTCGCACGCTAAGAAAATATGTTGTGCGATATTTGAATCCTACATCTTGCCTCTTTTTCCTTGAATATTGCTTGAAGAGCGATCTTTAAGGAAAAATCCGTTGTCGTAGTAATCTTTGATCTTTGTTGATGAAGGAACGAGCGAAAGAATACTGGACTTGAAAAGTACGTACTTGCCTCTATTCTTTTGCGAAGTTCCGAAGCTTTGAGAAGTATATATGAAGTATCGTTTCTTGAATTATGCGAAGTATGAAGTATCCTTGAAGAAGTATATGAAGTACTTAATCCTCGAAATATATAAGAAGGATGAAGTATCCTTTGAGAAGTATAAGAAGTATTGCGAATCCATCATGCGAAACTCTCGCTCCATGTTCTTTGCCTCATGCTATGCTCTATTCTTTCGCGAAGTTCTGAAACTTTGCGAAGTGGATAAGAAATATTAATCCTTGAAGTATAAAAAGTATTGCCTCTGTTCATGCGAAGTCATTATTCCATTTTTGGTGAGGATTCTTGTTGTTCATTGGTAAACATCTTCTTTGGAAAGGATTCTTGCCGAGAAAATAAAGAACATAAAATGTTTTTCGGTAATCCATTGTTGCCTCTGTTCTTTATCTACGAAGGTAGAATCGTTGAAAAAGTCTTGAATGAGTGAGTTATTTCTTCATTCTTATCTTTCCTCTATCTCCTGCGTTGTGCTCATGCGATAGTATAATCTCTTCATTGCTTTACGTTGAATTGTATCATTGCGACGAGGTCGGCAGTATCTCCATGAAAGGAGAAACCTACTTTTCTCGCCTTATCATTTCGGTAGTCTTTATCTCTTCTTGTTGCGACAGGGTCGCAGCCGCCTTACATTTTCATGCAATGGCCCATTGACCTTGCCTTATCATTTTTGTGTGGTCTTCCAAGTTAGACCTCCCTAATTAGAGGTCTTCCCATGCCACCTTTCATCGCGACAAAATCGCAGGACGTCTTTACACTTGCATGTAAAGACCCATTGATCTTGCCTTATCATTTTCCAAGTATTTTTGCCTCTGCAGATGTTTTAGTTGCGACAATATGACAGGCCTAGATATCCTTGCGAACATAAAGCCCCATGACATTGCCGTCGTGCGACGAAATCGCAGGGACGTCCGTACACTTTCGTGTAAAGACCCATTGATCTCGTCTTACCCTCGCGTTAGTATTATTGCCTCTGCAGGGATCATCGCACAAATATGACAAGCCTAAGTCTCCTTGCGAAAACAAAGCCTCATGACATTTGCGTCTTTTTTGACACTCCCCCTAATAGAGAGCGTCGCCCTTATCATCTCCCCGGTTGCCCCTTCAAGGAGGCGAAACATCGGCCATACAAGACTAGCTCCTCCCATCCGGTCTTAACAACAACCAGTTGTTTTCGCAGCCTCTTATCCCTTATACCTATAGGGTTTATGGTTTCGAGGCTGCACCCTAAGTGGAGTTTTCTTCGGGCGAGTGCAACATATGCCAAGACTTGCCAAGAATGGCCGGGGTAGGTTCATCCATCCCGGCACTCGGCTCAACCGTGTACCTCGGCGCCTTGAGCATACACTCGACTCCTTGAAAGAGACCCTCGGTCGCCCAACCAGGTATAACCTACATATATAGTTGGGAATCCAAGGTACCTCTTCCTGATAGGCTTTCATGGGCCCCAAATTTCCATGACTCGGGCTTCGGGAGCGGTGTAACCTTCCCCCTGAGCCATGTCGAGAGATACCCCCTTATATGACGCACTTTAGGTCTTACATTTGCCTCTTACGAAATGTTATTCGCGAACTAGGGTGTACGCCATAAAGGTTCGTCCCATTCTGGTTATTTTATTGATTCTTCTTCATATGAAATAGGTATCCCCTACTACGACGCACTTTAGGTACTTTTGCCTCTTGCGAACTTCTGATTTCGTCATAGTAGGTTTGCCTCTATCTGATTATTTTGTTGATTCTTCTGCATATAAGCTCTTTTGTAATTTCGCTGATCTTGTCATTTTTTGTTCGAAATTTTCACATGTTTTCATTCTTTCATTCATTCTTCCATTCTCATATCATTTGCAGTTTGTTGCTGTTGTTGTCTCTTGCGAAGTATATGATTTGCTTGTGAAGCTATCATCTTCTTGCATATTCTCGCACCACACCGTCTGTTCTAACCCTTTCTGCGAGGAGGGAGATTCGAACCCAAGTCTTCTAGTTTGCATACTCCTTCTCTCACCATTTGGGCTACTTGTTGTTTGCAAAAGAAAGGTATAGTTCTGATATATTGCTCCATTTCTTCGCCCCTTGAAGTTGAAAAATGAGTAGATAGGAAAAATATGCTTAGCGAGGGATTCGAACCCGCGATGCTGAACTTCTTATCTGCTTTCTTGACCATCTGTACTAGTTTCTATTTGCGAAATAATGTGATCACATTGTTCATTTAATGTGATCTTTTGGTCTAGCATTTAGAGTAGAAGCATACAAAAAGTCTGCGATAGTTGGGATTCGACCGTGCGACCTCAAGCTTGTTGACTTCGCAGACAACCATCTCTGCTGGCTGCTGTTTTGTGAAAGTAACGTAAGCTTTTTGTAAGTTATTCTCTTGTAATCGCTTTTTGCATATCCCTCACAGTATGTTATTTTCTTCGTCTTCATCCCTCCAACTGGTGTGTTTTGAATCCTTTCTTAACTGAGTGTACTGAGACTCCCTTACTGCTTGTAGTTTGATTATTGGATTTTTTAAGCTTTCCTTCATTAATGCTAGTATTTGGTATGTGATGCTCTATCATGGTTCACCGAGCCATTTCTTGTTCATAGTTTGTTCTTTTGCTCTTTGTATACCTTGAACTCTGATTACTTGTATATATGTCTTTGAAGTGTATTCCTTAGCCTCTGACTTGATATTCTTTACTTCACATGATGTCTTCTCATTACTTTTGCTATACACTTATTTCCTAGTTTATACACTCGCAGGAGGACTTTATGCTTGATCCCACAATCTTCCTTACATTCATTTGTCTTGAATGAAAAGGTAGGCTTGGTCTTCATTTTGGCTTGGTTTTATTTGTCATGGTCACTTGGCTGGAAACAAGAGCTGCTGGTGTGGTTTAATTCTCATATCTTATCATTTTGTTCTCGCTATTTGCATAAACTTTCTGTTCGTCTTTTCTTCTTCATTGATTGGTAGCTCATTTCGGCTTCTTATTTCTTCGCAATTGCACAATTTGTTCTCGAGGACGATTTGTTTTATTCTTTTGCCCTTATTACACGTGCGTCTTTGAAGTTTGGTGGTTCACCGCATAAAGATGATGAACTAGTCATGTCTTTGCTGATGCGATAACCCTCGAGACACTCTATCTTCATAATCCCCAGAATTCTATCACGTCATGATTCTTCTACCACTGTCTTATTCTTTCTCCTTTGCAAAAATCGTGATGATACGAGAATCGTTCGCTTGATGCTTGATCCTCGCAGGTGTGCTTTATGCCTTTGCGAGACTTACTCCTTGTTGAACCAAAGCTCCATAATTCTTTACTTTACCCCCTATGATGAAGTCTTTTTCATGTATCCCTATCTTTGGTTATTTCCTCTCGCTCATGAGTATGGATTTATATGGTTCCTTCTTTGGCTGATTTGCTTGTGACTCATGAAATTTGCTCCTCTGGTAGCTTTGCATTCCTTTGCGTCTTTTCTTCTCTATGTTGCTGGATATGTAGTTCACTCCTCTTGCTCTCTTGATCTTTGAAATAGACAAATGATAAGGGGTATTGCCTTCACTTTGCAGAGTTTGTTATCTCTTCATTTGTTATCAACGATTTTCTCCATAGAAGACATTTGATCGTTCCTTGCTGCAATCAACAGACCAAGTCAGTGAACAATCTGTACATGCTTGAGATAATTGTTATAGTAGAAAGAATTAAATTTATCATTGTAGAATTGGATAAGATCGAAAATCTTATCAACGAATCTTTGCTTCTTCTAGAGCTAGTGGTTAAGGCGGCCAGCATGATTAATTTCCTTGCTCTGTCCATTGTTCCCTTCGTGCTGATGAATCTTTGCTTTGCGAACTGAATTGGTGTTGCTGACTTTCGGTGCGAGATAAACAAGTTGATTTTGAGCTTTCTTCATGCTGGTATTTCTCTGCTTGCCATACTATTTCATCTATACTTTTTGCGAGAGCTCACCGCCTTCCATTGTTTGATATCATTGTCTTCTTTTTCTTTGTACCTGTCTGCTATATTTCTCCATTATACTGGTTGCTCGAAATCATCTTTTGTGGCTGCTTTCTTCTCTGCTGGTTCCTTGCCTGTGACACTTCAAGCACAATAAACCCTCAGTTCTGTTCTTTATCTGATTCTTCATTGTTCTTATCCCTGCTCCTTCGCAAACAGTCAATAACACTGTTCTTAGGTAGCGAAGTTGAATTGCAAGCTTCACGTGCATGAGCTGCATGGGAGAAGTTACTTGTCGGTTTTTGATCCTTTGATCTTTCATTGAACTTAAAATGAATTTTAATTGCTTGTTGTTTGGGTTCACTGAGAATCTGTTACTTATTGATGATGATGCCTGCTTGGACATTGGTTTCTTCATGAATTATCATGGGTTCACCACTGCTGATGACGAGGTGATTGTATGGTGGATCCTCTGTCTCACTTTTGGTTGTGTTGTTCGCAGCTTCATTGATTACTTCGCGGGAGCTGGTGACGAAATTTGTTTGCAAATAGTTGATTGGGATTTGACTTTGCGAAGTGACTGTATGAAATTGGTTGTTTCGCCAAGTTATTTGTCTTTGTTTCTTCTTCTTTGGTCTTTTATTTTCTTCAAGAAAAACTCTACCTCCCATATCTGTTCATAATATAATCTCGCAGGTACTAATTGTTGCGAAGCTGATTATTTGATTCGAACTGTGCTGGGATGTGGATTGATTGATGAAGTGAGTTCTTCTGAAATTAGACGAAGTAAATTTGACTATCCTGTTCCCCTTTTTGTTTTGTTTATTGATTAACTTTCATGCTGGAAGAACCTGGGATTTTCTCATCTATTACTTCGCCTTTGTGAACTTGTGGAAACTATCTCTTCGCTGATTTCTTCTCTTCTTAGCTTGCTGGTGTTTCTCATTCATATGTTGTCTTCCCTTCTTCATCTTCGGATAAGCTTTCCCTTCGCAGAACTAGCTGGATTTATTGACTATGTGGCGAAGTAATATTGTTATAGCGTGCGAGAGGAACTTGCTCTTTCTGTACCTAATTGTTGAGAATTTCTGTTGGAGTTGAGTTCAACCCATTCTCCGCTGGTCTATTTTTTGTACATTTTCTTCTTCGCTCAAACTTCTACCTTGTCATGGCTAATATTTGGATGAGAACTTTGTTGGTTTACTGGAAATTTTGAGTTGGTTTGTTATATTTTATTTTACTTCACTGGCTGTCTCAAATCTATTCTATTTTGTACCGTAATCTCGCTTATTGATGAAGAAATAGGTTGGACTGCTATATCTTTTCCTCGTTGATGGTTTTGACACGGACTCGTCATTTGTTGATGATGCTTTAGTGAAGTTAACTCATGGGTCCCTTTAACTCGAAATTACTACTCCCAACTGATTTGCTGCAAACCATTGGCAATTAATTCAATTCAGATGTCTCTTCGCAGCTGCAAATTTTCTTCCCAGAAGTTAATTGACCTCTTCATTTGCTGCTACTGATTTGTGCTGGGAAAAACGTTCATTCATACATTATTAAATCAAGATTTTTCTTCTTGATTTATTGTTGATGACGATTCTTTCAACTTTGTGTTGTGCTGTTGTTTTGAGCAATTATATTGTATCTTTCCTTTTCTTCTGTCCTCTTTGAACTTTAGCAAATGTTGCCTGAAGATGACTATCTCCATCTGATACCGCCGTTTTTACCTCTAATACTTGAAGATCCAATGTATCCAAGCTTCAATGGAACTCTCTTAAATCAACAAAATCAAATAGACTCGTCCCTGTTTCTAGCGCATATGTAGTTGCAGGAAATCCCACACTACACCCCTTACTCAATTTTGTAGATCTAAATCATATTAATCACCTAAATTTTAAATATAAGTGCTAGAAATTTAAATAGACACATAAGATTTTTTACGTGGTTCGATCAATGTGATCTACATCCACGATTCTTCACTATGATTGTTGAGGTTACATTAATATTACATTGGAAATCTCCATTAATGGATATTTTCTAGAGCTCTAGATCTAATTATTTGGAGAAGAAGATGATAAAGAAAATAATATCTCTCTCTCTCTAAAAATATCTCTCTCCAAAATTATTCCTCTCTTCTCTCTCTCCTGCTCTCCTCTTTATATAGGTGTTTACATAATGGATGACAGCTCACATACAGCTCATATTCTCTCGAGCTCTTTGATGATTTCGCAGGCTCCTGCTACCTTCTCTCGAGACATTCTCGCGAGCCCTTTAATGATTTCGCAGGCTCCTGCTACCTTCTCTCGAGACATTCTCGCGAGTCTTGCTACATTCTCTCGAGACACTCTCTCGAGCCTTGCTATCTTCTCTCGAGACACTCTCTCGAGCCTTGCTACCTTCTCTCGAGACACTCTCTCGAGTCTTGCTACCTTCTCGCGAGTTAAGGAAAATAATGAATCTCGCACGCTAAGAAAATATGTTGTGCGATATTTGAATCCTACAAACAATGATGGCAAACATTGGGGTCAACCGATAAACCCGCAACTTTTATTTTCGTATAAAGACTCTTGGGCTCGTTGGATCTATCAAACTTATGTAAGACGTTTGTATCTTATTATTATATTATTTACCTGTGATCAATTTAATTAAGTTTGTTGTGTTTTTATAGGACCACAGGAAAGCCTGGCGTGTTAGCCGCCATCAACAATCGGATGTGTGGCCTTTGGAGGATGAGTGTCCGGCTGTTCAACAAATAGTCAGAGCATCTGGGTTGTATCATGCGATAGAAAATTATGTGGCCACCGATACCGTCACACGCAAACTGCTTTTTGGAGAGGTTTTATGGTGAAACCCGACACCATGTATTTTAATTTTGGCGAGATGACCATTATCCCTGAAGATGTCCAAAGGATAATAGGACTAGAGGTTCTTGGGAAACCGGTTAAGGTTGGAGACAAGTCGAAGGACCTAGGGTGGGAAAAGATCTATGAACTCACAGAAAAGTTGTTTGGATGGAACAAGGAAACCACGTTGGCAAATTTGTACAAGAAACGAACGCCTGCAGACAAAGACTATAACATTCCTCAAACTCATTCAACTGTTTGGGAATACGAAGAACAGGAATTGACTCCCGCACAAGCTCAACAAATGCTGCCGCATATATCTTTGTTCATTTTGGGAACCGCTATATTCCACGACTCTAATGGTAACAGGGTGCATATGAACAACCTACGGTACTTGGATCCGTTGGAAGACGTTCATAAGTATTCATGGGGCACTCGCTTTCTTGGCTCATTTTTGGCGAAATGCGTCGAGCTTCTAAGGCGAAAGGCCGTCAATTTAATGGGAATTTTACTGTGATTCAGGTAAGGTGAACTACATATTTTGTGATTGTTATCGTTACATTTGTTAGTTTCCAACTATTTATTTTCTTATACAATTTATGGGCACAGGTGTGGGCTTATGAACACTTCCGAGATTTGTTCATAGGGTATAAAGGATTGGAAATTTGGCATGATTACCAACCGAATATGGCTCTAGCTCGAAATACTACTTCAAAAATACCCCTTCGCCTAACAAGAAACGGTTTTTACAAATGAGATTGGCTTTGGACTCGTTTTACGTGGAACATGTTGTGTTCGACCCTTATAGGAATGTCGAGGAGTTCACCTTCGGAGACATGAAAATGTTTCATTTTACAACGGACCGTTCTTTCATCCAAAAGGATTTGTTATGCATAACCCTCTCCCGCGTGATGCGCCAACTCGGTTACAAGCGAAAGATCTCACGGATACATCTTATCATAAATATTCTCACGACTTTACTAAATGCCAATCAAATGAGAACTATACTCGGTATGCTACGACCCGAACCAATTCTTGCACATTGGATCGAAAGGGAAGAAGAAGAACTTGTCTTTGGATAAGGGTGATTGGGAATTGGCCGAGAACGGTTTTGATAGTGAACCAACATTCCTAAACGGGCATCTACAAAGACTCACATCCTTATGTTGTACGCCCGGATACGGTAGAAGTCCCTCCACCACCCGAGACGTCCCTCCACAACTCCGAATCACTGCACCCGGACTTCTACACTCGTTACGTTGTTGGTGCGTTCATTACTATTCTCTTAATCTATATCTATCAACTTATAAATTTGTACGTACTAAATACATGCTTTGAAAAATCCGTTAACGGCGTCGGCAATTGGAAACTTGGCAAGGTTCTTTAAGAAGAAGACCAAGAAAGGAGAGTTGCTGACCCGAGAAAAAGAAATGGAGAACGTCGTCAAAAAGATAGACCAAATAGAAGATACTGAGGCAAAAGACTTGTGGGGCGAAAAGAAGAAGAGGGCATACAAGAGGCCAAGAACCGAGTGATCTTGTGATTCTTTGATAGTGTTAGTTTGGTTTATGTTTGTTTGTGTGGATTGGTAAACTTTGAACATCTTTGCTTCATTTGTTTTCGGTTTGGAACATCTTAACTTTACATTTGGTTTGTTTACACTTTGCGTATGTTATTTTATGGTATTAGGTCTTTGCTTATCCGTGTACTTAAGTTGTTATTCCAGCACAAACGAGAACATATTTTGCAACGCCGGTACGAGCACTGTGATGCGTGTCGTAACCACAACAAATTAATTAATACTTTACTACCTAATTAACAAGTAATATAGGGTAGTCAAGGTCGATCCCACGAGGAGCACGAGATTCTAGTTGTAAAAATTGTCACGAAAGGGGGGTGTAAAAAAAACAAAAGAAAATAAACAAAGCAATTAAAAGATAAAGTTGAAATCAATAAGAGAGACTAGATCAAGGAATCCTTCTTCGTTACGAAACAATGAATCAAGTTATGTTCTATTCTACTTGTTATTAGTCACAAATTATCACCAACCGTAGGTAAAGCAGCTAGCTCGTGCTAAACCCCTAAATCCCTTGTATCACCGGACACGGAAGTTCTCGACTACCGGATTCTATTTACCAAACCACCTAGTAGTAGCTCACTCTAGATGTAATTTAAATAAACGCATTAAGATTCATGAACTTATTAGGTTAATATTAGTAGTTAGACTCTTAGATCAAGGTCTACTTGCTAACGTTGTTTTCACACACAATTGCTCCACGGAATCCCTCCGCAAGGTCTCGTGTTTGCTACTTATGTAAAGAGTCAAGAAACGATTACTTATCTCCTAACTTTCACTAGCTTTAGATCAAATTAACAAATCAATTTAGCGTGCACTCCAAACAATCTATCAATCAATCATGAATGTCTTTAAGATCATTCCTATTAGTAAAAACAAACGATAATTATGTGAAAAACTTCAAGATAGAATTTGAAAACAAAAACTTAAATCATATGTTAAGAACTAGGAATTCATCCTCAATCAATAAGAAAATTAGCTACTCATGCTTTTGGAATTCACACAAATAATAATAATTAAAAGAAGAATTTTCAAATTCACACAAGTAATTAAAAAGAAAAATCTTAGAAAAGCAAGCAAAAACACAAGTGATGTGTGTGTAGAGAGGTGTGTAGAAGTTGTAGAAAACTTCTCTATTTATAAGCTTCAATATTCTCCAAATCTTCTAAGGAATAGAATCCTTTTCCTTTAGTCATTCAATTTCCAAATTCAAGTCTTCCTCAACTCTTCATCTTCTCTTTCAAAATTTGAGTCCAATTCTCCATCCAATTCCAAGCCCAAGTCTTCACACCCATGAGAGAAGTCCATAGAAAATTCTGGAATTTTTGGCTCGCCGGAAAACTGGGATTGTGGCTGGAATCCGGCCGGAATAGTCGCCGACGGCCGTCTGAAAATTTCTGTCCGTCGAGGGAATATGCGACGGAATATTCCGTCAGTCCACCGTTAGGACTAACGGTCAAACGGGTCAACCGTCAGTCAAACTGGGTCAAGGGAAAAGGTAGTCAAACTCGAGTTAGCTTCTGATTGTGGGCTGAGTCGTCTTAATCGTCTGAGTCACTGCGCTGGATCGGCTCATCGGAATCGCTCTGGATCGGTCATCTCCAGCACCGAGTTGACTCGCCGTAATGAAAAACCGGCCAGAGCTCTGTTTGTTTTCTGGCATTTCCCAGGCCGAGTTCAGGCCATTCTTTCCTTCATTCCCTGTTAAGAAATCATCCTAACATAAATCTATTAAGCAACACATTCTTCACTGCCGTACTGCTTCATTTTCCCTGTTGAATTGCACTCCTCAACACCTTCATAACAAGCCACCCTTGTTCACAGCTCAACACTGCTACACCCCATTCACCTGCATCTGCATTCTTGCCAATTCCTCAGTCTTGCAGCATCAGCTCTGCCTAGCCGTTGCAGCACCAATGCTGATTCTAGCAAAACTACAAACCCATTTGCTCATACATTCAGCTCTCAGCTCACAGCTCTTCTTAGTTTCACATCACCAGAAAGCCTTTAATTTTACTCTCAATTATTGAACAGTAGCAGCATCAATTCCTTCTCAAATTCTGCTCTTCATCTCTGAGGTCTCTTATCTCTTCTCAAACCCATCCTGCAACTTCAGACAGCACCAATCCCAACTTGCTTCAATCTTAGATCGAACCCGTTGTCTGATCGAACCCATTCATCACCACCACAACCAATTCTCAGTCGTTATCAAATCCCTTTGAGCAGCACTAACACTTCATTGCACCTATCAGCTATAAGTTGCTTTGATTTCAATCTCACAGATCCCATTTTAAGCTTATCTCTCTGAATTATACCAACACCCAGTCTTCATCAATCGATGGCAGAATCAATTTCAAAGATCTGTCTCTAATCACAATAGCAGCTTCACTAATTCTTTATCTCAGCTAACACCGATTTCAATCCTCGATCTGCTCGAACTCAAGAACAATCTCACTCTGCTCAAAACCCGTTGTTCTTCTTCATCTCCTTAATCAATTTAAACACAAATTCAGCACCAAAAACTCTTTCATTAATCGACTAGGTCCAAACCCCATCTCTCTTTCATCATTTTCAGATCCCCTTTCTTCATAGCAACAGATACATCCACCGAACCTCATACCCTGATTCTTCGATCTGTTTTTACACTTATCGTTAGCAATTCAACACCCGCATCTGTCACATAATCACACCCACTCTGTTAATTCATCTCTCAATCTTTCTTTCCAATTCTCAATCTGTTTCATCGATTAACTTTTCTTCCCTCACGATTTCAGCTCTCGGACCAACAGCAATAGACGCTGTGTTGTTTTCTTCTCAGTTTTAGGAACAAATGATTGAGAATTGATTTCTTTAGGGTTAGGAAATAAAAGCTGGGTCTAAATCCGGGTAATATTATGGGCCTCAGAATGACATCCCCAGTTACCTAATAGATGCCACAAGCGCCTAAGCTGGTGCTTTTAACATTTGAATGGGTTTCCCCTTATCCTTAGCTGAGTTGTCTTTAATGCTTCCCCAAAAGAGTTGCCCCTTAACCCTGACTGGGCTCCAGATAGTGTTCGCCCCTGAAATGACAATTTTGCCCTTTTTGCTCAAATTGGATAATTTCTTCTTCTTTTCCTCCGTGCGACTCCATAGTAGCTACAAAACTCAAAACAAGCGTAAAATACATAATTTACAAGAAAAATAGCAAAGAAAGCATAAACTCTGTATAGTAAATACGGTGTATTCTACACCTATCACACTGCCGTAGTAAAGTTTGAATTAAATCACAATGGCACGTACATGGCATATGGTTCAATGATTACAATTCAAACTTCCAAAAAAACAAAAGGTGGCGTATTAGTAAACCACATTAATCCAAATTACTTAACATTAATCCAAATTACTCATCATCGCTTCCACACGTATGAAGTTGCAACTCCTCCTCTTCAAGAGGTTTCTTTGATAAGGCCAAAGCATCCCATAATTGGTGATTCTCCTCGTTCAACGCCATCCATCCCTTCCATATATTTGGATCTAGTTCCTTGTTTTTAACCATCCCACAAACAGGTGGCAATGGACAATTGTCCTTGAGTTTAAGAATGACGAAATGATTGCCGTTCACGTACGCCAAAACAACTCTTCTCGTCTTAAGGGATCCCTCGCATTTTTGCCATTTTGGTGTAAATGTAGTGACTGCGGTGGGGGTAAAATAATGTACAACACAATTAAATGTATCCGCTACTAGATGCCCACAAAGCGGCATCCTCATCCAATATTGAGAAGGAAGAAATGCCATCTCTGCGCTCGGGTCCTAACACTTGAGCACACATATCATCAAACACCTCGTCGTGACCAACCAATTGCTCATAAAAGCTCCTCTTCTTCACAAGTTGATCGGCCATCCTCATTCTAGCATATCGGCATGGTGTCATTCCTTTACTAACAGTCGTCTCGAAGATTCCTAATTGTTCAGTGACGGCATGATAGCCACAATTTCCATCTCCATCGACATCATCCGTGTACACAAAAAACTCGCGAATAACCTCAGGAAGTTGATCTATGTAAGACTCTATCTTCGTATGGTAGTGTCTATAAGTCCTACCCGTTTGCGAATCCTTATACATCGTCATATTACCAACTTTTAGCTTAATTATATCCAAACCATCCTCTGCAATCTCTACCCTACAAATGTCTTCGGTATGTGACGGGAGATTATACTTCCTTGGCCTACCCCTACGCCTTTTCATTTGAACCGCGGATACATCGACTATTGGTGTAGGTTCGAATGCTCACCTTGTTGCCCTTGGTTGCTTAATGTTGGTAAATTCGGCGGCCTTCCCTTTTCCTTTGAACCGCGGATACATCGACTATTGGCGTAGGTTCGAATGCTCACCTTGTTGCCCTTGGTTGCTTAATGTTGGTAAATTCGGCGGCCTTCCCATTTTCCTTTGAACCGCGGATACATCGACTATTGGTGTAGGTTCGGAATGCTCACCTTGTTGCCCTTGGTTGCTTAATGTTGGTAAATTCGGCGGCCTTCCCCTTTTCTTTTGTACTGCGGATACATCGACGATTGGTGTTGGTTCGGAATGCTCACCTTTTTGTCCTTTGTAGCTTAATGTTGGTACCTTCGGCGGCCTTCCCCTTTTTTTTTGAACCTCGGATACATCAACTATTGGTGTAGGTTCGGAATGCTCACCTTGTTGTCCTTGGTTGCTTAATGTTGGTACATTTGGCGGCCTTCCCCTTTTCCTTTTAACCTCCGATACATCGACTATGGGTGTAGGTTCGGAACGCGTCGATTGTTGTTGACTTGATATCGGTTCCTTCCTCGGCCTACCCCTTTTGTTTGGAACAGTCGTTTCAGTGAATCTTGCTTCAAATCTCACTTGCACATAGATCTCGTTTTTTGGTTGCCGCGAGTTCCTCTTCACGTCGAGTCATTTGTTTTAATTCTTTTCTTTGTTTCTTCCTTGCAATTTTAGTTTGTGGTCTACCCGCCGGATCTCCCTTTGTTGGCTCTTCACTTTGTGTTATCCATGGCCGTGTAATTAGTCTTAGTTGGCTCAACAATACTTGTCGGCTAGCCGAGTTGCCACGTGAGTAAGCTTCATAAAATTCTAAAGCCTCCTTTGTATCCCATGGTGATTGTCCGGGAGCTTCGGTAGGGGAAGGTCGAAAGATAATTGCTTCCAAAAAGGATCAATAACATCAATAGGTATCACTACTTCATACTTCACAAGCATATGACGACACGGAAGCCCCAATGAAGACATGTCGGGACAAATACACACATCACCCGGATTTCCATTAAGCTTCTCATATTGCATTTGTCTCATCATATGTTTTATTGCCCAACGGGAGACGTTAAACTCTATTCCTTGGAGCAACTTAGTATGTTCAAGAAATTGAGTCATCCTTTCCATTTAGCTTTTCTCAAAAGCCTTCTTGATCCTATCGATATCGGCCTTAAAGTGTTGCTCCATTGCCTCGGTGATCGTAACCACATTTCCCTGGCCGGACTGGATGAGATCTTTAAATCTCCCATGAGAGGACTCCGCTATACTAGTTGCTTCATTCCCGTAATGTCTATAACGATTTGTCCACGCACACACAAATTTTTCCTTGAACTTATCCAACCAATTATCCCGACAATATGAGACGGCACTTGGATACACTTCGTTATATTTGGCAATAAAGTTGTTCAATCTCTTTTCATACATGTCCTCGGTAAGAGACCAATAAACTTTCTCCCAATCCTTTAGAAATTCCAACCACCTTTTATGATTTTCATAGTGTTCTTTGTCGACTCGCTCTTTAATCTTTCCTCTTTCATTTTCTTCTTCTTCGGGTGATAGTTTCTCTTTGCGAACATCTTCCTCTAGTTGAGCAATCATTCTATTCTTAATATCAGCCTTAGAGGGTTCAAACAAAGCATGACAATGTTTTTTCACATTTTCACCTATATGATATGTACAAAGGAAATTTTGTGCATCCGGATATACGTCGGATATGGCATTCATTAGTGCGTCAAATTGATCGGTTATGATGACCTTCGGAGAACGATTTTCGGGACAATAATTTCAATTGCCGCAATGCCCAATGATTATTGTAATCCCTCTCGTTCTCCATTAAACACCAAGCCAATGTGAATGTTACCTTGTCCGATGTTTGCCCCACGATGTTGAACAACGGCATGTTGTATTTGTTTGTCTTGTATGTGCGTCCATCATAAGAACATCACAACACGTATGAGCCAATTGTGAAAGCAAAGGATGCGAAATGAATATTTGAAGCGGCTTGTTGTCCGGACCTCTTTTAATGATACGCGTGTAATTGTGATCCCAAGCTATCTTCTCAAATTCTTGCATAACACTCCTCCCTTCCCATTCCAACCTTCTAATGGTTGCTTGTGCGCTATAAATTGTCTTTGAGCGAAGAAACGTTGGTCTTATCCTTTTCCTTGAAGGTTCGAGAATCACTCTTGGTTTGATACATGCTTTGGTCATCATCTTTACATTCTCGAATTGATCGGGTTTTAGCTTCGCAACTAGGGAGTGACCTTCAAAATCATTCGGATCGGGGTGGTTGTGACATGACCAAACCACACCTTACATTCCCATTCTTTTTCTTCTACTTTTGAACCTCTTAGATAGAATACAAGCTTAAAGGGCGGATCATCCTTCCGCGTAAGCTGTCTTGTATACCTTGTTAGTCTTCTTTTCATATACATAACCCTTTCTCTTATGACTATTTTTCTCATTGTATTTTCCACTTCTCTCGCAAACCATCTCAAAACGAACTGATGAACGTTGGGAATTCCTCACTAAGACACACATGTTATTAAGAGCCGTCGCTTTTGCCCAAGCAATTGCTTCCTTTTCATATTTTATTCCCTACATAAGGACAACATTATGGAGATTACAAGCAAATCCCAACATAAAATTGTAAGCACTAGGTGAAAGTATTGTTTGTTAACATACCCGCGGCATTTTATAGTACTCCGACGTATCCCGATGGAGCGGTTTGGAGTTTGGTTGATCGTTGTAGGTAACAATCTAAGGAATGAATGAAAAGAAACTTGGATTAGTTCAAAACCGGCATTGTCGATAAGTAAAGCAAACTGCCGGGATTAAGAACCGGCAGAAATGGTAATTGACTCAATATACCGGTATTAGGTTCCGGCATACTAAGTGGAAAGAAATAAATGCCGGTATTTAAGTTCAAAATATCAATAGCTTCTGTATGTTATTCATGTAAAACCGGCATCCTCGACATTTAAGTTTATATGCCGGTATTATAAACCGGCATAGAATGTCATGTACTCACACTGCCGGTTTGAATATTCCTCAGAATATTCACTGGTAGGTAAAAAGAATAAATGTGTACCGGCATTCAATCTTGGTTTGAATACCACGCCGGTATGTTCTTGAATACTGGGGGAAATTAAGTGCCGGCATACATATATCTATGAATACTATGCCGGTTACATGATACCGGCGTAGTATTCAAACCACGAAATGCCGGTACAAAGGTTTTTCGAGCATTTAAATGGCGGTTTCAAAAGAAAAAAATCAAATTTTCGACCTCTTTGAAGCATTACCTGTGTTGGGGTTGCTTGTATCTTGAACATGTTTACTTTCTTGAGTTGGTTCTTCACAAAACATTTCATGGTCATGAAAATAATGATTCAAAGGTGTTGGTTCATCATACAACAATTGTGAGTTGTTATCATTAATCGAAGATTGAAGATATGATTGTTGTTGTAATTGAGCTAAAGATTCAAGAAATTGCAAGTCTTTCATCACAATCATCTTCCATTTTCAAAAAAAAAAAAAAATTCTACTCAAAAATTTTTTCCCTCTAAACTAACCCACACAAATTCAAATAAACATAAATACACAAATTATATCCCCCAAATCATTAATATTTTACTAATCATCATTAGTAACTAATCCTGATTAGTGTGGGTTAAATTAGGAATTAAAAATTTTATTAGATAAGGGGTAACCCAGCTAGGATATTTGGATCCCTATTTTGTCATCTAGCTATATCCCCAATTAGTTTCCATATCCCCCAATTACGCGTTCCTTCTAAGCCCTTTGTGTTAAAGTTAATCCACTTGCATTTTTGATAAAAAGGAGCTCATAAACATTGATCAATATAAATCCGTTTTAACATTTAAAAAAAAATAAAATAATAGTCCACTTACATTTTATTGCATAAAAGCACTGGCATTTGGTGAGTATAATAAATGGTTGCCCAGTTGAAGCTTTGGATAAGCGCACACTAATTGTAGGTGAATTAGCCAAAAATAATGAACTCTCTAACCTCTATAGTATTGACAACTGAAATGACAATTGTCGCCCCAAGTGAAATATCAAACGTTGGATACACATTACTATTATCAAAATTCCCATCTAAGAAGGTTGATCTTATAAGATACCGAATTTTTCGTTTCACATCAAGCGTATAACAAACAATACTTTCTTGCATCTGCCGGGAAGTATCTCACTGACAGTGACATGTATTGTCTCGTTTGGAACTGATATTGTCATCCGCTCACCAAATGAAAAATGGTTATCGCGATAATTAAAGCTTTTTTCATTTCCATTTTTCTTAATGAGTAAAGCTTTTTCATTTCACTTTCATTTTCTTTGCTTAAGTTGAATTTGTGAAATTAACACTTGTTTGTTTGTTCATGGCTCATTCGAGTCTCCTAGTTCTGACTCGACTAGATCCGAGTGAAATCGCTTGACTTTTCTGAATCTGACTCGATATGTAAGTTCTTTGACTCAGATCTGACTCTACTTACTTAAAAAATATGTAAGTGGATTGGTCATATGAATCAGGGGTTAGGTCTGAGTCAGGTAGCGAGTCAGATCTGACTCAATTTAAGAAATAAACTGCTTGACGTTTGATTAGGTGCAAATTATATCCGACTCATTCCTAAAAAACAAATGATCTAACATCTGACTCGATGCGAGTCAGGGGTCCAAATCGCGAATCGGATGCAAATAAACATGGCGGAAGAGTCTTTCTTTTTCCTTGACTTTCTGTCCGGATAAGTGGATATGTGAATAGGACCTTTTGATTAAAACTTAAAAGAACGACGTAACAATGATTATGACAACAAGAACTTCACGGCTATTTTATGGGCTGGGCAATGTGGTTTGCAAAAAGTTACGTGAAGGAGATTGTCTCAATGTAATTAGTTCTATCAAGCAGGATACTACCTCAGATCACTGGATGAACCAAGGGATAATAGATGAAATAAGACATCTGATAAATGTTTTTTCTTGGTTTTCTGTTAGTTATGTTAAGAGAACAACTAATAATGCCGCTCATGTTATTGCAAACTCATGGGTAGATCTTCTTTTGATTACTCTAGTAACTTTCCAGATGTTTCTTGTCAAGCTATAAAAGAAGATCAACTATCTATGTCGGTAAGTTATGTAAATTAATTTTAGTAATATAATGGTGTTTCGGAAGAAAGAAGAAAGAAAAAAAAAAAATCACAGGAGTAACTAGCTTGACTGACAGGTACAAGAATATTTAAATGACAGCTGAAATTCTTTCAAACAATGTATATCAACACGTAACAAACATTTCTTTGCTTACACCGGCTAGAGTTGTAAAAGTGAAATATTTTTATTACAGCGAAATATACTGTAAAAGTTTGGTCAATCAGATTTTTTTTTTCCCCTCAAGGCCAGTCGGGGAATAGACAAAAGTCAAAACTCAAGCACCGAACTACACAAACAGCCCTTAATAATGGAAACTGACATTATAAGATTAGGTTCAATTTTTGGCCTCTCCTGGAGTGCTTTCTCCATTCCTCTTCCTACAAAGTAAGCAAAGGATCACAATAGCTAAAAACAGAACAGCAGCCCCAACTGATATACCAATAATAAAGCTCGTGCTGTAGCCTTTACTTCCTTCTTTGTCAAGATCGGGGTTTCCAGTGTAGCTGTGCGTCGAGAAAATTGAAGCATCGATAAGAATCAAATTCTTTTTTAGCCGCAGAAAAATGCTAACGCATACAGGAGAAATGAGAAACCTACTTAAAAACCAAATTCTTTTTTAGGAGAAGGCCTGAAGGAATAGTTCCAGACAACATATTTCCCTGCACGTACCTGCAACCATCATAAGTTTGAATTAGAACATAAAACATCCAGCCAATATTTGCGCAATTCATATGAGGTACTCTAAGATGTAAGAACTTACAGTTCTTCCAATTTTGGTAGGTTCGTCAGAGATGATGGCAGTTCCCCGGTCAAGCGGTTGTTCTCAAGATGGCTACAGTAAACAAAATTGTCAATCCCTCTGATACGATTCTATTTTGAAAAATAGAACAGGAAACAGACAAAAACACTGGCATTACATGATCTTTAAATCTTTACATGCAGTAAAATCGGGTATTGGACCGACAAATGCGTTTCCATCAAGCCATCTGCACCACAGTAAAATACATTAACAGCTTGATGAGAAATGCAACCATGAATTGAACAACCAGACGTGACCTAAGAACATATGGTAGTCTCACATCTCAGCTAATCCTTGCAACTTTGTGAACTCCAACGGAATGCTCCCTGCCAAATTTTTCTTAGACAAAATACTGCGAAAAAAGAAAGACCAACAAGATTTAGTTGTTGGATAGATTATTATTTACCTCTAGCTAGTAAGGTTTCAAGCTACATATATACTAGTTTACAAAATTAAGCTACTGAAAAGCAAGATCATAGAAAGTTCTTTGAGTACATTGAGATAATCTTTGGTTGTGGGTCAGAGTTGCATTGCAGCCATGACCATGGAACAGGCAAGCATGGGTCACCACCTTCTTTCGCCCAAAGAGATGACGGGTGCTGTGAAACTAAACTAGCCATAACCGTTGCTAGAAGTCATAAAAGCTTAATGTTAGAAATGCAAGTACTTCAAGATTGTTAAGATAGCAAACAAGCAAGGAGTTGATAACATTACCATCAATAGAGCCGGGGGTTATTTTCAAGTATTTGTTCATCTCTATAGCATTCAAGAGGGGTCCCCTTGTCGAACCAGAAGCTCTTCCAAATCTAAAATTGAATGCGAAGGGGAGTGATATGTTGGTAAATCCTGGTTCATACAACTGAAACTTTCCTTGGGCATTCTCTTGGATGTCAACCGTGGCTTTGCTGAGATCAGGCATGCCTGGGACTACCAATCTAAACTTCCTGGTATCATTGGGACTCAAATCTTCGATTTCAGCAAAGTAAAAGACTGCCCATCCAAAACCTGGGAAACCATCCAAGTTCAACCGGTAAGTTAACGACCCGTTTGTACCAACTACAGCCGTCTGCATCACTTTCTCCGGAGGTCTTTCATCTTTATCAACGTTGATAGGCATATTAGTGGATACTTTCTTAGTTCCGGGAGCAACATTAATAAGGTAATTTGGTTTCTGCAGAGAGTCTGACAACCATAATCTATCAAAAGGGTCATCCGGATACCTGAAATGATAAGAAAATGGCGCTTTCTTAAGTACAAAGATGAAAGAACTTAGAACTTGGACAATCAAGCTTTTGACTGTATAGATTGAAGCATACCTGACTGGATCTTGACTGTATGCACCAAAGTTTATTCTTGCAGACACGGCAAGAAAGAATTCAGTTTCATGTTCTGTAAAATAACTGGTACCTCTTAATGGCCGAAGCTCGATAGTAGAGATAAATGGTTGCCCGATTGTAGCATTGTATAAACACACACTAACCGTAGATGAATTAGTTAAAAAAATCAACTCTCTAACCTCTACAGTATTAGCATCTGAAATCACAATCGTCGACCAATGAGTCGCCCCAAGCGAAATATCAAACTTTGGGTACACATTTTTATTATCAAAATTCCCATATAAGAAGGTTGCTCTTATAAGATAACGAGTTAGTGGGTTCACATCAAGCGTACAGCAATATTTTCTTGCATCTTCCGGGAAGTATCGCACTGACATGTATTGTCTCCGGGTCTCATTCGGAACTGATATTTTTGCCCGGTTACCAAATGAAAACCTCTGATCGGATTTCCATTCAAGTCCTATGCTGTCAGTGAAATTCCTTTTACCACCACAATCCAAGCTCAGAAAACCTGTACAGTTCCATGTGAATATGCAATAAGTATCAAATTCTCAGTACAGTCTACTATCCTCTAGAATTGCAAAATAAGAAAACTTGAATTTACCAGGCATTTGAGCGTTATTAGTGCGAAAGCAAAGAACGGAACAGATTGATATCATAATCACCAAGTACAGCTTTTTCATTCTCATTTCCATTTTCTTTGCCTTAGTGTTGCAAATTTAGTACAGCTTTTTCATTCTCATTTCCATTTCCATTTTCTTTGTTTAGAACGGAACAGATTGATATCATAATCACCAAGTACAGAATTTGGTGAAGATTTTTTTTCTTTGATCGGCAAAATTTAGTGAGCATTCTTAAAGAGAGGAAATTCATAGAATCATGATGAACGTGCAGTATCTCCAAATTTGTTTACTATTAAAGATTCTTAAAGGGAAGAAATTCTTTAAAATTTTTTGGCTTTCTTCCTCCTTCCCGCTCCACCAGCGTTATCTCCAAATTCTTTTCGTTTGTTTTTTCATCATAAACTAATGATATTGTTGCTTTTGCAGTGTATCTGGATTGCTTATATTCTTTTAGTATAATAAATGTGCGAACTGGAGAGACTAAATCGGCAGCAGCTGCCTAGAAAAATCAAGCCATTCTTTTTCTTTTTCTTTCGCTTTCTTTAACTTTTGTCTGGATGAGTGGATATGTGAATAGGAACAATGATTTTGTCATTAAGAAATTCATAAAGAGTAACAATGACGTGGCAGACCGGAAGTGATAGATACACCGCGGGATGGATCCCGCGGTGTGTACCGTGTGAGACAAAGTCTGGCAGACTGGCAGGTACAAGAATATTTTTTTTTTTTCAATGTCAAGTGAATTAAACGCTGATTCAACCACAAGCACTATGGAGAGGGTGTTTTTCTTGGCTTCGGCTATGGCCCAAGAGCAACCACTATGGGTGTAAATAATTTCCCATAATTTTAGTTTTAATGTACCTGGTGAGATTGGAGTATACTCAAACTACTTAGGGTATACCCAACTTTAAAGGGACACTTTTTGTGGGTTTTAGGGGGAATCCTAATGGGTAAGTTACAAAACTACCCTTACCCATTAATAATCTTAATTACCCTAAATCAGTTTTTATTATCTTCATTTCATCTTCTCTTATTTTTCTTCATCTTCATCTTCATCTTCCATCAACCAAAGCCATATAAAAATCTTCAACTTTTATTTTCCAAAAAAATTGTTGACTCTACCAGCGAAAAGAAGACTATAAATGATGTTTAAACTCAAACACATCATTATGTTGTGTGATTTGATTGTTATATTAGGTTAGAAATCGAAAATTATGAATTCTGTGTTTTTGGTCGGCAAGGTCGTAACATGCATATCTTGCCGACATTTCATAACAGCCATGGCGGCGACTCTAAATTTTTCAACAAATTTGGGGTATTTTTTTGAATACCTTGCCGGCCAAAAACAACCTAAGGGTATTTTTGAATACCTTGCTTAGGCCAATAATTTTTTTGTCATCTCTTGTATGTCAAAAAACAAAAGTCGGCAAGGTCGACGATGAAGACCTTGCCGACTTTTCATACTTTCATAACTGAAAGTGTTGATTTATTCTTTGATTTTGAGTATGATTTCATATAACAGATTTGCAATCCCCTTTTTAGAAGTATTTCGGTTGTGTGCTTCATTTTCGTTGCAAGAGATATTCTCAAAAAAAAAAAAATCATCAAAAATCATCCCACAAAAGTTCAATCAAAAACAAAATTCCACAACTTAAAATTCATAAGTTTTAATCTATTCAATCAATTTAAACTTAATTAATTAATCTAATCAAAATTTTAGCGTTAATTAAACGAGGGCAATTTTGCCATTTTGAAAATACAAGGTTAAGGGGTGGCTTGGTTTTACTTCAAAATGACCATATTTTGTCTTATTGGGTATACCCCAATTAATCTGGGTATACCCCAATCTCGCCAGGTTAATGTACCTCTTCAGTTTTAATTTATTTGCCCATAATTTCCATGATTTATATGGGCTGATACCAGTCCATCGATCCAATAGTTAGGATCGGCAGGATTTTTTTGTCATATATGAACTGGTATCATCCCTTAGTAAAGCTGGTATCAGCCCATATAAATCATGATAATTTCTATTTTCCCAAACAGATATGTTGGATGAATAAAATAAGTTTCAAATGAACTTTCGTTAGTATGAGTCCAAATACCATAAAAGTTGGTTCTTTTTTTCTTCTTCTTTTGGCTTGGGTACAATTCCAAGTTTGTACTTCTTTTCTTAGATATTGTAATTGTTATTTGGTATTCGGAACTTTTTGGAAAACACATTTGATTTTTTCAAGAAACTGGTCAGTTTCATTTTTATCCTTTTGAAGTTTACTTTTTTTTTTTTCTTTTGTTCCAGAATAAGTTAAAAGTTAAAACATCAGAATTTATCTTTTTTTTTTTTCTTTTTTTCTGATTTTTTACATGAAGTAAAAATTAGTTGGTCCGGTTGGTGGTCCTTTACATACTGGACTACATGAAAATAGAGAAAAAGAAGAACGCGCAATTGAGGGATATAAAAACTAATTCGAAAATGATATATGATACCCAGATTTCTTGCACCCAATGCACCCAACATTAGGTGACATCGAAAGGAACCCAAATATTTTTCATAGAAAACAAACTAAATCACCATTATTAGGCTATTGTGTTTTGTTTCATTGCTATCGATTTCATTTAGAGATCTACAACAAATTCATTTATTTATTTTTCATCTTTAGAATGATTAACTTAACCAACACGAGCTAAATTAATATTGTTAACCAAAGAAACCTAATTACATCTTAATCTCCACACTTGCAAAATCTGAATCTTGATCTTATCAATCACCTACTAAAGTGCATTAGGATCTTGATATATATAATCGTGATTGAACCCGTAATTCCTTTTCTAAAATTTAGTTCTTCCTTTTTACCATTCATTCAAGCGCAATCAAACTCAAAGACAAAAAAAATATGAAACGTAAAATAAATCAGTCTGTTATATCCAAAACAACCGCGATTTTGCACTTCATCAAAATGAATGTCTAATACATGATATAACCGAGCAAAAAAATGATACAATCCCCAAATCAATAGGGAGTCTTCCAATGCATTTTCGCTGAATAATACTTGAAGGGATTGATCTTTTATTAATTATTGTAATTCAAATATGATCATAGGTTGATGTTTTACGAATTTAGTTCTTACGCCACAATGATTACTTTTGATAAGTAAATAAGAAAGGAAAAACACGGGTATAGGAAGGGATGACGAGTTGGCTTCCAACGTGGATGACACCTAATGCTGGGTGCACTGGGTGCATGAAATCTGGGTGCCATATATCATTTTCGTAACTAATTAGGGGATATAAGAAAAGGACAAAAACTAGATCCAAATATCAAATCAGGGTCACCCCTTATCTAAGTATTTTAAGTAATTCCTAATCTGCCCCTCACTAATCAGGATTAGTGATTAATAATAATTAGTAAAATCTTAAGATTATTTGATAAATGATTAGTATGTATTATTATTTGTGTTTGGGTGAGTGAGGTGAGAGTAGAAGGAGGGAAAGAAAATTTGAGAGGGAAATTATTTTGGTGAAAATGGAGGATGATTGTGAAGAGAGAATTGCTGCTGCTGAATCTTTAGCTCAACTACAACAATGAGCATATCTTCAATCTTCATCCAATGACAACAACTCACAATTGCAAGTTTTTGTGGAACCAACACCTTTGGATCATGAATTTTATGAGCATGAAGTGTTTCGTGAAGAACCAACCCACGAGAGTAAACTAGCTCAACATATAAGCACTCCCAATACTCAGATAAAGCTGCTAAGACGTAGAAAAATTGATTTTTTTTCTTTGAATCCACTATTTCTGCTGATGTAAAAGCTTGGTACCGACATGGTGGCGGTATGAATACTATGCCGGAACCACGAATACCGGCATGGTATTCATACTACGACCATGCCGGAACCTCGATATCCCCCATTTTGAGACTAAAAACGGCATAGTATGCAACCAAACAACTATGCCAGTACAAAAGTTACTTTTTACGTACCACAGAATATTCTACGGAATATGCAACTGGCATGGTTGAATTATAAGTTTACCATGCCGGTACCACATGAAAAACATACAGGAAGAAGTGTCTTCCGAAGCTAAATACCGGCATGTAAAATTAATTAACTACCACGCCGGAACACAGTACCGGCATCTTACACTAGATAACGAGCATGCCGGCACGACCACCGGCATTGGTCAATTTTAACAATACTATGCCGGTACATACAAAAAAACATACAGGAAGGAGTGTTTTCCAAATATAAATACCGGCATGGTATAATAGTTATGGTCTACGTCGGGACTTTATACCGGCGTTGTAAATTAGATTACGAGAATGCCGACACCTCTATTTCCGGCGTTGCTTTCAAATAAATTGTTAATGCCGGAATCGTCTAAATATTGGTCTGTTGATTTTTCTTTTTTGGACCTAATTTATTTTCTTTTCGTTCGATCCTTAGGTCGTGACATATATTGATCCAACAAATGCAAAACCGCTCGGTCGGGATACGTCGGAATACTATAAAATGCCTCTGATAGGTTACCAAAGAATTCTTTTCACCTAGTATCTTGAATATTACTAATGGATTGCTTGTAATGAACCTTCTAATCACCCATTGTTGTCCTTATGTAGGGAATAAAAGATCCAAAGGAAGCAATTGCTTGGGATAAAGAGACGGCTCTTAAGAACATGTGTGTGTTGGTGAGGAATACCCAAGGTTCAAAAACCCGTTTTGAGATGGTTTGCGAGAGAAGTGGGGAATACAAGGAGAAGAATAGCCACAAGAGAAAGGATTATGTATATCCAAAGAAGACTAATAGGGTATAAGACTCGTACGAGCAAGGATAATTGCCCCTTTAAGCTTGTATTCCGTTTAAATGACAAGAACGATGAATGAGATTATGCGGTTTGGTTCGGCCGTCATAACCACCGGGATCCGAAAGATTTTTTTGGTCACTCCCTAGTTGCGAAGCTAAAACCTCATGAAATGGAGGATGTAAAGAGATTGACTTAAGCACTTATCAAACCGAGACAAATTCTCGGAGGCTTCAAGGAAAAGGATGAGACTAATGTGTCTTCTCTACGTACAATTTATAGCGCACAAGCAACTATTAGAAGGGTGGAATGGGAAGGGAGGACCGTTATGCAAGAATTTGAGAAGATAGTTTGGAATCACAACTACACGCGTATCATTAAAAGAGGGCCGGACAACAAGACCCTTCAAATATTCATTTCGCATCCTTTGCTTTCACAATTGGAAAATACATGTTGTGGTGTTCTTTTGATGGATTGCACCTACAAGATAAACAAATACAATATGCTGTTGTTCAACATCGTGGGGCAAACATCGGACAAGGTAACATTCACACTGGCTTGGTGTTTAATGGAAAACGAGAGGGACTATAATTATCATTGGGCATTACGACAATTGAAATTATTCTTCCAGGAAAATCAACTTCCGAGGGTCATCGTAACCGATCAAGATGACGTATTAATGAATGTAATATCCGACGTCTTCCCGGACGCACAAAATTTCCTATGTACATATCATATACGTTAAAATATCATAAAAACTTGCCATGCCTTGTTTGAACCCACTAAGGCGGATATTAAGAAGAGAATGATTGTTCAACTAGAGGAAGATGTTCGAAAGAACAAACTATCCCTCGAAGAAGAAGAAGATGAGAGATGCAAGATAAAAGAGTGAGTGGACAAAGAACATGCGGAAAATCATAAAAAATGGTTGGAATTTCTAAGAGATTGGGAGAAAGTTTATTGGTCTCTTACCGAGGTTATGTACGAAAAGAGATTGGACAAGTTTATTGCCGATTGGAACGAAGTTTATCCGACTGCCGTCTGGTATTGTCAGACTCAATGGTCGGATAAGTTCAAGGAAAAATTTGTGCGTGAATAGACAAACCGGTATAAACGCTTCAAAAATAAAGCAACTAGTGCAGCGGAGTCCGCTCATGGGAGATTTAAAGATCTCATCCAGTCCGGTCAAGGCAACGTGGTTATGGTCATCGAGGCAATGTAGCAATACTTTAAGAGTGATATCGATAGGATCAAGCAGGCTTTTGAGAAAAGCTCAATGGAAAGGATGACTCCATTTCTTAAATATGGTAAGTTGCTCCAAGGAATAGAATTCAACATCTCTCATTGGGCAATAAAACATATGATGAGACAAATAGAATATGAGAAAAATTACGGAAAACTGGGTGATGTGTGTATTTGTCCCGACATGTCTTCATTGTGGCTTCCGTTTCGTCATATGCTTGTGAATTATGAAGAAGTGATACCTATTGGGGTTATTGATCGTTTTGGAAGCAACTATCTTTCGACCCTCCCCCTTTGGAAGATCCCGGACAATCACTATGGGATACGAACGAAGCAAAGGAATTCTTCGAAGCTTACTCACGTAGAAACTCGGTAAGTCGGCAAGTCATGTTGAGCCAACTAAGGATAATTACTTGCCCATGGATCGCACAAAGTGAAGAGCCAAGAATGGGAGATCCGATATGTAGACCACAAACTAAAACAGCAAGGAGAAAACAAAGGAAAATATTGAAAGAAATGACTCAACGTGAAGAAGAACTCGTGGCAAGTAAGAAACGAGATCTAACCGCATGTGAGATTTCGGAAGAAAGGTTCGCGGAAGCGCCGGTTCCAAACAAAAGGGGTAGGTCGAGGAAGGAACCGCTATCAAGTTAACAACAAACGACGGATTCCGTATCTACACCAAAAGCCAACGGATCGGAGGTTCTAAAGAAAAGGGGTAGGCCGCCAAAGGTACCAACATTAAGCTACCAAGAACAACAAGATGAGCATACCCATAGTCGATCTAGCGGAGGTTCCAAAGAAAAGGGATAGGCCGCGAAAGGTACCAACATCAAGTGGCAAATAACAACAAGGTGATGAGGCGGCGGTACCAAACAAAAAGGGAAGGCCGAATAAGGAACCTACATCAAGTCAAGAACATGAAGGTGAAAACTCCGAAGCCCCACCTTAAATAAGTGATAGCAAAGGTTAGCGACCCGTATCTAGTCAACAACAACACGATGGTGACAACTCCGTAGGCACGACCAAAGTTGATGTAGTTTCAGTTCCAAGGCGAAGGGGTAGGCCAAAGAAGTATGGACTCCCATCACATACTGAATACATTGGAAGTGTAGAGATTGCAGAGGATGGTTTGGATATAATTAAGCTAAAAGTTGGTAATATGCAGATGTTTAAGGATTCCAAAACAGGTAAGACTTATAGGCATTACCATACCAAAATTGAGTCTTATGTACAATAACTTCCCGAGGTTATTCGTGAGTATATTGTATATATGGATGATGTCGATGGAAATGGAAATTGTGTCTATCATGCCGTGACCGAACAATTAGGAATCTTTGAGACGGCGGTTAGTAGAGGGATGACACCATGCCGATATGCTAAAATGAGGATGGCCGAACAACTTGTGAAAAAAAGGAGCTTTTATGAGCAATTGGTTGGTGAAGGCGAGGGGTTTGATAATATGTATGCTCAAGTATTAGGGCCCGAGCAAGAGATGAAGTTTCTTCCTTCTCAATATTGGATGAGAATGCCACTTTGTGGGAATCTAGTGGCGGATACATTTAGATGTGTTGTTCATTATTTTACCCCCTCCGTAGAAGTAACATTTACACCAAAGTGGAAAAAATGCGAAGGATACCTTAAGAAGAGAAGAGTTGTTTTGGCGTTCGTGAACGGTAATCATTTCGTTATTCTAAAACTCAAAGAAAATTATCCATTGCCACCTGTTTGTGGGATGATTAAAAACAAGGATCTAGATCCCAATATCTGGAAGGGATGGATGGCATTGTATGAGGAGAATCACCAATTTTGGGATGCGTTGGACTTGTCAAAAAAACCTCTCCAAGAGGAGAAGATGCAACTTCATACGTGTGGAAGCGATGATGAGTAATTTGGATATATGTGGTTCACTAATACGCAACATTTTATTTTTTTTGGAAGTGTGAATTGTAAATATTAACTCATACTTTGATGCTAATGCCGGCATGATTTTGTTTCATTATTACAAGTCCGGAACATTGGTGCGGGAGTAGAAGTTAACTTTTGAAACAGTGCCAAAAATTCTGAAAAATGTCCAGAGAAATCAGTAACAGTACCGGCATTGAAACTATACTACAAACAATTCCGGTACTCTGACAAAAATATTTTTCACCTTGAAATTACAGACTACCGGCATTGTAGCCAAAAAACACTTCAATGCCGAAATTCTGTAATTTTTGTGATTTTGGAAAAATCAGGGTGCCGGTATTGACTTAACTGTTTTCGACCATGCCGGTACTGAAGAAAAAATTTGAAACTTAAGAAAAACTTAGAAATTTGTTAAGTCTTGGCACATTCAAACTCTGTAAAAGAGGTAATTTGACACTAGTTTATCAACATAATAAATCAAATAACAACAGTAGATTGTATAAAAAAACAAACTCCAAAGTTATGAGGTTCCAAATCGAAAACAAATCAAACATAAACCAAATCAAGCAAAGAGTTTAGTAAGACACACAAACAAACACATTTTTCAAGACGCACAAACAAACATAAACCAATACTAGATTGTTCAAGACCAAACTAATACTATAGAAGAAACACACGATCACTCGGTCCTTGGCTTCTTGTGTACCATGTTCTTCCTTTCGCCCCACAAGTCTTTTGCTTCTGTATCTTCTATTTTGTCTATCTTTTGCTCGATTTTCTTCATTTCTTTCTTGGTCAACACCTCTCCTTTCTTGTTCTTTTTCTTAAAGAACTTTGACAAACTTCCTATCCGCTGACGCTGTTGTCATATTTTTAAACATGTACTTAGTATGTGTAGACTTATATAAGTTCATAGATATAGATTGAAAGAATAGGAAATGAACAAGAAGTACGTACCAACAACGTAAGGATCTTTTGTAGTCCGGGTACAGTAACTTCAGCCAGAGTTGTAGAGGGAGGTGCTGCTTGTGGAGGAACTTCTATGTGAGCCGGGCGTACAACATAAGGATGCGAGTACTTCCGATGACCTCTGAGCAAGGTTGGTTCGGACTCATAACCGTTTTCCGCCAATTCCCAACCAGCCCTATCCAACACAAGTCCTCGTTGTTCCCTTTCACTCCAATATGCAAGAATGGGATTTGGGTCGTAAATTACCAGAGTATGGTTCTTATTTGCTTGCATTGAGGAAAGTTATGAGAGGATTTCTGATAAGATGTATCCGTAAGATCTTTTTGCTTGTACCCAAGTTGGCGCATTACACGGCGAGGGTTGTGCATAACAAATCCTTTTGGATGAAATAACGGTATGTTGTAGAATGAAACATTGTCACTCCTTTCAAAGTATTCTCCCATGTCATTCCTATATGGGTCAAACACAACATCTTTGACAGCCACGAAGTCCAAATCCAATCTCATTGTGAAAAACCGTTTCCTGTTATTGGGCTTCGGGGCAATGTTGAAGAAGTATTTCTGAGCTACAACCTCATGCTGTTGATAATCACGTACAGTCTTCAATCCTTTATACCCAATAAAAAATGTTGGGAAGTGTTCATAAGCCCACACCTATGCCAATGAAATGTATAAGAAAAAAAATTAATGACAAAATAATTGGAAACCAACAAAATTAATGATAATGATGACAAAATAAAATAACTAGTTCACTATACCTGAATTAAAGTGAAATAACCATTAAATTGACGGGCGTTCGCCTTAGAAGCTCTACGCATTTCTGCCAAAAAATGTGCCAAGAAAGCAGTGCCCCATGAATACTCATGGACCCTATCCAAGGGATCCAAGTATTGTAGATTGTTCATATGCACCCTGTTACCATTAGCGTCAGGGAATATAACGGAGCCCAAGATGAACAACAGGTAAGCAGTGGCAGTTTGCCGAACTTGTTCGGGATTCAAGTGCTTGTTCTTCGTATTCCCAAACAATTGAACGAGATTGACGAATGTGATCGTCTTTGTCCGGGAACGGTCTGTCTTGTACATATTTGCCATAGTCGTTTCCTTGTCCCACCCAAACAACTTTTTAGTCAGCTCATAGATCTTGTCCCATCCTAGGTCCTTACAGTCATCTCCTACCTTAACAGCTTTCCCAAGAACCTCTAGACCTAGTATTCTTTGGACATCTTCAGGGATAATGGTCATCTCACCAAAATGAAAATGCATGGTATCAGTTTCACCAAAAAACCTCTCCAAAAAGCAGTTTGTCATGACGGGATCAGTGGCCACATAATTTTCCACCGCGGAATACAATCCAGATGCTCTGACTATTGCTTGAACTTGGGGACACTCTAACTCCAAAGGCCATATATCACTTGATTGATGGCGGCTAACACGGTAGTCTTTCTTGTGGTCCTATAAAACACACCAAACTAAATTAAATTCACTTGATCACAAATAAATAATATAATAACAAGATGCAAACGTCTTACATAAGTTTGATAGATCCAACGAGCCCAAGAGTGCTTGTAGTCAAATAAGAGTTGCGGGTTTATAGGTTGACCCCACTGTTTGCCATCATCGCGGTATGGAATCATGTCATATCTTTTAGGAAGGTGTCCCTTTTCCTTTTTCTCACGGGCTTCAACTCCGACGTCAAGTTGTCCTAAGCCACCTGCTTGTGAGGATGAGCCACCTCCTCTGGACGGTTCAGGGTTTTTCCCACTCATCATCATCATCACTACTGGTTGTGTCACTTATAGGTTGATCCCGAATGATGACCTTAGCACGATCCGGATCAGAACGACTACGTCAAGAAGACTTAGGTTTTACTTCTTCAACAACTTTGCCCTTTCCTTTGTTCACTTTAGACCTACGTTCCAATATGTAAACTGAGTTATTTACTGGAGACTGGCATAGATATTAAACATAAAATTAATGCCGGCACCTGTGCCGGCGTAGTGCATAATTAAAACTCAATGCCGGTGTTCTTGAATTTTATACAGAGATTTAATAAATCAAGGGAATTAAAACCGGCATGGTTGGTAAACATATCGACACTACCGGCACTTGTTTCGGCGTGGTATAATAGAGATATTCTATGCCGGAAATAGGGGAATTTCATACAGAGTTTTTAACAGAAGAGGAAAATAAAGACAGCATTGTATTGATCTAATATACAAAGCCGGCACTAAAAACCGGCAAGGTATTCAACTAATTTTACATGCCGACAGATTCATGCAATAAAATTGGGATACAAGACATATAATCCGTCATGGTTTTCAAATTGAATTCTACCGCGAATCAAACATGTAACTGAATTTCAATTGACTAAATTACAATTTCAAAATTTTCTTTTAGTGTAGTAGAAAGACTAAACAAGCAAGTTTCAATTTGTGCTTTCAAGTATGGGATAAACCCTAAACATACTTTAATTCAACATAGACATCACTTACCGCATCAAATTTGTTATTTCCGCCTCACCAAGAGACTCTTCAGGCACTTGTTACGCTTTTGATTTCGATTTACCACCATCATCAACAGATTTTTCAGGATTGGGTTTGGGTTTTTGACGAGGTTTGTGACGACCCATTCTCTTTGGTATAGAAGTGTTTATGGGTGAAAACTATTTCTGTCGGTTTTGGTAATTTGGGGTGTGTGGATGAGAAATGAATCTAGACCCTAAACAAATGCACTGCATGGGAGTGCTTGTGATTCGAGAAATCAATCTGTACAACTCTGGCCTAAACCAAGAAATGGTCTTTCCAGACTTGCTTCGGTCACAAAGTGAAGGAGATGGGGTTGATCTTAGGGAGGGAAGCGAAGAAGGTGTTGAGATTGTGAAGGTGTTGGCTATGTATGACTTGTATCAGAAAGCTGAACTGGCTTGCAGGATGTAAGCTATCAGTTCCGGTATTTGAATACGATTGTATCAACACTTGCCTCTGTTGTCTTGTCTTGTTTTGCCCCTGTTTGGAAAATAGGGATGAGAACCTATTTATACAAGTCTTTAAGCCTAACCCTCGTATCTCGTGGGAAGTGGAGAAAGTGGAGTGATGGAGTAGTGGAGTTGTGTGTTAGTGTCACACGACCAGTCTTTCCCACTTCTCCCATCATCACTAACCGTCCATGACTTCCTGACACGTTCTTGTAATGGCGCGTTGCGCGCTGCACGCTGTAAACCGCCAGACCAATACCTCAGTATGTATCCCCCAGTTTGTGACATGATTGATGTCTCGAGTGTGTGGATCGTGGGACCCACAGAAAGTAGCATGTAATGCTAGATTAAATAACTAAGTTATTTAGGAAGTCGATACTTGTGAAGTATCGTGTGTATTATATGCGAGTGCGCATCGAGTATATTCGGCATGTATGAAGCATCGTTTGTTTGAGCGTCTCAAAATAGCCTCATGTCCAAATTTACTTCATGTGATGGTTTGGAGGTTGCGTAAGCAAGTCCTCCCTTGGCCGACCACATGGTGTGGTAGAGTGATGAGTGGTGATCTTCATGACGCCTCACTGACCAATTAACTCCTGTCCGGGGCTGTATAACCAAGCCGGTGAAGTTGGACGGACGAGATGATCTTTGAGACACTTATCTGCGACCGTTAGTGGAATTAGGTTTTTAGAAGAGGTGTGCAAGCACCACTTTTCAGCTTGGTCGAATCCAAGCTTGGGGCACAATTTTGGCATGGCCGATCGGGCATGCGTGTACACGGCATGCCGGTATACATGCCCATACCTCATTGTCCCGTGAAAGTGTGATCTGGACCGCTCAATTTGTCCGGCAAAGAAGAGCGATCAGGATTGATTTACAACAGAAGTTTGGTGCCGCAAATGCCGCGCGTCATGCCAACTTCGGGCACGCATTTCAAGACGACCAAGCTTGGTCGGTCCCGGCCGATTGGTTCGGCGTGTAGGTGGTAGGCTGGTGTTCACGCCTATACCTTACTGTCCCATGGAAACATGATCTAAGCCACTCAATTTGTCCGGCGAAGTTGAGTGGTCGAGATCAGTTCGTGATTGGGAGGTGTAACCACGCTAGTTTGAGCGTGCGAATTGGAACAACCAGGCATGGTATGCCTTGGCCGATCGGGTGTGGAGATAGATGGGTCCATGGTGATCATGTTGATGCTCACTGGACCTGCTCAATCGACTCCTAAACCATCCATTCGATCAGGAGAAAACAGACGTTTGCGATCAATGCAAACCCTAATTAGGATTTTTGCCGGCCGTGCGGCATGCTCACTTTGGGCGCACCATCTGGAACGACCAGCCATGGTTGGTCCTGACCAATCGGTCATGTGTGTAGGCGGGCTTACCGTGAGCGTGTTGACATGCTCTGGGCCCCTTGAATCTACATCTACACCCTCCATCTATGCCTGCGAAGATGGATGGTTGAGACTGTTTTGCGACACATGTAATGTGCCGCAAACTCTAATTTAGGGTTTTTCGTCCATACTGCTTTGGCTTGGACGGTTTGGCAAGCTATGCCACCCTTTTGGGGAGGCCGACCATGCGGGGTCCGCGTTGGGTCGGTAGTGAATATTCCAATACCTGCTTGGGGTCATGGATTCAATCTAAGCCATCCAATCATCTTTGGTGAAGTTGGATGGTCGTGATCGTTTCTGAGACTGATATGGACAGTCCAGATTCAAATATGCTCAATCGGGCTAGTATAACACACCGAAAGATGTATGCTCAATCGGGCTAGTATAACACACCGAGAGTTGTCGCCTGTACGGGTATTTCGTACATGCTTCATTATTAATGCTTGGAGGTTCGTGTTGCTCTGCTGAGAACAACACTCAGTCGTCATGCCGCACCAGTAATGAGTACATGAAATACAAGGCTGGTCATGCATTAATTAATAATGCTGTAAATTCTCAGGGTGTATGGGATTGCTGATACATGCTCCAACCTGGATGAATTTCGTGTATTTAATTCACAGAATACTGGGATTGTTGCCAGATGCTCCATTCTAGGTGAATTAGTAAAGTGAAGAAGTAGTCATCACTTTATTAGTGGCTATCCTTTGCAGGATGTCAGCGCATAAATTTGGTTTCACAATTTTAGCCCTGAACTAAAATCCACCATCAACATTAAGTCCCCTGCCTAGCACATAATGGTCATACTATTGTGGGGTAGGCATAAGATGGTGACATATACAGATAAAACTTATGAGACAAAGTTAGATGTTACCAGGAGAGACGAGTCATCCTGTCCTTGGAGCATGTCACGTTCAAGAGGCGTTCAGGCGAGCGTTCCCCTTAGAGCTGGCAAACGGGCGGGTCGGGGCTGGCTTGTTACGGGTTTCACGGGTACGGGTTAATACGGGCCAAAGCTTGCGGGTCGCTACTCTTCATGGGTGGTCATTTCTCCAACCCGCGCCCGTAACGGGTAAAGCTTGCGGGTTCACGGGTTAGCTGGTTTCTGGTGAGTCAACTCGCCAGAAACGGATTTTGACAAAGTTTCCTCTATTTTCTGGTTATTGCCGGCCACATTCGGGCCATTTAAAGCTCCTTCCCTGCAACCTAGCATTCATCTAACAATAGATTCAACACCAACAAAACTTACTCATCTTCTCAAAAGGAAAAGGGGAAAAAACATATAACAGGCCTTTACTGTACAAGGAATTGAAAATGATCGGTAATCAGTTCCACAAAATCAAAAAAGAAAATACAAGAAATTTAGCTCCAATTCACAGTAAAAATAGACTACGTATTCTTGCTCTAACCTTCATTAATCTCTTCAATCTTCATCTTCAACAGAGAACAACAACTTCATGTTCTTAAACAACAGAGAATTTTCATAGTACTGACCACCACCTCATACAAATTGTACAAAATCAAACTAGTACATACAAATTGAATCACAACCCTAGTCTTCTTCTTCTATCAATAACTCAATTCTCTTCTCAATTTCATAAAACCCTATATTCAATTGAAGGCCTAATTTCTTCTGGATTTCTCAATTCCAGTCCTTCACTGAAATTAACCCTAACTATTAGTATGATGATATTCTTCTTCGTATTATACTTTTAAAACCCACCTTTAATCACTCACTTTCACTTCCAATCTCCAACTCAGAACCCACATCAAAAATTAACCCAAAAACAGAAAGAAAAAGAAAAGTGAAGAAGCAAATCCCCACATCAGTTACTTGAGCTTATATCCATTATAGTTAAGCTTAGATTTACACATGCAAAGAAGAACAGACGCAGAGAAGAAAGAAAAACGAAGACGGAGGTTGTGCTAGGAGGCGCATAGGCAGAGAGCAGAGTGGAGAAAGAAAATAGGAAAGAATGAAAATGATTTTCTAGGGTTTTTTTTTGAGTTTTTTATCGCAAACGAACGGATGGGATTAGATGTATTAATCATACGGCTGAAATTATTAGGAGCGGACGGGTTGACAGGTTTACCCGCGGGTTTACGGGCCTGGACGGGTTAACCCGTTTACTAACAAGCCACCATTTCTCTAACCCTAACCCGGCTTGTTTATAACCCAGCCAAGCCGGGTACGGGTTTATCCGCGGGTTTCGGCTTGTTTGCTAGCTCTACCCCCTAGCATGATGTCGGTCTTGCCTGCTTCGATCGACCTTGCTATGCCTGCTTCGGTCGAGAGCCTTCTTCGTGATTGTTCCGCTCGAGCGTGGGGCTGATGTGCCTGCTCAACGGGCTGTTGCGCCTGCTTCGCTCGATCGTGGGACTCATCATGCGCCTGCTTGATTGAACGTGGGCTTGTTATGCATGCCTTGCTCGAACGTGGGACCCACCACGTGCATACTTTGCTTGAGGCCGGCTGTGCCTGCTTCGACCAATGTGGGGCTGGATGTGCCTAATCAAGTGGGAGCTATCGCGTGCCTGCTTCGACCAATTTGGGGCTGGATGTGCCTGATCAAGTGGGAGCTGCCGCGTACCTGCTTTTCTTGGGGCCGGCTGTACCTTCTTCGACCAATTTGGGGCTGGATGTGCCTGATCAAGTGGGAGCTGCCGCGTGCCTGCTTTGCTTGGGGCCGACTGTGCCTACTTCGACCAATTTGGGGCTGGATGTGCCTGATCAAGTGGGAGCTGCCGCGTGCCTGCTTTTCTTGGGGACGGCTGTGCCTGCTTCGACCAATTACCAAACTTGTTGCCTCACCCCAACACTAGACTTGCCCCTTGACCAACACCGGCCTTGCTGATTTGACGAACCCTGACGGACATCGCTGCATCGACCGACACCGGTCTTGTTTGCTAACGTGGCCCAATACCAGCCTTGTTTGCTAACGTGGTACAATACCAGCCTTGTGACGTTGATCGGCCTTGGCAAATACCGGCCTGACGTGACCGAATACCGTCCTACTTGCGTGACGTGATATCAGTATTGCTTGCGTGATGGGATATTAGCCTTGCGATCTCGACCAACACCGGCTTTGCGGACTTGACTAACACCGGCCTCGTTTGCTGGCCCAATACCAGCCTCGTGACCTGAGAAGTACAACACCGGCCTTGTGACTTGAGCAGTACCGGCCTTGTGACTTGATCAACACCGGCCTTGTGACTTGAGCAGTACCGGCCTTGTGACTTGATCAACACCGGCCTTGCTTTCTTTGCCCGTACAGTTTATGTGCTTGCTCGAGTGTCATCCTTGCTACTTCGACCAACATCGGTCTTGCCTTGACGAACACCGGTCTTGCTAACCAACATCGGTCTTCCCTTTGCTCGAACGTGGGATCTACGCGCACTTGCTTTGCCCAAACTGAACCTTGTATGTTCGAACGTGGTGTGGGTCTCGCTGAGAGCGTTGAAGCATCTTCTGGAGCAAGCAGGTCCCGGAGAGCGTTGAAGCAACTTCTAGTGGGTGGAGCGTTGAAGCGGCTTATCTTTGGAGAGAGTGTTGAAGAAGTTCTTGATCGACGGTAAAGGAATTTCATGTTGAACCTCGGTCCCCAAGCGTGGTCTACGTGGCTCTATCTTGTATGCCCGATGGGTCTTTTGTACGTAATGGTCGTTGATATGGTGAAGCTCTGGATGGTATTAATCGACGAGCAACAACAGTTCCTGGCAGCAGCTGTGATCAGAAGAGACTGAAAGGGAGAGGCGTGATAGCTACGGGCACGAACTTGACAGTCTTCATATAGTGGTAGAGCTCGTCTCATTGTTAGAGGGATAAACTGGAACCGATGGCTTTCTTGACGTTTCTTCATGAAATAGAGAAGAGGGAGACAATCCCCTGACCACGGGTATCCATAGCTTTGGACTTGATAGATGTTGTCACGCTAGGTTCATGAGGTTGTCTTTGAGATAGGGACTGCTAAGCAGTCCCAGTCATACTCCTTTGGTAACACAACTAAATCTTCTACGGGAGATAAATTCTGAAAGCGTCTCTCATTGATGTAGTTACCATCGATCCAGATATGGAATATCTTGGACATTGTTTCACCATTACGGCAGTCGTGCATATGGTGTTGGAGTTGGAGTTAGCAATTTTGGACGCAAAGGATGTTGTATCTCGGTGGCTTTCCTCTTGCTACTTCAGCGAAACTGATTATGGAAGGATGAAGGTTGTATTGCCTGTTGGTGGGATGTATGCTTCCACGAACATCATGAGGCTCTTCATTACCGTAAGGCCTGGTTCTTTCCAGCAGGGTAGATGTTGTCGTAGATGAGCGTTCAACAGCTTCACGGAGTCCATAGGATGACCAAAAGTGCAGATTCTCCAACATAACACGGTAGACATGCACCATCCTCTGATAGAGTGATTCGCCCGGATTCTTTCCCGACATGACACGCGGACATCGTTATCTTCTTGAGGCTGCTCCCTTGAGGTGTCGGCTTCAATGGATCTGAAGATGTCCCATGCTCGCTCTTGTCTGGAAACCTTTGCGATGATTCAGAGATGACAATATTTGTTGAATCCTCTGAAACGCTTCATGTTATAGTGTGATCCATACGAAACTTGATCCTTTCTTCAGCAGGGGGTGAATGAAGCAAAAGTCCACCTTGCCCATGAAGTTTTGGAGCTCCTTCACAGTTCACGGCAGCGACATTGTGAGGATAGATTTAGTCTTGGATTTGACTACTATATCATCCACGTAGTCTTCGACTTACTTATACATCATGTCGTTGAAGATTGCCGTCATAGAACGTTGATACGTTGCGCCGGCGTTCTGTAAACCGAATGGCATAACAGTATAGTAAAAATTTCCAAGAGGGGTTCGGAAGGCTGTCTTACTTGCATCGTGCTCATACATCCTTATCTGATTGTAGCCGCTGTAATCATCCATGAAGGAGAACATGCCGTGTCCGCTGGTGGCGTGTAATAACATGTCGATGTTAGGCAGAGGAAAGTCGTCCTTGGGGCAACACTTTTTAATTCTCTGAAATCCACGCAGCACCGAATCTGTCCGTTTTTCTTCTTTACTGGAACCACATTCGCTAACCAGGTCGGATGATGAATAGGTCTGATGAAGCCAGTTATAGCAACTTCTGAATTTCATTCTTGATTTGTTCTTCCACTTCGTGTCTGAATTTCCTCGGAGATTGCTTGATTGGCTTGGATCCAGGTATGACATGTAGGTGATGGGTGACCAATTTTTCGTCTAGACCAGGCATTTCCTCGTATGTCCAGGCAAACACATCTTGGTACTCCTTGAGTAGTTCGACAAGACTCACACGTTCATCCACGGACAGAGTCGAACTGATAGAGACAGGCCTGGGAGATTCTTCATTCCCGATGTTAACAGTCTCGGGCTCGTCAGTTGTGGAGTTGGTGCCATCTTGTAGCTGTCGCGGAGCGTCCAATACCTCCTCTTGTGTTTCGTCGTTCTTGCAGCATTCAACTAGGCGGAGAGACTGTGTGACAATCCAAACCATTTCCCCGGGTTTAATTCGACCCGTTTGAGTTTAAAATCGTAAGAATAATGTTAAAGAAACCTAAGTTAAGGGTGCTTTCATGAGCATGAGTGCCCAAAATCTAAAATATGGCTCTTGGAGGGGCAACTAATTGCCTTAATCACAAATTTGGGTGCCTAAATAACTCTCCATGCAGCCAGGCACGTGTCATATTTTTAGTTAAAATAAAAAACTGAGATTCCAAGAGTAATGAGGGGAAGATCTTCTTCAAATTTCTTTCCTTTCCGGTATTTTTGTTTCTCTGGTGATTTCTCTTTTCATGAAAGAAAGTTTAGGGGCTTCTACTTTCTTTTCTTCTTCTCTTTTCCTTTCTGTTCCTCATCGGTCTTCATCCTAATGGTAAGAACAAAATTAGGAATCTGATATGAGAAAGTTCGGTGGAGATATAGTCACATAAAGGTGCTAATGACGTGCATGTTTGGTTCGATTGGAAATGGGGAAATATGCATTGGTTGAATCTCATGGGATATATGTGTTGATTTCAAATCTGGTCTCGAATTGATGAGACAAGGGATCGAAATTTAGGATTCATGCAAAAATGGATTTGGAAATAGTTTCATACCTAGAAACAAATTGAGGATGGGTGAAGGGTATTGAGTTACAGTTCCGTAAGTTTAGAAAGGATGGGTTCTTCTCAAATTGGAGTCGAATCAAGAATTGAAGGGTTCCTTGACGGAAAAATTACTGGAACAAAAGGTGTTTGTATCTTCTTTCCTATCTGACCTACTTTCAATTTTATTGTTTTACGTTTTAGAATTGTTTATATGCATAAGTAGATTATGATAGAACAAGTATTATGCGCATGCAACTGGGTTGTTACACTGTGTGAACTAAAATGATTTCATGTTGATTTTCATTTCTAAAGATCTTTTCTCTCGACACAATTTACTGCACTACGACTACTTGAGGGAAATCCTCAAAGAAAGAAAAAGGAGTCATCATCTAATCTTTACTTTTATCTCTATTTTGTTTTAGTGCCTTACATTATTTGAATTGCCTGAGTTAGCTGATAACAACATATCACTTAGCATATTAAGTGGTTTTCAAGGTCAGAGAAAATGCAGTATGTTTACAATAACGTAGATTGATCTATATTGGTAGATTTTGTGAGTAGTTTACTGGGATGTTTCTAAATTGCTCAAAAGAATATTAAAAGAGGTTTAGCCTATTCACTTTTGTTGTTCTCAACTATTTTTGTTGTTCCTTAAGACGAAGGGAAAGATATAATGTCTTTTGAATCTGCTTCATTTCAATTGAGAATGGAACTTGGTGTGGGTTTGAAATGTTGGAATATATTATATCCCTTTTGTTTTCTACATATTTTGGCATCACTTGCTCACAAGGTTTGAGATGGTGATTGTGCTCATAGTCGGACCTTTGGTCTAAGGGTATATACTACTCCCTGATGAATTAATGTTAAAAAATAATTCTAAAGGGAGCTTATTGTGTTTACCATAGCCACAAGTTCTGGTAGCTAGCTTGGAAGTGGTGATGGGTTTATAAGGTGATTAGTTCTGTTAACTAAAATTCATAAGTGGAAATCCTTATTTGTTTCGTAATCATCATTTTCATTTCTTTGACATTTTAAATTAACGTTTTGACATGCTAGTGAAAACGTGAAAGGATCGTTGTGCTTTAGGATTTGATGGCAGGAACTTGTTTATGCTCTCATTTATTCTATGACTTGATGATATTTGGTATAAGCAATAGCACCGTTCTCGAAAATCAGTACTAGCTAGACCAATTAGAAAGACGTGACTCCACTTTTGCTAGTCTACTGTTAGTAGTTTCATTTGACTAGCTTCATTTGAATGAGACGTTCGGTGGTTGGCGTGGGAATGCATATTTTATTTTAGTAGCCACTCGTTTACGATCTTGTAATTATAGGCGTATTTTTGGACTGCAATATATAGCTCATACGCTAACTGACTTTTAAATTAGGATTGTGATATGTGAGCTTTTATGTCGCTAATTGGTTGCTGTAGTATTTAGTTTCATGTACTTAATAATTTTTGAAGTACAACAGGTGTGTACTCTGTGTACTTAGTATAATTTCTTGACCATATATGCGTGTTACCTCTCATTTTGATTTGAGGAGGCGAACTTGATCGGTAGTGGCATTTTGCTTTGAATTTCAAGTAAAATAACGGTACCATGTGCACTAGACTAAGTGAGTTATATATTTAATGTGAGTGGTTCAGTATGTGTAAATCTGTAGAATTTAAGTAGGCCATTGCAGTTAGATTTTGGAATGAGGGATTATACACTTTCCACTTTTGTATTAATATAAATGAAGGAACTTCTTGTTGACATTGAATACTCTTTTGTTCTTCTTAAAGCTAAGACATTTACGCTCACTCAAGTGGATGTGCCGGCGACGTCTAGAGACTTTGCCAGTATTTGAAATCTTTTCTTTAGTTTACAAAACTAACAGCTGACTAGACGGTATGCCTGTCCAAGAATGAATGCATTATCTGTTTTACTTTCCTGTCCGTTCCGGTCCTCGGAATGTCTTCGTGGCATTTTAATTACTAGTTTGGGAATTTAGCTACTATAAAGATAGCGTGTGGGAAATGCTTGTATGTCTTTTGTATTTAGGGTTAAAGTTACATTTTCATTGCGAGGAAAATGGTTTTCTTATGTAACTACTACTGTGCTCCATTATATTCTTACACAGCTGTGCACTAAAATCGTTATGCTAGTCGATATCTCATTTCTTACCATTATATGGCTAGCTTCTGTTTATTACAGTGGTATTTTTATTGCCTTTTGCGGACCAGATAAAATTTGGAGAATCCATTATAGCCTGTTTTTGATATAATTGCAGTATCCCGTCCTATGAACTAAATTTTCTAGTTGTTGATAACCTCTATTTCATATTTGACTGCTAATTTGAATATGATTTATTTCTTGGGTGGAGTGTATTGGGAAATATGGACTGTTTGGGTATCTCTGGCTTACTCAGAGTAGTACTTTACCCGTCATCCATTATTTATACTGCAAGCAGAACTTGTTTACTTGATAGCTGACAAGAGATAGTTGCTTCCATTATGAGTAGTTCATACTATCTGACCAAAATGACGAACTACGGTCGTGCTTGATCCCTTCGAGCAACGGAGAGGGTACGTAGGCAGCCGCTATGCGGTTCAGCACAACTCTACAAGGGTGTTCATATCATCTGAAAGATTGGTTGCTGTCTTGGCAGTCATTCACACCTATTCGGAGATGATTGCAACCTTGTCACCGGCAACTGGCCATGAGAGTTATTAGTAGTGGCAACTGGCCATGGAAATCTTAGTGGTGGCAATCGCCATGAGAAATTTAGTGGTGGCAACTCCATGGAAATCTTAGTGGTGGCAATCGGCCATGGAAATCTTAGTGGTGGCAAATCGGCCATGAGAATTATTAGTGGTGGCAATCGCCATGGAAATCTTAGTGGTGGCAATCGGCCATGAGAATTATTAGTGGTGGCAATCGGCCATGGAAATCTTAGTGGTGGCAACCGGCCATGAGAATTATTAGTGGTGGCAACTGGCCATGGAAATCTTAGTAGTGGCAACTGGCCATGAGAGTTATTAGTAGTGGAAACTGGTCGAGTTGGCAACTGGCCATCTCCTGTTTTCGGGCAATTGGCCCGTGTTGATTTTGGCAACTGGCCGTCTGTCATTTGGGCAACTGGCCAACTGGCCAACTTTAATTTTATGCAACCGGCCGTCTCTTAGTTTTTGAATTGGAACCCTTGTCGAATTTTATGAGTATTATGGTATGGGACATATGCTCATATAATTACGACCTTGAGACTAATGAGATTTCTACAGTGTACAGGATTAAACGAAATTTTCACTTTAGTGGCGTATTAGAGAGTCGGAGCTTGCCAAGCGATCCGTAATCCGACCCGCTGGAAGCAAAATTCTCTGGTCCGTCACAGACTGGGTGCCAGTCTCTCCTGCAAATTGCTAACAGCGGCGCCGGTATATTGTCTTCCCCTTCTGATCACGGTTTGCCTCGAAAGTGCATTCCCTTTTGGTTTGAGCATGGGTTGAAGCTTCACCGGATAAAGATGGACGCCTCGTCATAAAAGGCGTGTTGTGGTGCTTAGCCCCCAGTGATGCAAGTCGGTCTTCTTCCTGGATTGAAGCCCACGTGGGTAGTGGGGTGCACAGGACTTTGTCTGACCTTTCCTGCAGAGTTTCTTTTGACTCGAACAGTTCCACTCCGCATATTGGTGCGTACAAAGACAATGATGCAGGAATACAGATGACTTCCTCATTTAGCATGGTCTTCAGGCACTGGTGATACGTTGAAGGGATGACCTTATTGTCATGAAGCCACGGTCTCCCTAGTATCATATGGTAGTCCGGCTCCTTTTCTATGACTTCAAATTTCACTTTTCACTGAACGGGTCCCTCTTGATAAATTCGGATCGACATACCCGTATATCTTTGTCCAGTTTCCTTCAAGTCCGTCATTGTGGTGGGATGTCGTACAATCTTGCATGGGCTAACCTTGGCTGTCCTGAGAGTCTTGAGAGTAATCACATTCGAAGATGCTCCTGTTTCGACGAGGGCCCTCCTGAACTCTGAACCCTTGATGCGTGCGGTAACATGTAGGGCCCGGTTGAGACCTTCCTCTGCCATCATGTCGTCTTCTGTAAATGTAACATTATTTACAGATGTTTCCTATGAAGTTAGGACTTCTGGACGTGAAGGAGTCAGGTGTATTCCCGGAGCTATTTTATTATTTGCAGCAAACGTTTCTGCCCGTTGATTCATCGAGAGGTGCAAGAGTTCACACAAGCTTTCCAGTAGAGATGCCGCTTCCTGATCCACTGGTCTCTGGTTCGTAATAAAGTCATGTTGATCCGAGGGGAACTAGTCCCAGGTGTAGAGGTCTCCTAACGCTCATCTCTGATGTCATCTTAATGAGGAGATCAAGTATGTCGTTTACCGCTTCTTTGATTAGCTCCATGTTCTTCGTGTGAATCTCCTGTACCCGTGCTAGTTCGCTTAATGTTGGAAATCTCCTGATCATGTCGTCAGATACGCCATTAGGAGGAGGGGTATCTCCATTGGAGGAACCATCAGGATTTGAGACTGTCGAGGCGGTCCTAAGACCAACCATCTCGAAATTGATTAAATGGTATTAAAGAAATTGACTTTACAACCGAGAGATTAACCTCCCGATGTGGTCGCTAATTGTTTATGGGTGAAAACTATTTCTGCCGGTTTTGGTAATTTGGGGTGTGTGGATGAGAAATGAATCTAGACCCTAAACAAATGCACTGCACGGGAGTGCTTGTGATTCGAGAAATCAATTTGTACAACTCTGGCCTAAACCAAGAAATGGTCGTTCCAGACTTGCTTCGGTCACAATGTGAAGGAGATGGGGTTGATCTTAGGGAGGGAAGCGAAGAAGGTGTTGAGATTGTGAAGGTGTTGGCTATGTATGACTTATATCAGAAAGCTGAACTGGCTTGCAGGATGTAAGTTATCAGTTCTGGTGTTTGAATACAATTGTATCAACACTTGCCTCTGTTGTCTTGTCTTGTTTTGCCCCTGTTTGGAAAATAGGGAGGAGAACCTATTTATACAAGTCTATAAGCCTAACCCTCATATCTCGTGGGAAGTGGAGTGATGGAGTAGTGGAGTCATGTGTTAGTGTCACACGACCAATCTTGCCCACTTCTCCCATCATCACTAACCGTCCATGACTTCCTGACACGTTCTTGTGATGGCGCGTTGCGCGCTGCACGCTGTAAACCGCCAGACCAATACCTCAATATGTATCCCCTAATTTGTGACATGATTGATGTCTCGAGTGTGTGGATCGTGGGACCCACAGAAAGTAGCATGTAATGCTAGATTAAATAACTAAGTTATTTAGGAAGTCGATACTTGTGAAGTATCGTGTGTATTCTATGCAGGTACTGCATCGAGTATATTCAGCATGTATGAAGCATCGCTATTTGAGCGTCTCAAAATATCATATGTCCAGCCTACTTCATGTGATGGTTTGGAGGTTGCGTAAGCAAGTCCTCCCTTGGCCGACCACATGGTGTGGTAGAGTGACGAGTGGTGATCTTCATGACGCCTCACTGACCAATTAACTCCTAACCGGGGATGTATAACCAAGCCGGTGAAGTTGGACGGACGAGATGATCTTTGAGACACTCATCTGCGACCGTTAGTGGAATTAGGTTTTTAGAAGAGGTGCGCAAGCACCACTTTTCAGCTTGGTCGAATCCAAGCTTGGGACACGATTTTGGCATGGCCGATCGGGCATGCGTGTACACGGTATGCCGGTATACATGCCCATACCTCATTGTCCCGTGAAAGTGTGATTTGGACCTCTTAATTTGTCCGGCAAAGAAGAGCGGTCAGGATTTATTTACAACAGAAGTTTGGTGTCGCAAATGCCGCGCGTCATGCCAACTTCGGGCACGCTTTTCAAGATGACTAAGCTTGGTCTGTCCCGGCCGATTGGTTATGCGTGTAGGTGGTAGGCTGGTGTTCACGCCTATACCTTACTATCCCATGGAAACGTGATCTAAGCCACTCAATTTGTCCGGCGAAGTTGAGTGGTCGAGATCAGTTCGTGATTGGGAGGTGTAACCACGCTAGTTTGGGCGTGCGAATTGGAACAACCAGGCATGGTATTCCTTGGCCGATTGGGTGCGGAGATAGATGGGTCCACGATGATCATGTTGATGCTCACTGGACCTGCTCAGTCGACTCCTAAACCCTCCATTCGATCAGGAGAAAACGGACGTTTGCGATCAATTCAAACCCTAATTAGGATTTTTGCCGGCCGTGCGGCATGCCCACTTTGGGTGCACCATCTGGAACGACTAGCCATGGTTGGTCCTGACTGATCGGTCATGTGTGTAGGCGGGCTTACCGTGAGCGTGTTGACATGCTCTGGGCCCCTTAAATCTACATCTACACCCTCCATCTATGCCTGCGAAGATGGATGGTTGAGACTGTTTTGCGACACATGTAATGTGCCGCAAACTCTAATTTAGGGTTTTTCGTCCATACTGCTTTGGCTTGGACGGTTTGGCAAGATATGCCACCCTTTTGGGGAGGCCGACCATGCGGAGCCCGCGTTGGGTCGGTAGTGAATATTCCAATACCTGCTCGGTCATGGATTCAATCTAAGCCATCCAATCATGCCGGTGAAGTTGGATGGTCGTGATTGTTTCTGAGACTGATATGGACAGTCCAGATTCAAATATGCTCAATCGGGCTAGTATAACACACCGAGAGATGTATGCTCAATCGAGCTAGTATAACACACCGAGAGTTGTAGCATGTACGGGTATTTCGTACATGCTTCATTATTAATGCTTGGAGGTTCGTGTTGCTCTGCTGATAACAACACTCGGTCGTCATGCCGCACCCATTAATGAGTACATGAAATACAAGGTTGGTCATGCATTAATTAATAATGTCAAATTCACGGGGTATATGGGATTGTTGCTACATGCTCCAACCTGGATGAATTTCGTGTATTTAATTCACAGAATACTGGGATTGTTGCCACATGCTCCATTCTAGGTGAATTAGTAAAGTGAAGAAGTATTCATCACTTTATCAGTGGCTATCCTTTGCAGGATGTCAGCGCATAAATTTGGTTTCACAATTTTAGCCCTGAACTAAAATCCACCATCAACAAGAAGATGAAACAAAAAAGGAGATTGAATACAAATAGAGATTCAATACTTTCCTTTCTATAATCATCACTTAAATAGAATTAAGGAGTTTGTAACCGACGCATAAATGGTATTAAGGAATTTGTAACCGTCAAATAAGTGGGATAAAGGAGTTTGTAATCGTCACATAAGTGTAATTAAGGAAAGGATAACTGCCACATTACTTGAGTTTGTAACCGTCATAATACCGGCATAGAAAGATGGTACAATGCAATGCCGGCATTCTAACATTAATTTTATATTGAGTCCAGGGTACCGGCATTGTATGTCGATCACAATCAACGCCGGCAACCGAGCGCCGGCATTGATCGTTGGTTACTATTCCATGCCGACATTCTGACGATCTGTTTAAATTGACTCCAAAGGTTTAATCAAGCAAACTGACCCAAACTGGCCTTCATATTAATCTTAAAGGAAATAAACTTAAAAACATTAACCACTTAAACAACGTTACTCATAAAATGAAAGATCTCAAGTCAATTGTAACTAACATCATTTCTTGGAACGAGATTCAATAGCAAAGCAGCTTCGAAATGCTAAAAGGCTCTTTTCTCCACTTGGTATATGCGTCCTGAGCTTGATACATATTCCCTCTGTATCTTGCAAGAAACTCGTTGTATTTGTGACATAATTTTATGAGTGCAGTTGTTTGATTTTGTACATAGAGATCACTGTAATCAATTCTGCATTTCTTACCATCCAAGAAGTTATTCGTGTAAGGACCAGTCCTAACAAGACCCCAAAAAATATTCGAAGGGCGGTGATCTTCCGGGAAATACGATACTATGTAGAAATTTTTAATCCACTCGGTTTCTTCCTCGACATCCGCTTCTATCTTAGCTTGTATTTGACGTTTGGGATCTATATAGCTTCTTTGCGATATTTTTCAAGCTTTGCTTCCTCTTCTTCTTCTCTTTTCATCTTAAGTATCTCTTCTTCCATTGAGGAAATTGACTTGGTGGTTTCTTCCTTCCTTCTTAGTTTTTCCAGTATAAGGGCAACTGAGTTGGGGGTGGATGATAATTGATTTCCCAACGGAGTGGATAGTTTGTTCTTCTTGAATTTTTATTTTTCCATGGCAATGATGAAATCGATTGTTGTTGATGGATTTGAGTTGGTGGTGGATGATAATTGATTTCCCATCGGAGTGGATAGTTTGTTCTTCCTAAGTTTGTCTTTATCCATGGCAATGATGAAATCGGTAGTTGCTGATAGATTTTCCATTGGAGGTATGCGTTGGATTTTTTTTTTTGAGGTATCAAGGGCAATGGTGTATCCATTGCTTTAAATAGATGAATGCGCAACGGCTCTTTTTCAACTTTATCGTGCCGACATTGTCAGTAACCTAATATCAACGCCGGCACTTCCCTTTGCTGGTTTATGGTTTAAAAAAATAGCCGTTGGGCATTGAATTTTGAACCGGCCGGCATTGTAATAAGTATAAACGATCCGCCGGTACCGACTGCCGGCATTGTGTCATCTTTAAAATAAATGACGCAACATGGTTTATTGTACACAGAAACAAAAAAAATTAGACACTCCATTCCGGCATAGAGTAATATACTATAATTTACGCCGTTATAGATACACCAATTGAAATATGTTAAAATACTATGCCGAAAATATAATTCATTTCGATTGTAATCCTTATCGACGGAACAACGAATGCACTTAGCATGTGCATCAATCCTTTGAACCCCTAGGCGACCCTAGTGGGCGAGTTATAGTCTCGTGAGGGTTTACATAGAGATCTACCCACAAAACCATACCGAAAACTACCCTAAAATCCTAAAAAAAAAGTAGTAAACCTATCAATCTTCTTAAGAAGAATCCGTCTCTGATTCACCCATCTGGTGGTACTCTGTGACTTTGTTTACGATGTGGTTCACATTTTCATCAAACATGAATGCTTCCCCCTTTTCCTGTAAGTAACGCGCTTTCACGGCTTCATGCTACAAAAACAACACACAAAACTTAGTTTGTTACTTAAAAAATTGAAAAAAGTAGATTGTGTCGAATTAATCATAAAGATACTTACGAGTTGTTGAGGGGACAATGTATTGTGGGTAGCGTGCGCGATCCGGTGTTTCATTTTTAGATACTCAACCACCGCATTTAGGATGATGTCGTGCCGTTGCTCGATTTTTTTTAGCAGTTCTTCCTTTGGGGTTACCGTAATCGTGAATAAATTTGTTAAAAATCTTCAACCACATGGTATCCGGCGTCCTGCTATCTATAGTTGAAGGACGAGTTTCGGCGTACCATGCTTGGGTGATTGTTAAATCTTTCTCAAAGTCAAACGATGCCATTTGTTGTATGTGGGATTAGGTTCTATACTAAGCTATTTATATATAGATGACTATTCTAGGGTTTATGGTTTCCTAAGTTAAGAGTCTCAAGGAGATATATAAGAACACACGAGTTTTGGGCTTTTTGGTCCAAGTATTAGCTCTCTTTATATAGAGAAAAACCTCAACGGCTAGTTTTTTGAAATCACCCAAACTTCCGGCATTGAAGTTAATGTGTCATAGGACGCCGACATTCAGTTCCGGTGTGGTTTACCGTTAGATGTTCATGCCAGTACAAGTGAATTTCTTCACAGAGATTGGGCCAAATATGCAATCATTACCGGCACTTATGGTATATTTACGACCATGCCGGCACTTATGGTATATTTGCAACGGACTCTGTTTGTTGCTGACTGGGGTCGCAACGGCTGATCCCTGTTGCAAAACACCGTGTTGCTTTTTTTCGCAAGGGCATAGGCTCCGTTGCGACTCTCGGTCAGCAACGAATTGTCGTTGCGAGTCTCGGTCAGCAACGAATTGCCGTTGCAACTTTGTTTATTCGCAACCGAGATCTGTCATTGCTAAGCAGTTGCTAATTACAGGAATACCCCTACCCAAAACTAAATGTTATTGGCTCTGGTTCTAATTTATTGGTTCTGGTTCTAATTTAGCAACAGATCATAGACGTTGCTAATTTTTTGCAACAGAAAAAAAAAGGTCAAGTCTTCATTGACCTGGTCAAAATCCATTTCCCCCAACATTTACCCCCTGCAGTTCCCCAGTTCCCCATATTCATCATTTCCACAGATATACAAACTATGTCATTCATTACAAAACTGTAGTATATTATGAAAAAATGATTCTTTAATTGAAGTTAACAAAAAGTATGAGTATCAAAATGTATAGTAAGTATGTATCACAACAAACTAGGGCACACATAGAAACATACTTAGTTCCTAAGTTCAGTTCATAGAAAGATACAAAATTCCTTAGTTCTTCTAACTTAAATCACTATAATGAGATACTACATAAACTTACAAATCTTGCAGCAATGGCTAGCTGTTGCTAGCTTCTCCAACCTTTCTGATCTCATAACAGAGCATCATTCAATTAACCTGTGAACAAAGCATCACAAATTCTTCCAATCATATATCCAGTATGCTTATAAAGATTGAGTCAAAGACTAATAAAAAAAATATTAGGTTATATAAGCAAATCAAAAGAACCCACATACTTCGCACTAACACGTAGCTCATGCAAGAGATTGATAGTATCAAATTACACTCAATGAAGCATGTATGTCTAGTTTTCCTAAAACCCACAAACATCCCTCTCACTACTTATATGGTTCTGTTACTCTTGCTATCAAAATTTTGGTGCAAGTCCATACAACAAGCATAATGTCCTACCTGATGACGAGTTCAATTTCTGCTGAACTGTATTTTCCCTGGTATATTCAAGAGATGTCCAGTTGATTTCTTCAGCTTTCGCAAGGCGCATTTCAATTTTAGTCGACATAACTTCATATCTGCACATCTCATGCTTAATCTGCATGCTAATGGTAACACTTAGCTGCAAATGAAAACATAAGAAACATTCATTAATGCCCTAGAACATCTCAAAGGTTTTTGTATTATGCAATTGGCTAGTAATGAATGAGAATCCAACCTGAATAGCATTTGAGCACCAATAGCATCTTCATATTCAATAACTGCATAGAAAATACCAATACCCTACACATCAGAAATCAATCAATTTCTTTCAATGTAGAGACCAAAATCACATACAGTTCTGTTTGAACCAGACAATATGTTCAGTTGCTTGCAGTGACCACACCTGCGAAGGAAAAAAACATGCATAAGGTTTTATGGAATAATCCGACAATTGTTAAAATTCGATGAGAAGGAAGCAGTAAGGTCACGTTTTTATTTGAGTTATATGGATATCATAGCAGGTCAGTAACAATGAGAAGCCAGTACCATCAAGTATTCATTTTTTTTCCCCACAATTCTGGAAGTGTAAAAACTAAGTCATCTCTTAGTTCCAAATGTACTTTGCAATCATACAGAGATGAAATAGTGAATAGTGTTAACGTTTTCACAATTAGGGAGTTGAATGAGATTTTGAAAACTTACTTCTGCATGACCTCATAAAGATGTAATCAAATCTTTTAACGAGTCATCATTAGTGTCAACTCCTGGAAGCTGCAAGAGAAATGATGTATCAACATATGCACAAAAGGCATACTCCAAAAGTCCAAACTAAAAGTATACTGCACTATTCAACAGAAAAAACTATATATATACCGTAGAAAGGATTGATGAGACATATGCCTGATTCCCTAGCCCCTGGTTTATTTCACTCTGGTTTGTAGGTTCTTTTGCATTGCCTGTGTGGACATCTGGAGTGATGTACGCAGAAAGCAGAAGATATCGTATTTCATAAGCAAACTAAAAAAAAAAAAAAAAAAAGGAAATCAGAACTTGTTGGAAATTGGAAGTTTAATATATCGGTCTAAGTCTCTAGTTTTAACGCTTTAGCAATGCAGTGTCATCATCTGGTTCCCATATTCAGCCGAAAAAGAAAAAAAAATGTTAGATAAACATGTGATTTCACCACCTTCGTCATTTCCAGAACCCACTCCTTCCTTTTACATGTCATCACCACCACTACCAGCGTCACCATTACCATCCCGACACTATTAAAGGTCATCCCCAACCACCATCTCTAGTCCCACCACCTTATTACTATAATAAGTCACCAATGCCACCATCTCGAGTATTAAACACACTATTAAACAAAGCAACTTGAAGCTATTAAACACACTGCATCCTAGGACAGAGGATGAAAATTCATACAAACTGATTTCACTTAAACTCTCAATTTAAAGCATGACCGATAAAATAGAAACTACTGAATATTGATCATACAATCTAACGGACACAAAAGTATGTTATCAATAAAGAAAGTGACATTCAAAGTTTTCCATACCGAGTCTTTTCTGGATTTTTCTGTAAATTTTCATATGCCACATACGACATATTACGCATCCTTCACGTCTGCCATCACCACCATAAGTAAATAAACTAATTAGTGAAACTGAGCATATATTTACTGAAGTTGATTAACAGTTTAAAAGAATTATACTCCTTCAGAACTTTAATGTCCAATAGATTAATTTTGCAGAAAAAAGTTGTTAAATGGTATACTATATCAACGCAAACGTGACACCAAGAAGCAAGTCATGCAGATCCAAGAAGATGCATTGAGGTCAAACACAAAACTAAGCCACGTGCGGCAACATCTGTTGCTGTCATGATTGGGACTTTTTCAAGACTTTAACTATGCGAGAACCCAATCTCTCTCTGCTTGACTCTTATCTCCATGGATTGAGAGAGCAAGCCAACCATCCAACAGAAACTACAACACCAATTCTTCTATCAGAAACTGCTAACTCGCAAGCTTATGCAAAATTTGGGATAACATTATGATGAAACCATCGAGAATGCATGATAAAGAATCATATATACCTTGGTAATTCGAATCCGAATCCGCAGATTATCTTCATCTGAGGGCAACAAGTAAGCAAGTTGAATTAAGTCAGGTAAACAATCAAGGTGAATCCAATTGATAACATTACAGAATTAATCAAGAGATCAAAGATAAGATTTATACCATTTTTTCTACACCTTCTACAACCACACCATCAGAAGCATCATCTTCATTGTTATTTTCAACATCCACTTCATCACCTTCCTACAAATATCACAAATACAATTGCTATCACAATCAATAAAATCAAAATAATTACCAATTTTTTTTTTTTTTTTGATTGATCTACTTACCATAACGTCCTCAACTGGTTCATCCTTGTATTTGTGAGTTCAAGAAATCAATTGGAAAATCTCAAAATTACAGAAAATTGGAAACCCTAATTGAAATTTTTGGTGAAAATCGATAAAAAAGAATAAAAAATAGAGATTTACCCAATATCACCACGATCATCTTGATCATCGTCATCCATTGATGATGATGTTTGAAGAGGAGACTGTGTTATGGGTTTAGGTTTTCTTCGGCACTTCAAACAAACAAGATGAATCAGAAGAAAAAAAATCAAAACCTAACAAGAGTAAGAAGAAATAAATGGGATTAAACGAAACAAAAATATAAAATCGTATAAGATTCACAGCTGAAACCCTAGAAATCAAACCCTGTAAACTGAAATGAAAACATTATGAAAAAGACTTAAAACCTGGTTGATTTCAGTGGTTCTTTATAGCTTCTGTGGAGAGGAGATGAAATTCTTTAGAGCTTCTGTGGAGAGGAGATGAAAGAGAGATGAAGTTGGCTTCTCTGGCGGAGAAAAAAAAAGAGAAGATAAACTCGATAATGAAGGATATAGGGTAGATATGGGTGAAGGGTGGAAAAATAAAAATGAAGACTTGACCGGATGTTGACTTGGGCGTGAATAGTAGTCTTAGTGTTCTCGACCACACGCGCACTTCGCATGCCTGAACCCAGCGCGGTTGCTATTCGCAACCTTATACGAGCGGTTACGAAATTCGCAACAGATATCGGCCGTGCGAAAAATTAGCAACGGGGATTAGCAACAGAAAATTCGCAACGGCCCTAGTGTCGTTTCTAATCTGGGTTGCTAATCCCTTAAAATGATGTAGTCCAAGCATGATTCAAGCTTCACAAGCAATGGGAGATTCATCATCAAGCTATATTTGCAAACCACCATCAATCTCTACCTGCAAAGTAAGTAGATTCAACATTACTAACAATATATGGACAGTTAAAATGTTCTCTACTATGACGTATCACTAATATAATCTTCTCTTACAGAGTCATTATTGCAGCTGTCAAATTTGCAAGTCACCTTCTCATCTAGCCATGGACTGTCCTTTTATTTATTCAAAGTGTAGAAGCTGTGATGGGACACGCCGGTTTTGGATTGCAAAAATTGATGATGCTGAAAATGGAAGAATGTTTCTAAGGTGTTTGAATCACCCAAAGTGCGATGAGTTTCAATGGTTTGACAAAGCTGTTGAACTAGCAGAATCAAGAGAAAACCACAAGGGCCAATGCAAGCCTATAGATGGGTGTGATGGGTGTTATATGAAGGGAAAGGAAGATGTTGTAAGAGAAGAAGAACCAATAAAGATGGTCCTTGACACCCCCATTCCGGACGATGTCTTCGAAGAAATTCGCGAAAGGCTCAAAGGTTCCGCAATTGTTGAAAATGGATGGAAATAGATTATGAGATCATCTTTAACCGAAGTTACTCCATTCCATGTTTTTTAGTATGTTTTAATTTAAAGTTTCAAATCCAATGTAATACATTACTTAGGAATGAAATAAAATAGCATTCGAAATGGATTTATAATCAACACCGGCATTGTAGTTTTATCCTAAACAATGCCGGTTTTCTAGAAAAACTATCCGAGTATAAGAAAATCAGAGTTCCGGCAGATTCAATCATGATTACAGTGTCGGTCTATGAAAGTTTAAAAAAATCATAATTCCGGCATAGATTTTATAAAATCCTACAATGCCGGTACCTTCTAATATATATACAGAAACTTGGAACCTTTCATCTTCTTGTTCCGCTATGGTTTTAAAAAACAATTCCAGTGCCGGTACCGAAAAACGACATGGGATTATAATTACTCTTTCACACCGGAAGCAGTATCGGTGCTGTAGAACCTAAACGTTTCAATGCCGGCACCAATTGAAAAGAAAACTTGCAAAGAAAACATTTCACTAGAAATCTAAACATGTTCAACATAAACCAAACAGCTGGATTGTGCTTAAATGTTCTTAATCCATGTATCATAAACCAAAAGCAAACCAAACAACTAAAGAGTTAACCATGAGGTACAAACAAAAACAAGTTCGGAATTGTTCAAGACATAACAACCACCATCCAAATAAAGAAACACAACTAAAAAGTTAATCACTTGGTCTTTTGCTTCTTTTAGGCCGGTTTCTTCCTAGTTTCCCCGAAAAAATCTTTTGCACTAGGGTCGGTTTCTTCAATTCTATCAAGTTTTTCCTCGACTTCCTTCATTTCTTCAAGGGATAGCACCTCTCCTTCCTGGTACTTGCAACCAAACATCTTCTTCAACTTGCCAAGCCGACGCCGCTAGTTTGATACATCAAACACATAATTAATATATATATATATATGCTAATATAAGATTATGTGTACATTAAACGACTATGCAATTAATAATTCTTACTAGCAATCCAACGGTCTTATTAAGTTGGGCCATCGTAGGTGGTGCCTATGCAGGAGTTGGAACGGGAGGTTTTTTCTGGGGTGGAACTTGGACGTCATCCGGGCGCACGACATAAGGATGTGACCATTCCATGTTATCTTGCATGTAGTCGTCATCAACTTCATCACCGTTTTCCGCAATCTCCCACTTACCAATATCTACCAAATGACGTGGTTCCCTATCCCTCCAATGTGTTGGTTCCGGATTTGGATCATACTCTACCTGCAACCTATTGGGAGTTGAAAAGCACCGAGAAAGGTCAAGAACATAACCTTGAAGAGAGCCCGTCTCAAAAGGTGATAATTTCTTATATCCAAGTTGGCGCATCACATGTCGAGGATCAGCCATAACGTATCCCTTTGGGTGAAACAACGGCCCATTGTAAAATGCAACGTTACCAAACCTCAAAAGTTGGCGGTTTCCTCTAGCCTCCCTGTAAGGGTCGAACACAACATCTTTGGTACTCATTGCGTCCAGAGACAATCTCATATCGATCAGTCGATGATTGTTACCGGGCTTTGGAATATTGTTGAACTCGTATCTCTTGGCTCTAGGCTCCTCGGGGTCGTCAATGTGTGTGATCTTCAATAAGGGACAGTCCTTGAACAATGTTTGGAAGTGTTCATAAGCCCACACCTATACCAATGTGGAATGATACATATAAGAATCAGTAAATTTTGTTTCTAAGTTCATGATAAGGGTACATGTGAAAAATTTACATAAGAACATAAATTTAAAAACAAAATTACCTGCAGTAGAGTGAAATTCCCCACAAATTGGTTTGTTTTAGCCTTAGAGGCCCTTCTCATCTCCGTCATCAAATGTGCCATTACCACGGTGCCCCAAGAATAGTTAAAGACATCTTCCAACGGATCCAAGTACTGAAGGTAGTTTGCACTAACCCTGTTGCCACTAGTGTCAGGGAATACCTTAGTGCCCTAGATGTATAACAGGTACGCAGCGGCTGTATAACGAATTTGTTTAGGGTCCCATCCATCCTTCAAACTTATTTCCTTTGTTTTTTCAAACTTCTTCTTAAGCAGCGTCATCTTGAATGTCTTTGTCCTACTAGCCTTGGATACATAGAAGCTCTCCACAGAAGTTTTGTAGTCCCAACCAAACAGCTTGTTATTCAGAGCGTGCAACTTCGACCATTCTAGGTCCAGACACTCATCTCCTTATGCAATTGATTTGCCGATAACATTCAAGCCTAGAATGTTCTGAGCATCTTCAGGGATGAAGGTCATCTCCCAAAAAGGGAAGTGCATGGTATCGGTTTCACCATGATACCTTTCGACGAAGCAATTGACAGTCACAAAATCAGGCTTCACATAATTTTCAGCCAAAGCATATAGACCAGAATCCTTTACTATTGTTTGGACCTCTTCACATTCCTCAGACAAATTCCAACCATCCGCGACTAGGTTTCGGGAAACACACACAACCTTCTTATGATCCTACAATTAGGAGACAATACAATTAAGAGATTTTACATAAATACACAACAATACATATGCACAAGATAAAAAATGCTTACATAGGTTTGATAGATAGTACGAGACCACGAGTCCTTGTATCCAAATAGTATTTTCTGTTCCGGAGCTTCACCCCAAATTCTACCACGATCAAGGTCAGGTATCATGTCATCCTTATGAGGTAGGTGCGAACCTTTAACTTTGCATTTGCCTTTGGCCTTGCCTTGCGTCGGTTGTTGACTTGGCCCACAATCTTCCTCTACAACTTCGCTTTGGGTTGCTAATTAACTTGGATCAACCTTATTATCTTCCTCCTCACTTTCCTCTTCATTTTGCTCATCGTGCTCAACTGTTGTTCCAGTAGGTTCACCGATTGCAAGTCGACTATGGTCAGCACGACTCTCCCAAATTATCCCTCTTGTATCAGCCCCCAAACGCTTGTTGCGACCTTTATCTTTCCCTCAAGGAGGCAGAGACTGAGGAGTATCAAGACCGTCCTTCCTTATTCTCTTAGTGACAGCATCTTTAGTTTTTCTTTTATTAGATTCCTTGGCTTTTGACCTATATCATAAGCACACGAAATGAATATAAGACAACTAAATTTCATTTTAAGTATCAGCATAGACTCACGAAAACAACACCAAGCCGATACAGAGCCCCTGGCATAGAAACGTAGCAAATAACTCATGCCGGTACATAGTTCCGGCAGTGAACATTAACTATCGACAATACCGGTAGTCATAAGTAATTCTCCTGGATACCAAAAGATCACTATCGGCACTCTCAAAAAATCATTCCCATGCCGTAACAGGGTACCGACACATAATGCAACCTAAAACCTATGCCGGTACTGGTGACAATTTCATAGGTTTTCCTGTAAGTTTTAAATTCACTACAGGCATACTCGAATAATTATAAAGGAATGCCGTAACCTAAACCCGACATAGTATTCAACCCAATTTCCATGCCGGTACATAACATTCAGTTTCAGGCGACTCTGGGTTTGGAAACAACATTGCCACTACATCATTTTAAGGGATTTGTAACCCAGTTTTGCAACGGCACTAGCGCCGTTGCGAAATTTCTGTTGCTAATCTCCGTTGCTAATTTTTCGCAACGGCGAGTATCTGTTACGAATTCAGCAACCGCGCCACTAAAGTTGCGAATAACAACTCTTCTATATTCAAGCGTGCGAATTACGCGTGTGGTCGGGAACACTAGGAGTAGTAAATACGCCCCAGTAAAACCTCGGTCAAGCCTTCCTCTCTTTTTTTCCACCCTTCAGCCCAATCTAACCTATATCCTGCCTTACGAGCAGCTTCTTCTCATTTTATCTCCGCCACACTCTTTCTTCTCTTCTCCTCTCCTATCTCCATCTCCATCTCCATCTGCAGAACTCTTTCCTCTCTTCTCAATCTCTGAGCTCTTTCACCGTGAAGAACGTCATCTCTCTTTCAGCACTAAAACAACAGACAGGTATATAGGGTTTCAGCTTATTCTATTCTTCCAGGTTATCGATTTAAGTTTATCGAATCCTAGGGTTACATTTAAGTTTATAGATTTTAGGGTTTAATCTTTGATTTCATTTTAATTTCATTTGTGAATCTGTTTTTTTTTTTTCGATTTCAGGTTTTCAATTTCTTATTTGTCTTTCGGTTTTAGGGTTTCATAGATTAGATTAGATTGAAGAAAAGAGATGTTGAAGAATAAGAAGAATAATAAGAGTATGAGTATGAGTTTGATAAGAGCAGTGATATCATGTACAATCTTTGTGATTTCAATTGCAACTCTTCTTTCTGTTCATCTTCATATCTTTTTATATTCTAAAGTTCCTATCTTCTCTGATCCTACTTCTTACAAGCTCCTACGGTAAGAATCCTTCTTTGAATCTCTCATTTCTATCCTTCTTCTAGGTTTTTATTTTGAGATTTCATTTTTTTTTCTTTTTTGATTTCAAAAAAACCCCTCATTTTTTTTATCTTAAAATCATTACTTTATCTTATTGACAGAATGAATCGATTTTTGATTGTGCAGCAACATGAAATCGGGCATCATGGGATATCGACAGTTCATGTTTTCACTCCTTTAGATTTGACAGCTGAATGCTGCAAATTGGAATGGGGATATTGACAAGCTATGGAAGGCTCCACAGAACAAGGATTTTGTGCCCTGTCTTTGATCCCGTCCCGATTATTCACGTAAGTAACCTCAATTTTTGTTTAATACTTGTGTTTGATTCTGCTGTGTAGTTCAATTTTGTTGATATATGATTTTTTTGTTTTTGTTTTGCTTTTGGTTGATTGTTTCAGTTCCCATGGATTCGCGTGGTTATTTGCTTGTTCATACAAATGGTGGGCTCAATCAGATGAGAGTCAGGGTCTTGGTGATGCACATGCACTTGTATAATATGTTATGTGTTGAGATAGGAGTTAAGAATGTGGCTATGTTATCAATCTTTCAAAAACTATAAGCATACACTTCATTGCTATATAAATTTGGTTGGCTTTAAATCAATCAGTATTTTTGAGTTGCTATTTAAAATAGCAATAGTGGCACTGAAATCGTACAATGCCATTATTTTTCTCTCGATCTTTGTTTAATATTATGCTGTGAAGAAATGATGTTTGGAAGTCGGTCAAGCCTTTCATTAACCTTTATAAAGAAATGATATTTTACATATTTGGTTGAAAAACCACTTCTAAGCTTTCACAGGCCATGTAGCCCATGAAGGGCCATCAGTATTCGTTGTAGTATCTTTATCCTCTCTTATTTGGAACTGACCACAATCTCAATTGTCACATGGCAGATATGCGACATGGTAGCAGCTGCTCGTGTTATAAACGCAACTCTTGTTGTTCTAGAACCTTATAAAAGATCATTTTGGCAAGATACTAGGTGAGAGTTCTCATGTTCTGCTCCAAGCATTTTGTTACAGATGGTAAAGTAACTGATACCTGAAACTATTTTATTTTTCTGAATTGCAGCAATTTTTCAGACGTTTTTGATCTTAATCATTTCGTAAGTGCTTTATCTAATGAGGTCAAGATCATAAAAAAGCTACCAAAGGAACTGGCTACTGCTACCAGAGCAGTTAAGCATTTTAGAAGCTGGTCGGGTATAGAATACTACCAAGATAAGATAGCTCGCATGTGGGAAGATTACCATGTGTGTTCAGTTGGCTGCTTTTGTTGTAAATAGATTGATATAACTGAATCTAAACTGGATATCTTTTTTTAAATTGATTATTCGAGCAGCAAAATCCAATTCTCGCCTCTGCAGAGAATTGTGTTCAATAGTGTTTTGATTTGCAGACATCACGTCTATAAGATCATTGCAGTCCAACCTAACTATTTGAATCCTATTCAACTAAAGAATTGTATTTTGTGAACAGGTTGGAGATCCTGCTCGTGTTTGGCTTGTTGCCCCAATTGATGTTGTTGTTCCACCTGGCAACACTGGTTGGATCCATCCCAGACATCCATCTTTCAGGTTTGCTATATAGTTTGTCAGTTTTTTTGAACAGAATTTCAAAGTTGGCGTATACTGACAACCTTTTCTTTACAGGTTCTTAACATCCCAACCAAGATTAACAAGGGTACAGTCGAAATCATCACCCATGTTGAACGTATTAAGAAGTGAGAGAAGGTCGGATCTTCTGAGGCTGCTTTGCTTGCTAAGTTGGGTATCAGGTCATTTTCATATGGTCTTGTTGTCCTTACTGTCTATGACAATAGTTCAGTTTTCATTCCTGAGGTTCTTGATCTTACTAATGAAGACCTGATGGGAAAGTTCGTTGCTAGTGTTTCCATGGTTACTTCCTTGTCTCTGGCTATTGCATACGCCACTCTTGCTACTGCTCCTCACATTTTCATCAATGCATACAAGAACCTTTTGGTTGTCGCTCTTGCCACAGAGTACTCATTCCCTCAGGCTGAGCAAGTGAAGGAATATTTGAAGGTTCGAGTTTTTGGTTTATAGTGATTTTTAACTGATTTGAAGGTTCAAGTTCGTTGCTGCCGCTCCATCTGCTGCTTCTGGTTCTGCTGCAGACCTCCGGATATTCAGAAGCTTCGTTGCCGTACTCTTTATGGTGCCCTTCTCTTTTCCCCTCGGATTAAAGCTATGGGAAAGGTAATTGAGTATATGGCTATTAGGATTGATGATGGATATTTTCTTTATCAGCTGTTGGTGGAGAGAATGAGATCCTCTGGAGACATGACAAGGGCAGTTGAGGGACACAGCTATTTTCTGGGGCATAGAAAAACATTTTCTCCAGACAGGTAACAAGACTCCACCTCTAGGCGTATAATTTGAACTATCTTAACAACTTATTGTTGCTAAAATGTTTTTCCTCCCACTTATACCAGAGAGGCGCTCGTGCATCTGTTTGATAGAGTAGAACGAGGATCACTTAAGGAAGAGAAGAAGTTAGGTGATCAAATTCTGGAAATCCATAGAAGACGGTAAGAGTTTTTCCTGTTTTTGAACCTTCATACTTATTGAAAAACAATGACATAGTAAAACAATAGTACACGTATTTTATGATGGGCTTATTATACATGGTGTGGCTCAAGGATTGTAACGGCATATCCATGATCTGCTGTTGTAAGCACTCTGTAGCTTCAAAAATCTACTGGAATGAAAGATTGTGTTTCCCACGAATATGATTTTTCTCTTGATCTCTCCAGAACTTAGACCGCTGCGGCATACCTCCTAAATAATTTTTTATAATATCAAGATTTGACCTGCTACACATCAGTTATCTGTATGATTGCATAGTATGATTCGCCTTATCTGATCTGCATTCTGTCTAATTCACTATATTATCACATGATAGAGGATAGTGAAGAAGCTAACACAATTTATCAATCGTATCATTACATACCAAGGACTGCAAGACACGATTCAATCTAATCTAATTTATTTTGTGCGCAGGTTAATTGAGTGATGCTCTGTTGTCAGATCAGAAAGGTTGGAGAACAAAGCATCCATTAGGTCCCTTAGCAGTTGTAAGGTTTGTAAGTTTCTATGTAGTATCTCCTTATAGTGATTTAGGTTGGAAGAACTTACGAATTTCGCAAGTTTCTATGAACTGAACTTAGGAACTTAGTGAGTTTCTATGTATACACTAGTTTGTTGTGATACTTGTATACATTTGTATCAAATACTCATACTTTTTGTTAACTTCAATTGAAGAATCATTTTTTCGTAACATAATACAGTTTTGTATCTTCTATTGTGATTCTTAACAATATAGTTTTGTATGTCCATTGAATGACATTGTTGTTTGTATATATGTGGAAATAATGAATATGGGGAACTGGGTAACTGTAGGGGTAAATGTTGGGGAATGGTATTTGACCAGGTCAATGAAGACTTGACCTTTTTTTTTATGTTGCAAAAAATTAGCAACGTTTGTGTTCTGTTGCTAAATTAGAACCAGAACTAATAACATTTAGTTCCGGGTAGGGGTATTCCTGTAATTAGAAACAGCTTAGCAACGGCAGACCATGGTTGCGAATAAACAAAGTCGCAACGACACGGTACGTTGCGAATCTCCGTTGCTGACCAAGAATCGCAACGGAGCTTATGCCGTTGCGAAAAACTGCAACACCGTGTTTTGGAACGGCAATCTGCCGTTGCGACCCCGGTCAGCAACGTTCAGGATCCGTTGCTAATCCCTAAAAATGGTGTAGTGTGCATTCATGCTAACATCAAAGCCGTAACTTAATACCGGCACTGTATTCATTCTAGATTGAATGCCGTAACCCAATACCGGCATTGTATTCATACATATTTCAGTGTCGGTACTCGCTGAAACTCAACTGTTTGAGTTAGGGTTCACGATTCTAACCTAAACCCATTGCTATAAATCGATTTAAACACTCATAAAGTAGTTTAAAATCACTTACCTTCTCACAGAAGCCATGTTTGCGAGAGGTTGATTGTCCGAGTTCGCTGCTTCTTCTTCTTCTTGCTCTTGAGCAATCAAAGCAATCCTTTGTTCCTTTTTTTGTTGAGCAATCGATTTTGAGTTCGATTGGGAATTTGGTTTCTTTCGTGGAGCCATTGTTATGATTCGGGCAGGTTAATAGACGAAGAAATTTTTGAATCGACGATTAAGAAACGAAGAACGGATGAAGAGCGATGAAGAAATTTTTTTTCAAAAACCTAAACCTAGAAGAGTGCCGGTACTGATTTGAGAATGAGGATATCTGAATTTGGTTATTTGATTTTAATGTTTTAGGAGAAAGGGTATAATAGTCTTTTCATAAAGTTTTTAAATTAAGCAAAGGGTATTTTAGTATTTTCATACCAAAAAATCACCCCTTAATAGACACTACTGGTTGGGGGAAGTAATTTATATCCCCCAATTAGTTTTTATATCCCCCAATTGCGCGTTCAAAAAGAAGGAAATAAAACAAGGAATTAAAAGGAATCTTTCCAAACCTTGCCCAATCTATAAATATTGTCCATATTGACAAGCAAAATGCGGTCTCATGGTATTATGCGGCCAATTTCTCGTCTTGTTTTTCTTTTTGTAAGCTTAAAATTAATGAGGCAACATCTTGTTGACGTTAAATTTTCATTAAAACGTTGGTATTGTGCTCTTTTTCCTTCGTCCATATGTTTTTTCCCGATGGCTAGAATTAACGATACCATATGACTTACTCGTATTCCTCTCTCCTCTTTCTTCTCTAGACGAAAACTTTTCACTCGTCGGCTGATGGTTATTTTCAATGATGTTGTAGTAAAAGGGTTGTCGTTCACTCGGACTTGACGAGATTGATTTTAAGAATTAATAAAAGAAAATAAAAGAAAAATATATACAAATATTGTCACAGGATGAAGAGTTACTAGGACGCAGGATTTCACTACTTTTCATATTCTTGTGGTTCAGTCATTAACTCGAGACAATATAGCTCAAACAAAAGAAGTTGTGACTCTAATTCCTTGTCAAAAATAGATTTCATAAAACATTATCTGTAAGTCGTAAGCATGACGCATCAAAAGTAATTTAAACTAAGCATGCGACATCAGACAAAATAACAAATAATTAATAGAAATCATAAAACAATTAAATCTATGCAAAAAGTCATATAAAGAATTAATTCATTTACCACAATCATGAAAAGTTGCTTCCTCCGTCGTCCCAGTGATGGGGTCTAGCTCATCATGTTGGAAACACGCTCAAAAGTTGATTTCATTGCTCGAAAATGGTTCACAAATGATGAAATGGGAGAAAAATAATAAAAACCGGGTTTGTAACACTTTTAATTGTTAGAAACGGACTGTTACAGAGAACGATACATGTAAAGTGTTGCCGTTGCTGAAATTTTAAGTCTGCCTTCCGTATTACAACCCTCGCCTAAGTGTCGTTGTCACTGTAGAAGAACGACGGTCCCCTGTGCGTTGATGTTCTTCGTGTTCTTCAGCAGCAGCAGAAATGGTAGTTCCCTGTAACTCCAATTTCTGACTCTGTTGTTGCTCTGTACCTCTCCCTAACTCTCCATCTCCCTTTTAATGACTTCTATCGACACTATTTATATATCAAAGGAGAGTATCTCTCAATCGAATGCTCATATCTTCTCATTATTCCTCGGATATCTCACGTATCTTCATCTGTTATTTCCGGGGATAATATTCCCTTTTTTATCTTCTCACGCAGTTCTCTTCCATCTATCACACTCCAGATCGTTGATTTCACGACTCAGTTAGAGTAAAACTCTTGCATAGATGTTACTTCCACAAGAAAACCTCGTGTATATCTCGATGTCATGTTTTATGGAAGATACGTGGAAAACTTCTTTCTTTACAATTTAAACACGACTAACTACCCTGTTTTGATGTAACAGGGTAATACCAAATCATATCCAGTCAAAAACTTGTAAAAATCTCATCCAAAAATCATCCAGGGAAGTACGCAGGCGAGGAAACTACTTTCCCGCCAAATTGAATTTTTGAAACGATGAAGATGGTGTCCCCCTAACCGAACTGGGGGTGCGAATAGCAAAAGGGTTACCCCTTAGCAATTGGGTTACCCCTTATCCAAAGTGGGAGTCCAAATATCAAATGTCCTCCGGGGGTTCTCCGAGTAGTTTTTCGAGCCGATTTTTCCAAAAATGTTTATTTCCCAAAAATACTACAAAAACACAAAACACCAAAATTAGTACAAAATCGAGTGCCAACAATATATAGTATTGAGATCAAATTAGACACAAAAATGTGTTTATCAAATACCCCCAAACTTAGTATTCGCTAGTCCTCGAGCAAATTTATTCTAGAAAATAAAAATCATTTGAACCCCTAGGTGGCCCTAGTGGCGGAGTGTTGTCTCCGGAGGGTTTACCAGAGGTGTACCCACAAAACCTTTACTCCAGACCCTAGCTATCAACGCAGAACCTTGGAAGGCACTAAAGAATCTCCTTGGTTGGCATACAATCATTGACTATAGGAGGAAGTACCCTGATGCGAAATTCCAATTGATGTACACGAGTTTGCACTCAAGCATACTAAAATTCATATAAAGTGACAGAGCTCTACTCAGATAGTTTCTAGACATCATAAACCGGAGTCAACCAATCACATGGATAGATTAAGAAGATGGATGTAGAGAAAGGATGATGTTGACTAAGGTGAACCTATCCTAATGGACTGAGATATCGGTCTGACTAATATCAACACAACTGGCATATACAAGGGAACCAGCGGGTGATAATCCTAACTCTAGGTCAACACAACTGGCATATACAAGGGTACCAGTGGTCGACTTTATTGAATTTATTCCGATTGGTCTAATGGTCTGGTCTCAATTTTTTTTTTTTTTTTTAATCTCAGTCACTCTATTTCACCCTAGCAATGATAAAAAGAAAAAAAAAGAAGTGATCAGGATTCTTTCGATGTTTCCATCACGAGGATATGGCGAAACTACCATGTTTTCTTTTCTAACACCTGAGCTCGTGCTTTTATGAATAGACTCTTCTAGATGTTTCCATCTAATCAGATTGGTTCCTCAACTCCTACAACCAAGATGTTCCCATCCACTTAGATTAGTTAGTGCCAACCTTAATAAGCATAAATTACTAGTCTCTGGAGTTTATTTATTGTAACTAAAAAGTTTCTCCCATACCCCCAAACTTAAATCTAACATTGTCCTCAATGTTCTAAAGATGAAATTAAAAGTATGAACAATGAGAAAATGTTACCACTTGGAGCAAAAGAGTTAAGGAAAGATATTACCGTGTTGCATGAGCATGGGTTACCTCCCAAGAAGTGCTAAATTTAAAGTCTTCAGCCAGACATTGGAAGAGATTAGTCACCTCGAAGAATCATATAGCAACAGTCGGAATAACTGCGGGTCATCTGGATCAAAAAGTGCTAACCACAAGAAGAGGAGACTGCAACAGACCAGGAAGATATCCAACACACCCTTATCTATTTTTAAGACAACTACATCTAGTTGTGGTTCGGGTTCAGGCTTTATAAAAGGGTCTAAATAACAAATTTTCATGGGTTGCGTTTCCTCATGAGTTGGATCCGAATGTTCAGTATCTAGAGTCTTGAAAAACTCAAATAAAAACTTAGAAGCACATAATAATAACCTGAATAATTGAGGATCCTCTAAGTCAATCAGTTTTGACTTACACAGCTGACCACAATAAGATTGGTGGTCTTCCTTAAGAAAATGTGTCGAACCTAATATCCTAAAGTAATTAGTTTTAGTCTCAAAACTTAATAACTGACACATTTGTAACTCATATGTTCCCACAATTGAAAGAAAAGTTTTTGGTGGGAAAACAAAGTCAATTTTGGTATCATAGCCTGGGTTAACCACATCAACCAGAGGATGGGTTTCTAACAACTGAACTTCTTCCTGGACATTATTAGGTTCGGGAGAGCTAGCATGAAGGTAATCTGGCACAATGGTTGAGGCACATTTATCAAGTCCCAAGTGAGGGATCTCTGTAATAGCTAAAGGTAAGGCACAAGGAGAATGATAATCACCCCCAAACTTAGAATTTTGGGTGTCTCTAGATAGACTAGCTACAATTTCCCTAATTTCTAGATCATCAAAATCCTGAAAATGGTCAATTGATGCATGTAAATTATACTCAGGTGATACATCCTCACTCATATTTAAAAGCTCTACGAGTTCATCTTCTTCGTCTAAGACTATTGTTTTTAAATCGTTAGACTCTAAAATAATATTCTCGGGATAAACCCGTTCCTCTAAACCATTATCGACTTCGTAAACAGAAAATACTACATCGTCTAAAACAGTATCTCTAGTCAAATCCTCTTCCTTTTGAATAGGTGAATAATTGTTAAAATTATTAGGATCTGAACCAGAAATAACCCTATTATTATAAAGCTCAATTGGAGTAGCAAATTCCTGATCACTATGCCTATTTATTTCAAATTCTTCATCAACACTATCCTCATCATAATCATTATTATAATAACATGAAAATGGTTTAACCTCATCTAAACAAGTAGTGTTACCAATTCTAACATCGTCATCTTGATTATAAATATCCTCATTTTCATGGGTATTATTGGAAACACTGTATTGGAAATTAAGATTATTTCGAGCAAGTTTTTCGACAATCCTAATTGTACTTCAGTAAATTGCTTAAGAGTCTCTTCTAAAGACATCCTAGTTGACTGCTCTGGGGACTCATCTGGAATATTTAAGGTTTCCTTCACAAATAAGGAATGACTCTTGAAAGCCTCTTCTATAGAAATAGATGAATTGTTTTGCTCATAAGACTGATGCACGTGTGGGGTAAAAGGGGTTGTCGTTCACTCGGACTTGACGAGATTGATTTTAAGAATTAATAAAAGAAAAGAAAAGAAAAATATATACAAATATTATCACAGGATGAAGAGTTACTAGGACGCAGGATTTCACTACTTTTCATATTCTTGTGGTTCAGTCATTAACTCGAGACAATATAGCTCAAACAAAAGAAGTTGTGACTCTAATTCCTTGCCAAAAATAGATTTCATAAAACATTATCTGTAAGTCGTAAGCATGACGCATCAAAAGTAATTTAAACTAAGCATGCGACATCGAGACAAAATAATGTATAATTAATAGAAATCATAAAACAATTAAATCTATGCAAAAAGTCATATAAAGAATTAATTCATTTACCACAATCATGAAAAGTTGCTTCCTCCGTCGTCCCAGTGATGGGGTCTAGCTCATCATGTTGGAAACACGCTCAAAAGTTGATTTCATTGCTCGAAAATGGTTCACAAATGATGAAATGGGAGAAAAATAATAAAAACCGGGTTTGTAACACTTTTAATTGTTACAAACGGACTGTTACAGAGAACGATACATGTAAAGTGTTGTTGTTGCTGAAATTTTAAGTCTGCCTTCCGTATTACGACCCTCGCCTAAGTGTCGTTGTCACTGTAGAAGAACGACGGTCCCCTGTGCGTTGATGTTCTTCGTGTTCTTCACGACGCAGAAATGGTAGTTCCTCTAAGTCCAATTTCTGACTCTGTTGTTGCTCTGTACCTCTCCCTAACTCTCCATCTCCCTTTTAATGACTTCTATCGACACTATTTATATATCAAAGGAGAGTATCTCTCAATCGAATACTCATATCTTCTCATTATTCCTCGGATATCTCACGTATCTTCATCTGTTATTTCCGGGGATAATATTCCCTTTTTTATCTTCTCACGCAGTTCTCTTCCATCTAGCACACTCCAGATCGTTGATTTCACGACTCAGTTAGAGTAAAACTCTTGCATAGCTGTTACTTCCACAAGAAAATCCCGTGTATATCTCGATGTCATGTTTTATGGAAGATACGTGGAAAACTTCTTTCTTTACAATTTAAACACGACTAACTACCCTGTTTTGATGTAACAGGGTAATACCAAATCATATCCAGTCAAAAACTCGTAAAAATCTCATCCAAAATTCATCCAGGGAAGTACGCAGGCGAGGAAACTACTTTCCCGCCAAATTGAATTTTTGAAACGATGAAGATGGTGTCCCCCTAACCGAAATGGGGGTGCGAATAGCAAAAGGGTTACCCCTTAGCAATTGGTTTACCCCTTATCCAAAGTGGGAGTCCAAATATCAAATGTCCTCCGGGGGTTCTCCAAGTAGTTTTTCGAGCCGATTTTTCCAAAAATGTTTATTTCTCAAAAATACTACAAAAACACAAAACACCAAAATTAGTACAAAATCGAGTGCCAACAATATATAGTATTGAGATCAAATTAGACACAAAAATGTGTTTATCATCGGCCGCCTGCTGCTCATATCGGCTCTTTTGGAGCAGATCTGAGCATCCTTAACTGCAACGATTGACTGTTTCTTCTCTTATATCGTCAGTTTTTTATGTGGTGTTTTTATTTTTGTTTTTTATGGTTTATTTGTTGTTTTTTTTTGCAATTTTGGGTTAGTTTGTATGGGGTTTGGGTTGGTAGTGCAACTATGAGTTGGGATCTGTTGAAGATAAGAAAACAAAGCATACTAGTAACTACAGTTCGGATCTACAAGCAAACATCATCTTCAACATCAAATCCGGGGTCTTCTCTTAGATCGTCTTGGTTTTTCAGCTGTAGATATCCTCAGATTCCTCTATTTGGGTTTGTCTTTGATCTAATCTTGACTAGATCATGCTTTGTTTCAGCTGTTAGTCTTTTTTCTAGGGTCATTAAGTCTGCTTGGGTTTTTCACTCATGGATCTCGTGTTTATTTTTGCAATGGGTATCTTATGTTCGGGTCACTCTTTGATAACTAGCCCCAAGTATGGTGATGAACTTTTCCGACAGGAACAAAAACTCCGACTATTTTTCAGGCGAGTTCTTCGTATTCCAGTCCGTGAAGTTTCTGATAAATCTTGTATGGAAGGTCATGGTTTTCATGAAAATTTAAAATCTTGTTCTAGGGTTGTGGATCATGTTTCTTCAATCCAAACACTCCCATACGTAAGCGGGTGTTACTGTTACTACTACTCGTTTCTCCCGTGTTTAATCGGGTGTAACTACTGTCACTGGATTCTGGTATATGTGATTCTGTTAACTGAGATTCTGTTACTGAAGATTCGTCATATGATTCTATGTGAAAGTCACTTGCAGTCGGTCTTGTACTTACTTTGTATTTGTGTCGTCCTGTATCTTCAGGTTTAATACCTGCTTTATTTATTAAAAAATAAAAAAGTTTACTTTTTTTCTTTTGTTCCAGAATAAGTTGTAAAACAACAGAATTTATCTTTTTTTCTTTGATTTTTTACATGAAGTAAAAATTAGTTGGCCTGGTTGGTAGTCCTTTATATTCTGGTCTACATGAAAATAGAGAAAAACAAAGAAATAAAACAAGGAGTTAAAATGAATCTTTCCAAACCTTGCTACTACAACAAATTCCAGGAATCGTAACAGCAATTCGTAACGGCTTATGGGCCGTTACTATTTTCCCGTTACAATTGGCCATTACAAAAAATTCATAATAGGCTGAAGCCGTTACTAATTTTTTAAAAACTCGTAATAGGGCTAAGCCGTTACAAATTTTTTTATAGGCGTGCCAATCACACGCTTGGTCACACTAGGGTCGTAACACTTGTAGTTTTTAGGCGTGCCATTCACATGCATGATATATTTTTTCTACCCCACACTCGTTGAACTACAGGGTGTTTCCACCCTGTGTGTGCCATTCACATGTTTGCAATTCACAATCACCCATTTCTCCCCTTCGCTCGAATTTTCATCTTATTCTTCATTTTCTTCTCTTTCTGTTTTTCTCTTCCTGCCTCTATTCTCTTCCCTCTCAACTGTGTAAGGTTAATCATCTGATCTTTGAAGAATAGTGTAACGTTAATCGAGCTTAGGATTTTGATTTGTGTAAGTCATTATCAGTTTTTCGATTTTAGGGCTTCATCTCTGTTAAATCAGATTTTAAGGTTTTATCTAATATCATTTTTTCTCGATTTCATTTTAGGGTTCGTCAGATCTGGAGCTTTGATTAACGGATCTTGAATCTCATCTTAGAAGGTATATGTTTATATCTTTGGTCTGTTAGATTTTGGTTAAGTTTTAGGGTTTCAGTATTTCATCATCTCTTTTCTTTTCAGTGAAGAACAACATCGAAAAAAACCAAGAGATTCATCAACCAATTCCAACAATTGGGGTAAGTTTCATCTCTTCTGGTTCTTTTAATTCGATTTTTTTTCAGATGGTATTGGATTATATTCAGAAAATTTTTCAAAAATTTATTTAAGGGTTTCAAAAACCTAACAACATTGAATTCACTTCGAATTCCTGATTGGATTTTTAAATTGATTTTTTTTCTTCTAGGGTTCGTGTTTCTCACTACTTCAGTTCACTTGTAGTTACTGTTTTTCTCTCTTTATAAATTGAATATTTTTAGTACCCTTTCCTCAATTTCTAAAGTCTCTATGTGTTGTTAATGGAGAGGAGGAGGTATTACAGAGAGTGGATGTATCAAATTGAAGTCAGTGAAGTAAAGTAGTTACAAGGGAACATGAGATGTTTTCTGTAATGGAATTTGGAAATCAGTATTAAGTTAGATTTCGGTGGTTGCCGGTGTCTGTAATAAGACAAGAAGTATCTTCTAGGAAGGAAATTGATGGTGGACAAATGGGTGATTGTGAAATATTCAATGGGTTCCAGTTTCATGGATTTGGTCATCATCTTTGGGTTAAGTAAGGTAAATCCCTTTACTTTTATGAAACTGATACTTGAATGATATAACGGTTGGCTACTATTTGATTATGTGGGATGTTTTTATCCATGAACTTTATTCAAGTTATCCTTGTTGTTAGTGACCTTGTACGGTAATAAGCTTGGTAGGAGTCTCATGTATTCATAATATGCTCATTTCTATATTACTGAAACGTGTATTTACATGGTCGAATATCCATTTGGTATTTGCGCCGTTAAATCCCTATGATTCTAACTGGTTGCCCTAGGCTATGAATTGTGGTAGACTTTGAGAATGAAATATTTAACTTTTTATAAGAACCATTTAGTATATACTACTACTTGAACTCTTGGTTACACAGTATTCTCTTAGCATGTGTCGGCTGCCATTTACCATAACGTATAATGATTACATAAATCTTATGGGAAATGTTGATAGTAGCATTTTAAGGCCTGGACAAGCAAGTGATGATGCTTCTTGTTGTTCATTTTCCATTAATACATCAGTTGACCGCTTATCCTTAATTAGTAAATATTTTAATTGGGGGGGGGGAGAAAGACTAGTAAAAGTGCTACGTTATTGGTAAATTGGTGGGTTGGTCGGTTTGGTAATATGAATTAGTGTGAGTTTAGATTTTGTTGGCAAAATCAGTGGTAATATGAGAACCCTTACTGACATGCATGGTAATTTGTGTGTTCAAAAAGGTGATTGATATTTTGATTTGAAATTCATAGCATGTATTGACATGGATGTATTTGTGTGTGGGCTTACGCATTCAGTTTTTTTTAATACATCTTGCAAACTTGAAAAGGGAGACTGTGTTGACGCCACATGGTTGAGGAGCTCTCTAACCAGCTTTTCGCCACCATCTGCATAACCACTTCACCTGCATACATCTTCACAGTGACCACCACGCTCCATCATCAACTTTCATTCACCACCACCATCACAGCTGGGCAAAAAAGCAAAAGAATTGAAGAAAGCAGCTGATGCACTCCGCCAAGAGGAGAAAAACGGTGCTAAGGGGAGAAAATAGCGCCAAATGTCAAGATTGTTGAAAAGGTATGTACATGTATCACCACATATGATATGTGAGGTTTAAATAATATATGCATTGGTCACTAATGGATTTTGATGAGGTAGTTAAATATTCTAATCTTTGCGAACATAATACAAAAATATGCTGGTGTGAAATTTGAGCACATATTAGCTCTACAAGCCACCGATATCGCAACTTCTGTTGCTCATGGGATATCTGCAGCAAACCTTGAAGTTTCCGACATGTATATATATTATCTACTGTTTGGCCAATTATTCTGATGCTACCGTGTTTAATTTCAGTTAGTTTATTTCTGGAATATCTCGCTTATATGTATGTACCGTTTTGAATGCGGTGTTATTCCGGATTTCGATCGGCAGAATTGAGCATCTCATTAAAACCTATGGACTCTCTGTTGTTGACCTTCTTTCAAAGACCCTTGCCAAAGCATTTGTATGCACTGACAACTTTCTTAATTTTCACTTTATACGTTCGTATTTCATTGATCTTACTGAAACTACTGGGTTGATGCAGGGGTATACTAAAATAAAGAGTAGGTCGCTTCTTAATTCCATGGAAAAACTATGTTACCATACAACTCGACGCTGGAAAACCAGTCTATTCATCATCGTGAGTACACCTACAGCTTTATGCACTTCAGCTTCTAAGTCCTTTACTTTACCATATGTATTAGTTTGATTTCAGGGACTTCTAATAGTATAATATGATCAGTTTTACCAATTATTATTTATTTTTTTCTTATCAATTGTGCTTTTTTGCTGATAAAATCAGTGTTTTGACTAATCAGTTTGACCCATTTTTGTTCCCAGGTTTGTGTTTGGTGTTTTGAGGAGATTCTTGCCCGAAAATCAGGTTGAAGCTGTGGAAGTTCTAAGTCTTACAGCAGATGGCAGGGGTGCAGTGTTTGATGTGCCAACTGCAGATCTAGACGCATATCTTGCTGGTCAGGAAAATGCAGCAAATGTGAGTATTGAAGTTCTAAAAGAATATGGATACATCAATCATCCATATAGTAATTTTTAGTCATTTCTCATTGTGGATTTGACTTTCAGTTTATACTTGGGTATTAAGCTGGTGGGAAGTGAACTGCAGTGGGGTTGGCATCAACTTGTGTACCTGCTAGATTTCCTGGTAAGTACTTCACTTGTATACTTGCTAGATTCCCTTGTATACTTACAGTTAGAGAGCATACTATGTCATCTCATCTTGTTTTTGCTTACTTTCAACGTCTAAGTTTACAGTTTTTGTGTTCGCATGTTATTTGAATGATGCTCTTTTTGATCGGAAAGGCTGGAGAACAAAGCAGTCATAAGGTTCCTTGGCAGCTGCAAGTTTTGTAAGTTTCTATGTAGGATGTTAGTAAGTTACTATGTATTCCCTTAGAAATTTGGAACTTAGTAAGTTTCTATGTATTCCCTTATAATTTGATACTTAACCCAAAAAATTAGTACTTGGAAGAATTTGTGTTCTTTTTTGGCATGAATTGGTTGAATGTGATATGAATTGATTGTTGAATGTGATATGAATTGTTTGGTTGAATGTGATATGAATGATTGAAGAAGTTTGTTGAGTGTGGTTATGAATGTATTGAAAGGTGGGTATTGAATTTAGAATCCCGGCTTATTTCCGGCAGAAAATGAACTGCCAGTCAGCCTTGACCCCAGGTTAATGTTGACTGGCAGTAATTTTTTTGCTCTTACGAAAAAAATTAAGTAACTTGTTTGTAAGTGTTTCAAACTGCCACGTAGTATCGGCTCTGGCATGTCACTAATGCGCCACGTAGTAACGTCTCGGGGATGTGTTACGACCTCGTTGTTACAAAAAAAATTGTAACGGCCCTGAGCTGTTACCACGTGTTAAATTCGTAACGGCCCTCAGCTGTTACTAGAGCCGTTATAACCAAAATTCGTAACGGCTCCATTGCCGTTACAAAAAAAATGTAACACCCACTTTTTAGATTTTTTTTTTTTTTTTTTGGGGGACTTGTAAAAGTGCTAAGTTATTGGTAAATTGGTGGGTTGGTTGGTTTGGTAATATGGATTCGTGTGAGTTTAGATTTTGTTGGCAAAATCAGTGGTAATATGAGAACCCTTACTGACATGCATGGTAATTTGTGTGTTCAAAAAGGTGATTGATATTTTGATTTGAAATTCATTCTGTGATTGAAATATATAGCCTGTATTGACATGGATGTATTTGTGTGTAAGCTTATGCATTCAGGTTTTTTTAATACATCTTGCAAACTTGAAGAGGGAGACTGTGTTGACACCACATGGTTGAGGAGATCTCTAACCAGTTTTTCGCCACCATCTGCATAACCACTTCGCCTGCATACATCTTCACAGTGACCACCACGCTCCATCATCAAATTTCATTCACCACCACTATCACAGCTAGGCAAAAAAGCAAAAGAATTGAAGAAAGCAGCTGATGCACTCCGCCAAGAGGAGAAAAACGGTGCTAAGGGGAGAAAATGGCGCCAAATGTCAAGGATGTTGAAAAGGTATGTACATGTATCACCACTTATGATATGTGAGGTTTAAATATTCTATGCATTGGTCACTAATGGATTTTGATGAGGTAGTTAAATATTCTAATCTTTGCGAACAGAATAGAAAATATGCTGGTGTGAAATTTGAGCACATATCAGCTCCTCAAGCCACCGATATCGCAACTTCTGTTGCTCATGAGATATCTGCAGCAATCCTTGAAGTTTTCGACATGTATATATATTATCTACTGCTTGGCCAATTCTTTTGATGCTACCGTGTTTAATTTCAGTTAGTTTATTTCTGGAATATCTGCTTATATGTATGTACCGTTTTGAATGCAGTGTTATTCCAGCATTTCAGTCAGCAGCTGAGCAGCTCATTAAAACCTATGGACTCTCTGTTGTTGACCTTCTTTCAAAGACCCTTGCCAAAGCATTTGTATGCACTGACAACTTTCTTAATTTTCACTTTATACGTTCGTATTTCATTGATCTTACTTTTGAAACTCTTTGGGTTGATGCGGGGTATACTAAAATAAAGAGTAGGTCGCTTCTTAATTCCATGGAAAAACTATGTTACCATACAACTCGACGCTGGAAAACCAGTCTATTCATTATCGTGAGTACACCTACAGCTTTATGCACTTCAGCTCCTAAGTCCTTTACTTTACCATATGGATTAGTTTGATTTCGGGGACTTCTAATAGTATAATATGATCAGTTTTAACAATTATTATTTATATTTTTCTTATCAATTGTGCTTTTTTGCTGATAAAATCAGTGTTTTGACTAATCAGTTTGACCCATTTTTGTTCCCAGGTTTGTGTTTGGCGTTTTGAGGAGATTCTTGCCCGAAAATCAGGTTGAAGCTGTGGAAGTTCTAAGTCTTACAGCAGATGGGAGGGGTGCAGTGTTTGATGTGACAACTGCAGATCTATCTTGCTGGTCAGGAAAATGCAGCAAATGTGAGTATTGAAGTTCTAAAAGAATACAAATAAATCAATCATCCATATACTAATTTTTAGTCATTTCTCATTGTGGATTTGACTTTCAGCTTACACTTGGGTATTAAGCCGGTGGGAAGTGAACTGCAGTGGGGTTGGCATCAAGTTGTGTACCTGCTAGATTTCCTGGTAAGTATTTCACTTGTATACTTGCTAGATTCCCTTGTATACTTACAGTTAGAGAGCATACTATGTCATCTCATCTTGTTTTTGCTTACTTTCAACGTCTAAGTTTACAGTTTTTGTGTTCGCATGTTATTTGAATGATGCTCTTTTTGATCGGAAAGGCTGGAGAACAAAGCAGTCATAAGGTTCCTTGGCAGCTGCAAGTTTTGTAAGTTTCTATGTAGGATGTTAGTAAGTTACTATGTATTCCCTTAGAAATTTGGAACTTAGTAAGTTTCTATGTATTCCCTTAGAATTTGATACTTAACCCAAAAAATTGGTACTCGGAAGAATTTGTGTTCTTTTTGGGCATGAATTGGTTGAATGTGATATGAATTGATTGTTGAATGTGATATGAATTGATTGGTTGAATGTGATATGAATAATTGAATAAATTGTTGTTGAGTGTGGTTATGAATGTATTGAAAGGTGGGTATTGAATTTAGAATTCCGGCTTATTTCTGGCAGAAAATGAATTGCCGGTCAGCCTTGACCCCAGGTCAATGTTGACTGGCAGTAATTTTTTTGCTCTTACGAAAAAATTCGTAACGGCTGTAAGCTGTTTCAAGCTGCCACGTAGTATCGGCTCTGGCATGTTACTAATGCGCCACGTAGTAACGGCTCGGGGATGTTACGACCTCGTTGTTACAAAAAAAAAATTGTAACGGCCCTGAGCTGTTACCACGTGTCAAATTCGTAATGGCCCTCAGCTGTTACTAGAGCCACATACAACCAAAAAATTGCATAACGGCTCCATTGCCGTTACAAAAAAAATGTAACACCCACTTTTGCAACAGGCAAGAGCCGTTACAACCCGTTTTAGTAACGGCTCGGGTCTGTCACGGATCCGAGAATTTGGTGTAGTGTGCCCAATCTATAAATATTGCTGACTGAGCAAACTGGGTGATGGCGTCGGTTTCTGATCACAAAACATATTTTGGCTAAGAAGTGACATTTCACTGTGTATAAAAAAGTATCCATCTTACAAAAACAAATGGTTTTGTAACCATCTGACGGTTATAAATGTGTCTTTTACAACCATCAAAGGTTCTTATTCTTCTCGGAACGGAAAACATAAATCGTGGCTGGAAATGAAACCCGTTTATAATCCTTAATCCGACGCTTGAGATCATTTCTCTCGCTTATTATCACCTTCGGTTACAAGATATAATGCGAAAATGATTAACTTCCCGCGGGTTAGATCCCGCGGGCCATCCCGAGAAGAGGGATGGTGAGAGAGAGGGGGTGGGTCTCACACTAAGCCCACCCCCTACAAAACCGCCGAGCCATTGAGATGTCCAAACTTTCTCCATTTCGGGACACACCGCGGGATCTAGCCCGTGGTGAGTCTATCACTTCCGCAGATATAATGAATACCAATTGCATTAAAATCCAATTAAACCCTAAATTAGGGATTTTCTTCGTCTAATTCTTTTTTTTTTTATTCAAAAGAGATTTTATTAAGAGTTATGAATGGGTAATTACAGATAGCTTATCTTTGCAAATCCAGGCATTGATATCTGCTGTAAAGTTTTCATAGAATTCAAAGTTTAAACTTTCTATCCTAGCCTTCTTTGCAATACTGTCTGCTGCACTATTCTTATCTCTAGCTATAGACTGACATACCCAAAGTGGATTGTCTTTAAAATAAACCTAAATATCTAAGATAAAAGAATGGTTTAACCAATGAACACAAGGTGTGTGCTCTTTGATTGATCTTATTAAAAGTTCACTATCATATTCAAAAACTACTTTCTCCAACTTCATTGCACTAGCCCACTCCACTACAAATTTCATGGCTAGATATTCCAGTTGCTCTACTTCATGATCTGGATTCAGCCTTGCATTGATGTAGTGTCCCTTTTCTCCTGAGCAATTCCCTGCACAATCACGGATAATCAGTCCAATTCCAGCCTTATTAGTTTCTTTCTTATAAGAAGCATCTAAGTTTATCTTAAGGAACTGATGCACAGGAGGGTCCCATTTTTTATTATTCACCCTCTGAACAGAAGATACACTAACTACCTGAGTCCTAATAGTTCTGCATTGATTCACAAGCTGTTTAATACGTTCTAGAGTAACAATACTGTTAGGTTTAATATTTTGGAAGATAAGAGAACATCTATCTTTCCAAATCATCCAAAGAGTGATCATAAGAGAATAAAGATGGTACTCCCTTAGATTAGTATCACCTGGTATGCCAATATCTCCTGCAGAAAACCAACTTATAATCCAGTGCAAAACATCAGTATGATCATTCAAAATGTGAGAAACATAAATACTCATACCCAACCAAATTGAACGAGCATAAGGACAATCAATAAACAGGTGTTCAACAGTATCATAAGGAGCATTACACATACTACAATGTACTTCAATACCCTGTTTATACCAAGAAAGCTTGTCTCTAGTGGGGATAATATTTCTAAGACATTTCCATACAAAAAGCTTAACTCTATGAGGAAGCTTAGTTTTCCAAAGAGCCTTCCAAACTGCAGTATTGATAGGACTAGCATTAATGATTTCAGAACCATGAGCATTCATTAAAGTGTTATAAGCACTTTTGACAGTAAATTGGCCTTTATTGTCAGGTATCCAAACAAGCGTGTCTTCCCCTATAGTTGGAACATGCGTATCAAGGATTAGACCGATAGTTTCCGCTGAAAAAATATTTTCTAATAACTCTAAATTCCAAGACCTAGTGTTAGGAATAAAGAGTTCATAGACAAAGGTGTAGGCAGAGGCAAAGTTAACTGAAATGTTAGGCTCAGGAGGTTGTTGTAAGCCTATTATCCATCTATCCTGCCAAATCCTAATTTTAGAACCATCTCTAACAGTCCAGCAAGTGTTGCTTTTGATAAAGGATATACCATCAAATATGCCTCTCCAGATCCAAGAACACTTGTCATTGAGCTTATCCTGCATAAAAAAATCTTGGTCTTTAGAATACTTAGCATTTAATACTTTAGTACTAAGATCATCAGGTTTAGTACAAATTTTCCAAGCAAGTTTGGCAATTAAGGCTTGATTAAAAACTTCTAGATTTCTAAAATCCAGGCCACCTAGAGATTTAGATATGCAAAGACTGATCCAAGAGATAAAACATATGCCTCTATTACCTTTATGGCCCCACCAAAAATGAGTCTAAAGAGAGTCAAGTTTTGAAATAATATTCTTGGGTATTTTAAAACAACCCATTTGATAGGTTGGAAGGGAATTCAGAAATGATTTAATCATGGTAGTTCTACTAGATTGGTTCAAAGAAGTGCTACACCAATTGTTAAGTCTAGCTTCAAAAGACTGAGCTATGAGGTTGAAAGATTTTTTCTTGTCTCTTCCCAAAAGAAGAGGAGAGCCTAAATAAGTATTAGAATCACTTACTCCGGACATATTAAGTTCTTTGGCCAAATCATCACAATCTGCAGGGCTCAAGTTATTACTGAAATAAACACAAGATTTCTGGAAATTGAGAAGCTGACCTGAATGTACTCCAAACTCATTTATAATATCCAAAATTCCATGAACATTATCCATATTAGCCTTAGTAAAAATGAGGATGTCATCTGCAAACATAAGATGGGATATAGAGGGTGCTCTCCTATCAGCTTTCACACCAGAGATAATCTTATTAGTTTCAGCAAGAAGAAATTTCCTATACAAATATTCCATTGCAATGATAAAAAGGTATGGAGATAATGGGTCTCCTTGTCTTAAACCCCTAGAAAGATTGTAGTTTTGACAAGGGGAACCATTAAGAAGAATACTCACAGTAGTAGTAGACAAGCACTGATTGATGAGATTGCAAAATTCATCACAGAAACCAAATTTTTTCATGATACCTATAAGAAAGTTCCACTCTAATCTATCAAAAGCCTTAGATAGATCTAGTTTCAGGGCCATAGTACCCCCTATACCTTCTTTCTGCTTCATAGTGTGTATCATTTCATGGGCTACTATAATGTTGTCATGAATGGATCTAGTAGGGACAAAAGCTGCCTGGTATGGAGAAATCAATTTCCTAAGAAATGACTTAATTCTATTAGCTAGGATCTTAGAAATTATCTTATAAGAGGTATTGCACAGGCCTATAGGTCTAAAATCAGAAGGAGATTTTGGTTCTTTACATTTAGGTATAAGAGAAATGTATGTCTTATTTAGACTTCTTGGCATGAATCCTGAATTAAAGAACTATTGGAAAACCTCAGTAACTTCCTTCCCTACAATTTGCCATTGGGTTTGATAAAAACATGATTGGAATCCATCTGGACCAGGTGAGCTCCAAGCAAACATGCTCTTAACAACATATTCAATTTCCTCCTTAGAATGAGTACTTATAATATTCACATTATCAAACTCAGTAATAATGGTAGGAATACAGTCAAATATAGATAAATCAAAAACAGGATTTGAAGCACAACTAATAGAAGAGAAATGATCAGTTAAGAGCTGACTAATACTTTCCCTATCTGAGTACCAATTCCCAGAATTATCACATAAAGCATCAATATTATTCCTATATTTTCTCCTATTGACAAGAGTATGAAAATATCTAGTATTGTAATCCATGTCAGTGACAAACTTATCTCTAGATTTTTCTTTATAGAAAGTTGACTGAATATTGAACTATTTTTTAATTTCATTTGTGAGAGCCACTATTCTATCATGTTGATTATTGCTTGAATGACTATCTTGAACAGCTTTAAGTTCATTTTGAAGCTTATTTATATTTTCTTGGATATCACCAAATTCCATTCTATTCCACTGAAACAAGGTGGTCCTAGTGAACTGCAATTTTTGCTGGAATTTATGAGAAGGACTACCATGTACATCTATATTCCAAGCTAAGTCAATCTGGTTTCCAAAAGTTTCATGTTTTATCCATGTACCAAAAAACTTAAAATGTCTCCAAAGATGTTTTGGGATGGGATCAGTCAAGAGAAGAATAGGGCAGTGGTATGAACCAACCTGATTCAAATGCAATAATTTGGCTGTGCTAAAGTGAAGGAACCAATCATTATTCCCTAGTACCAAGTCTAATCTAGCTTTCCTAGTACCAGTTCCAAACTTATTACTAGACCAGGTATGACTTCTTCCTTCATATCCTATATCAAGCAAACCAAAATCTCTAATTTTGGTTCTAACCCAACCATCTAGACTATTGATGTCCCTATCAATATGAAAATTAAGGTCACCTAAAATTAACCAAGGTTGATCTATTTCTTTACTTAGATCATGCAAAAAATTCCATTGATGTTTTTTAGGGTCAGAGTATGTGGAACCATACATGAAAGTAATAAGGACTTCTGGGGACTGAAGATGAATTTTAACTAAAGCATGGATCCTGTTATCAGCAGCACTAGAAATATCACAGGAAATGCCATCCTTCCATGTGAGAATAAGACCTCCAGCTAAACCAACTCTACTAATATAATCATAATTGTAATATATAGTTCAGAGATTGAGCAACGAAAATCATGTTATCAATGTTCATTTTAGTCTCAGACAAGAAGATAAAATCAGGGTTCTAGGTCTTGACTAAATTATGAAGCTGCTGATTTGTAAATTTATTTCTTAAACCTTGGACATTCCAAGCAAGAATCTTAATTCTTAAAAAGACAACTATCTCACTAAAAGTTTCAGTGTGCTTAGCTAAGTGTGGCTTAGAAGAAGCTAAAGGTAGAATAAAATAAATTTTAAAAAGATTAAGAGAAGATTTATGGATTACCTTGGACTTCCCGGCTATGTCTACAGAATGTTTAATCTGATTGAAAACTTGGATGTTATCCCCATCAGTCAGTTCCATTAGTGAGGATTCATTTGATTGATCAAATGCTTGATTGGTAATAGTAGGAACATTTTGACTAGTCTTCATATCATAGTGGATAGAACGGTGTCTTTTTCCTAGTCTAGGTTCATCTTCAGGTTCAAATGGAGACAAAACTTCAACACTGCTATGGTTTTTAGGTACAAACTCAGGGACAATGAAGCCATCAGCTGGTGGCTTGAAAAGAACATTCTTGACAGCTCTTCTGGAATTCTGTCTCATAAGAGGTGTTGACTTCTTTCTTTGAGGAGGAGTTGTCTTCTTGATCTTCAGAATAGATTCTAGAGGAACAGGAGTGTTATGCACTTCTTCAATTTTCTTTGCAGCATCAGAGCATTGTCCTTTTACATGTTTAAGAATATAACATTTAGGACAAAGCTTATGCGGTTGTTTTTCATAATAGATTTACACCCATCTAGTTGATCCTGCTGCAGTAATAGCCAAAATCCTTCTTCTTAATGGAGTAGAGAGATTGATTTTAACAAAAACTTTAAATACATCTCCAGCATCAGGAAGAACTTCCTTTGGATCAATATCAGTTACTTCACCCATAATTTCACCCATTTCTCTAACAGTTATTTGATTCATATGTTCCGGCATAAGGTGCTTCAAATCAATCCAGAATTCTTGATTATCCCAATCCAATTCTTTGTAGATAATAGTAGGAATGTAGTAATGAAGTACCACAAGGTGACCATTAATACACCATGGCCTTGTCTTAAACACATTCTTCAATTGAATCTTCTTGGTGAAATTGAAAACCATAATGTTTCTATCCAACTCGACAACTTTGACATCTTCTTCCGGAATAAAATACCAAGTGAACTTTACCTGATTTTGAACAACTTTATCAGACATCTTTCTTTCAGAGATAATCATACCAACCAGACTAGTCACTCCATTTCCATCGTCTTCCTCACTATCTTCATCAGAGTTAACATCAGTGCTGCTATAAGAGACAAGTTCATTATCCAAGACTGTGTTGTTTAGTCTGGATGTGATGTGAGAAACACTTGTTTTATCTCCATTATTATTATTTTCTGGGTTAGAGATCTCAGATTGGGTAGCCATGATATCTTGAAAGAGGTTTTTTTTGATTGAGGAATGTATAAAACTAGGTTTAGAATTTATATAGGCTTCAAGATTAGGGTTGAAGGGAAAAGGAGGATAATATTCTTTCCAAAGATAACGGAGGTCTGAGAATTTTTCTTAGTGATTTCCTGAATTAGTTAAGGAAATGTTTGACTTAGGAAGTGTCGACATTTTTTGAATTTGAAAAAAGGCTCTACAATGCGGTAATTTTGGGTTGACACGTGTACTGGAGTAATTGACTAAACAGACTGAGTTGATGCAAGTTTCAGAAACCGATTCACCATACCAATCAATAGTTCCCACAGTAATCCAATCTTGATTAATTAAACTTATATGCAAACGCGAAGAATCCTTGGCTCCAACGAGCAACATACCAATGAAATCAAATGCTATGACAATTGTAGAGTAAAAGGCAAACACCATCCTTAGATTAAACATCCTGCAAGACAATCAGGGAAGTAGGAAAGGGATTAGAAATCTATGAAAAAGTTGGAAAACAGAAAATAAGATAATGACTTAAAAAGAACTAAACATTTGATTGAGTAAGCAACGATTGAGACCGAAAGATCTTAAGAATCCATTAAAAAATGAAAAATTTGAAAAAAAACTTTTTACTGAGTCAACTCAGATTATCGCCCGATTCGCATAGCTCAATTTTAGCATATTTTTGTATGAATGTTACTTCTTCTTCGTCTATTTCTCCTCCTATTCTTCGCCGGTTACACAAGCCATCATGAAAACCATTATTTGCAGCATTTAATCCCTTAGATGCATACCTGATAATCAATTTAATACGTTACAGGAACCCCTTTAAATGCTCGACTACATAAATCTCAAGATAGGTTGTCATCATCCCAGGTTTCCCCTTTAAATACAGGAACCATTATTTTCTTCGGCGCTCTCTCTCTCTGATGAATAATACTAGGTAACTACTTTCTTAGTCTGGATTAATTTTATTTTAGATTTTTATTTGATTGAATTGTTATGCAACTCAGAGACCATCTCATTGGTTCTCTTTGGTATATTTGGATTTGGGTTCCTTGAGTTTCTTAATATTGGTTTAGTCCAATATGTATACCCAAAACTAATCTAAGTATTCTATTCGGGGAAATGAAGAAGAACAAGATACTCACTGTGTATCAGTTTTTAGTTTTTCTCATTAATAGAAAACCTTCCCAAAGTATCACGATGCTCCTGTTTTTTCTATCTTTGTTATATCAGTTTTTTCTCCCACCGGATACTTTCTGCAGAGATGAACAATAGAAGAAAAAGATTGGTGGTTAGTTTTGATAAAGGAGTACTAAGTATTACCGTTATGTAAAATTAATGGATAATGGTGATTCTGAAATTTAATCATTCAGAACTGCACTTTATATATCTGTGCAAATGCTTGACTGAAGAAAGTATTGATGCAGGTTGTTCTATTCTCTTAATCAGGTGCAGTATATGCAAATGAATGTAATGCCATCTATCCACTACCCATAGAAACTCTGCCTTGGAAAATATTCTTGAAATGCTAGAAGATGATATTGGTCCAGCCAAAGCTATGCATGTATTCGTATCACAGAGGGCAAATTTGTTGTTGACAACATTGTTCAAATGATAATGGCTTTGACATCCTAAAAAAATAGCAAATTGTAAGTTAATCTGTTAACTGATATAGTATATTTTAATTTCGACTCACTGTTGTGTTTGCCAAATGGAGTCCGGTATAAGGATTTGTTTGTTTGAATGGGGGTAAACTAATTTTGATTTTGTTACTTTATTGGATTTTTATAGGGTTGTGAGTCTGTCAAGATTTGGATCCCAGTTGCCAAATGCTACAGTTTATTTCAGCTATTCAAATGCAACCAATGAGGAGCTATCACGGAGATGGCACAAATCAGAAAGGAAAGAGATTGCTCGATTAGCATGTAGACAGTTGCTTCACAGATGAGGTAGGAGTTCCCTTTTCCCTTGATTTTGGATCGTAGCAGTGGTCTTTTTTAATATGTGGTTGAAGCTAATGTTTGTCAATCGTCCTTGCAATTAGCTAATGTACGGGTCATTCTCGATTAGCAATTAGCTAATGTTGTTTAATTACTGTGTACCGGTTGGTTCAATCTATTGTTGAAATATCTAACAAGGTGAAATATTCTCCAGAAATTGGTTTTGCCTTTCACCTGAGTTCAATGGATCTTCTAAGATCTTCAAAAGGTGAGTTCTTTGTTTAGATTTGAAAATTTGTAATTAGAATTCTTAGTTTGTCCTGTCCATTGTTTGGTTACCTGAATTTGTAATCCAAAAATTTGGATCCATGTTTTATGAGTTACTGTTCTGCAAATGTTGCCAGACAAAGAACTTCATGTTTTGAGTTTTAATCTGGTGTTTGTTATAAGATTTGGATGCCACAAGTACTCAAGCTTTAGTGTAATTTTCTTAGAACTTACACTGCTTTTATCCTTTTTCAGCCAGCAATCTGACTAATCCATATTGTTGCGAGTATAAGTATTCCCTTGACAAGGTATACGCCGATATATTTCAAAAAAAATCTTGAAGTTCTTAATAATTTTTATGCCCATGCATTATATACTCTATGCAGTCCTTCCCTTTCTAAGTATCACCCGAAGAAGATCTCAGCTGGATGTCTCGAGAAGAGCTGTTTTGAACAATCTTGCTGCCAATGTCCCAGAAGTAACCCTTCTTTTTTGTTTAATAAATCCAAAACAGAATTAATTATTCATAAATTTTTACCAAAAGAGTGTTACACAAAGTTGATAGGAAGTCTAGTCACAAGCTGAGCACCAACTCCTTTTTGAATAGCAAGCCCTACTCTATAAAAAAGAGAACTGCCTATCATTGGATAAATTTGTTTAATTGTATTCTTTTTTTTTTTCTCCTTTTTTTTCCTTTTAACTATATGCGTTTAATCTTAAGCAACACATTGGATAAATCTTAATCTTAAGCTCCATGTAACTGAGGGCAATACATTGTTTGGCTAAATGGATTATCTGTAGCATGTTTGGAAATTGGATAAATGTGGGAACCATGGAAAGAAACTGAGGGGAGCAACAGGAAGTGTGGCAATGATAGTAGTAGACAGAAGGGATAACCTGAAATCAAGAAGAGTGGAGGAAAAAGTGAAAGGGAAATGAACCTTGACGTTGAAAAGACGGTGACACCATAGTCAGCCCAGTTTGCCATTATAGACATGTTCAGTAAGCTATGAAATTTGCCACTAGAAAAATTCACAGCTATTTCAAATCCTGTAGGTGCGTGGATAGGCTACATTTCAAAAAAATAGTGGTACACATGATATCAATGACCTCGACCATCCCATAACTGCTTTGATATCTTGAATTCTTGGTACCGTAGCAACTAAGAAAAAGTTGTGCTTAGGTTTTGGGTTTTGAAGTGCACACAATAACATTCCATCAAATCATTTTATACACTTTGGTCAGAGTCGATGCCAAAGACGTTTATCTAAACTCTCCACTGTATTATATAAAGATTA